>VDFB02281492.1:19597296-19830453 GCA_007258455.2 Sequoia sempervirens | reverse complement strand
ATAGAAATGGCTAAACAAATAAACAAAATCTGAGCTAAAACATTAGATCTGCTCGCTTAAGCATAACCCAGAAAAAGGTAAAATGAGGAAAGCAAGGAAAAGAGGGAGAGGGGAGGTTTTCTTCCGCAGGTTGCACCCTTGTACCAGTGACTCCCAGGCGGCCTCTATTCAACAAAACCCTCAGATGCCATGAAACCCTTGTACTAGTGACTCCCAGGCGGCCTCTATTCAACAAAACCCTCAGATGCCATGAAACCAATCCAGACACCTTTGCCAAGCACCCTGAAGTGGCCATTTCAAGTTAAAGCCTTCTGAAAAAAAAAATACAAGAAGAAACGGTTACAACAAAGAAGAAACTTGGAGAAATTGCCAACTAGGCAACTAAATGTGGATTGTGGTTGCCAGGATGCATTGCTATCAACCGTTTCAAATGCAGAAACATTACTCTGCCAACACCAATGTTGTCAGTATTTCTTTCATTTATTTTCCACTCCTCTGCCAACTCAACTCATGCAACGGGCGTTGGCAATATCCGCTCCTTATTAATATATTCTTTCGAATAGAGGCAGCTGTCTGTATTTGAATAGAATATATTAATAAGGAGGAGTGGATATTGCCAACGCACATTTAATCGCCCAGTTGGCGGTTTCTCCAGGTTTCTTCTTTGTTGTAACCGTTTCTTCTTGAATGTTTTTTTTTGGCAGAAGGCTTTAACTTGAAGTGGCTGCTTCAAGGTGTTTGGCAAAGGCGTCTGTATTGGTTTCGTGGCATCCGAGGGTTTCGTTGAGCAGAGGCCACCTGGTAAAAGGGCGCAACTTGCCGAAGATGATCTCCCCTCTCCCTTTCCTGATTTTACCTTTTTCTGGGTTATGCTTAACGAGCAGATCTAATGTTTTAGCTGAGATTTTGTTTATTTGTTTGGCCGTTTCTATTATTTCTATTTTATGAATAGATTTCACATGTAATCTGTAGTGAGTTTTCACATTTCATTATCCATATCTTTGCTTCAGATTTCACCAAACTAGCAGCGTATGGGGAGATGCGCTTGACCCTAAGCGGTTTCAGTTTGTCTGGCAATATCCACTCCTCCTTACTAATATATTCTTTCAAATAGAGGCAACTGCCTGTATTTGAAGAGAATATATTAATAACGAGGAGTGGATATTTTAAGCCAAGAGACTTCTACAGTGACTTTTTTGACTTTTTTAAAAAAAATGACAATTGCTTGTATTCTAAGAGAATATATAATTAATATAATTAGGATTTTCTAATTTTAAACACTTAAATGTAAAAGAAATATTCTAAATTTACTATTTCATATAAAAATAAGTTTCTAAATTAATATACTTAAGTTAAAAATATTGAAAAATCTTTTAAAAAAAAGTATGTTGGATGTCATTCTAAAATATTTTTTTATAATAAAATAAAAAATAAAATAAATTTCTAAATTAATATACTTAAAATTAGAAATATTGAAAAATCTTTAAAAAAAAGTATGCTGGATGTCATTCTAATATATATTTTTATAATAAAATAGAAATAAAATTATAAAGGGATGAAAAACAATTATCTTTTCTAAAAATTATAAATTAATGTATTTAAAATTGAAAAATTAAAAAATTAAATAAACAGAAAATATTCTAAATTTATTATTATACATAAAAGATATTTAATATTTTAAAAAAATCAAAAACATTTCAAAAAGGAAAAACTATTCATATTGTAAATATATTGTAATTCATAAATATATAATATAATATTATATTAGGGTAATGTCCCATGGAGAGCTTACAATTCTCCTTAAAATTTTAAGCTCCAAAATTTAAGGAATGAATTTTAGTGCTTTGATTAAAAAATAATAAATAAATCAAAGTTCTCTCATTTTTATTTTCTAATAAAAATTTGAAATTTTAGATGAGAGACAAGTGGCATAAAAATCTCTTAAGCTATAGGGGCAATTTCTAACCACACCCCAATTAATCTCATAGCACAATTTTTTGACAACATCTATGTAGCATTCGGGATGCATATTTAGCAGCATTTGATGCATTTATTAATTAATTGAAATTCAAAATACAACAATATTATGAATTTCTATTAATTAATAAATACGGTCAAATGTGCATCATGGTGGATAGACACAAGTCAAAATTTTTTTCCCATGGGACCTCCTCCTGCATGAAAATAGAAGCCCAAGGGCCCCCATGGGACTATACAATTAGATTATATATTATTTATTATATAATATAAAATTATTTTTAATAATAATCATATTTAATATTATAATTATTTAGTTAAATAAATTATTATAAATTAAAAATTAAAATAAAATAAATAAATTATATAAAATTAAATTAAATTAAATAGTAATACTCTAAATCTAGCCCATAATCATAATACTATTTCTAAACCCCATTGCTAACTCTAAATCTACCTACTAGCATATTTATATTATTTTAATAATATATATAAAATAAGCTGAGATATATCCTTCTAGAGGCGTCTATTGTAGTTTTATGTGAGAAAATCAATTAAAAATAGACACCTCAAAAAGGATATCCCTCGACATATTTTATCTATATTATTAAAATTATATATATATATGTTATTGAACATTCATATCTCCATAGCAATGATTTTGGTTAGCCTTCCAACAACAAACAGTCAGGCCTCAACAATCAAATGTGATTAGTTGTTATATTTTAATAAATTAATTTTCATATAATTAGAAATTATTCCAACACATAGCAACCATAATTCATCATGGTATTCTTTATCTTCTCTTGCATTCTTTTATGTTTCACTTCTTACTTACAACATCCTTCCTTCAATGGTTGAACCCTACACATCTATAGTCCATTTTGGAAAAGATGGTTTCCTAGGAAATGACCTTATTGTAATCTAGAAGATGACAACCCTTAAATGCAACAGGCCTCTAATCACTAAACTCGTGCAATAAAATTCTATGTTGGGAATTTTTTAAATTTTAATTAGTCTTTTTCTCTCAAATAAAAAATTAAATTTGAATATGGACACTAAAGTCCAAGGTTAGCATCTCTGGTAAGGCCTTCAATATCTACAACATTAGACAAGGATCACTTATTTTGTAACCTAAAAGTGCAAAGTGAATGTTTCATATCAAAACAAGTATTTATAAGATTGATAGAGTGGTATCTAGCTAGATCACCATTTTACATAGTAAATGAAAATATCCCACAAACACTAATTACATCAAATGCCATAGTTTGTTGCAAACAAGATACGAATCTTCATTTTGTGTATTCACTACTATATTTGACTACAAATTCTAATGAATGTTTGGTGACATATAGACAAAATATTGTCGACTTACTGACACAACACTGATTTAAATTTCGTCGCTGGATTTTTGTCAATTTAACGACCAATTTTTATATGTCAAAACCATGACCCAACATTGTTGATCAACACCACAGAAAAATATTGACGATGTCTGTTGTAAAATCAACGTAACTTCATCCATATATTGATGCAAAAAATCACAAAACATTGCAGAATGCTCATTTGAAATTGTTGAAAAAACACCAAACGTTCGTCCATTTTTTGATGAGGTGGAACAAAACGTCATTGCCATTTCGATGAAAATTGTGTCGCGTGTAAAACAACCTCGATACAATTTTTTGTGGTTCATTGGGCTATGCTAGTCGAAATTGTGATGAAACCCTACAGATTTTTTAAAAAATTATTCATTCAAACATCTTCCCTTCCTAAAACAATTATATGTATTACGTGAATTATTGAAATATTGAAAAGTGCATTACCTTATTGAGCTTCTCTTTGTTTCAAAAATAGTTTAATATTCTCTACTTAACAAGGCCAACTATGTGACGGTGGAAGCTCATTTGGCTCCCTCCCCCCCTCACATCACTCTCAATTCCCCATACCCAATCATATAACATTAATCATTGATTCATCCATTAATAACATATAACATTAATTCATTAACATATAACATTCATTCATTAACATATTCACATTCATTTGAACATTAACAAATAACATTCATTCATTCAGTTTATCAAAAATATGGTTGCCATAATATGATTACAATCACTTTTTTTTTGTTTCTTTTTTGTAGTTAAAAAGAGAAGTGGAGTATCATTTTCTAAATCATGTGTCCTCCCTTCAGTTGTTCAACCCTCTACTTGTGATCTTAATGTATGCCTAGTAGCGTACTCACGACGTGGAGGCCGCTGCAAGGGGGGTTCTACTACAATAACAAAGAAATTCTAAATTGATATGTTTTATTATTATTGTTACAAGTATTTCATTATTTAAAATAACATTAGAGTGGTTCTTTTTACTTGATGGGGCCACATCATGCTCCTAATCTTGTCTTATAGCCTCATGCTCAACATGTTGAACACCCTCTAAATCCTCTAGAGTTGAAACACGAAAGGTTACATTGATTAATAGACCAATTGCAATTAAATATGTTTAAAAGAGAATTAGAGTGGTGCTCTTTACCTGATGGGGCCACATCATGTTCCTGATCTTGTCTAGCCTGATCATGCTCAACATGTTGATTACACTCTACATGCTCTAAAGTTGAAACACGAAATGTTACATTAATTAATACACCAATTGTAATTAAATATTTTTAATTGTATTAATCCATGCTACATTTTGTATAGCACATAAATACATCTAGTACCGAGATGCATACCATGACTTTCATTTGCAGGTTGTGCTCCACCTTCACCAGGAAACATTCCTATGTCATGTGCAATATTATCATTGCTTGTTTGTTTAAAGAAAATAAGAACATAATTACTTTATGATGGAAATTAATATTGATAGATTACACGAGTATTCAATTTTAAATAAAATTCATTGAGTTTATTTACTTGCATGTCGGATCTAGTGGAATCTTTTGTTTTCCCAGTCAAGACTCTTAGGCATTCAACCATGTCTACATAGCCTTGCTGGAGGGTAATCTTCAGGCCCTCTTCTATGGGCACTCTATTGAATTCAGAGCCCTGCATTTTTGCATAAGATCATGAATTTTGCTTCTATGGTGTGATAAAACCAAAATTGTTTACAATTTATTATTTGGATGCAATATTTTATTTATTGATACTTACAATTCATGTGGATAATTTCATATAACCACCAAAGCCAAGTTTGTGCTACTCGTATTTTTTTAGTCTTTCCTTTGTTGCCTTTGATGTGTCAAATAACCTATGAAAAGTTTAAAATACGCTAGTTTATATAAAAATAAAGAGTAATCAGTATATAATTACATTGTTGATAGTATCACATACCTTCCTTGGACTGATGGTGTCTTTCCTTTTCTCTATTCATCCTTCTCCTTTCCATCCAACACTAGGTCCTTCCACTCCCTGTCCAAAATCATGGGGAGATACTCATAATTTTTGTTCTTCTCTAAATGTGACCTATATTGGTCCCTCACATACTTTAGATAGGTACCAACTTTCTTAAGGACCATGGTTCAGTTGAATCTGTTATTACCGAATAACACAACTGAATGGTTAATGAGCTCATCTTTTAAATCTTGATTTTAGGCATTCCAGTGTGTATGTATGGTGGGCCCGAAGATCTCCAATGTAATATCATTTAGATGTTTATAAAAGCATCATTTCCTACAAAATGATCATGGGATCATTAGTCTAAAAAGAGTGATCGATAAGTAAATTTTAATTGGATTATATATAATAATAATTAAAACATTTAAAGTACCTAGGACCTTCTCTATCTTTATGGTAACAAAATCCTCGGTCACCACAAATGTGACTGAAAATGCTACTACACTAGTAATACGAGAAGATCTAGGAAATACTACTAAAACATCACCAGTACTAGTGGCCTTTGCATCCCCAGGTACATGTCTTAACGCATGTTCTAGCATGTGTTCGCTACCAAAGGGTGCACTACCTGATTCCTACATGCTATGTGTTGCTGACATTTTAGTCGACAATATAGGCACAGATGATGGGGTTGAATGATGTGATGTATGCGGAGGAAGGTTAGGATCGACACTTGTACCAATCCCTACTCCCTGGGTAGCACTTGTAGTACCTTGATCATGGCTAGCAACATTATGATGATGCAAAAAATCTTGTAAAAACAACACATATTTTAGTTCATGACATAAAAGAGTACAAAATATAAAACCATGAATAAACTTATGTTATAATTAAAGATCTCATGACAACTTACTTGCAATTTTTGTGCTCTCTCAGTCAATATTTTAACCCTTTCTCTTATCTCATATGTTTGAGGCACTATGAATAACAACTAAAGGATTTCTTCATTGCAATTTTTTTGGGTCTTCCTTATCATATCTAGAGGGTTTGCAGAATATGCAATGTCATCATCCCATAATAGTGACTACACTTCCCTATGGATGCTCTCCTCTACTACTAGTGCCTTTCCTTGATCATCTGATTGTGACAAGAATATTAAAAATATTATCAAAATTAACCCAATAAACTTATGAAAAAAATATAATAATAAAACATTTTGCTCATATCTAATTTGTAAAATTACAATGAGGTAAACCTTTTAGGTAGAAGCACCTGAAGATGCATCACAATCTATGCTATGGGCCAGAGCCTCCCCCCTATAATCAATGTTCCGCTGTGACAAAAATTAAATATAAAAAAACATTACCGAAATGAAACCAATAGACTTACAAAAAATATATAATAATAAAATGGTATATTGGAGTCATTAATTGGAGGTTGGGTAAATGGTATATATTACGTACCACCCCCATAGTAACTATGTTTGTATCTATGTGATTCAAATTGTAATTGATTAGCAACTCTTACCCTGCAGTTATTGATTTTATCGCACATACGAATATATGGTTTCCCTCACCTGCCTCAAATATGCAATTGGGTTGCTTATTTGTTGACCCAAGTCATGTACTATTTATAAAGCCTACAATATTCCCTGATGCTTTTGGCTTTCCATCAATGTACATATCCACTCCTTTATTTTGATCCTTATCTTTTAGCTGTATATAATATGTTGACAATGCATACCTACACATACTTGTGTATATTGACCTAGTTGCATCCAATCTTTGTAACTATAAGAGGGTCTAACATACTCCATCAATTCAATAACTTTTTCGTAGCATACCTTTATTTTTTCCATGCAAAATAGGCACAAACCATGTAATGACAATGGTGCTATGTGATATATCCTCTCGTTGACAAAAAAATCTATGTTTATTGGAGGAAGTTCCTTGGGTATCCATTGTTTTTGTAGATGTTTGTACCTCAAGGGAACCTTGATGTCACCTATGCTCTCATCATCATAAGAACATGACCCCTCTTTAGTAAGAAAAAATTCCATGTGTTTATGAAATTTTCTTCTAATCTTTTGACCTCTAGTTGATCTTCCTCTTTTAGACCTACTACATGTCTTGCTTTCCTCTCCTCTTCTTGAATTTCCCTCACTCAAGAAAGATAGATCTGAAAAATACCTATTTGGTGATACCTGCACTCATAAGGATATTGGACAAAGTTATTTCACGGTGATGTGATCCCAAGGTATGGGGTTGGAGGATTAAAAAACAAGGTTGTCACTACTAGTCAAATGCAAGTGGAGGTAACAATAGTTGTGAATGTACCAATAAACCTTGTAAGGGTCTGATGATTAGAGATCACTTGGTAAGCATGGGAATGGTTTTTAGGGTCACCAACCTTGTGTTATGAAGCCTTGGGTTTTGAGAACATCTAGAGGAATCATCGTCTTGTTTCTTGGAGGTTGATTGGGCTAGTTGGTGGAAGGTTGCTATTACTTTTTGTACCTATCTATAAAAAAAATTTGACCACCTTCCTCAAAGAAGATAGTCCCTCTGAGGTAGTACTAGTGTCTAGTTAGTTAGTCTATGAAATTTTTTGGACCACCTTTGATGTGAAATAGCCCCTCATGCAACCATCCTTTTAGTCTATTTCTAAATTTATAGACCCCTTGCCTTTAATGATTAAGCTCCACATGTTTCTACCCCTATGGTTTTTTGGGTCCCCCAAATAAAATAATAAAAGATGGGCCCTACTCAGAAGAACCCCAAAATGTATCAGAGTTTCTTTCTTTCTTAAGAATCCAATTAAAGAGGCTAGTTGGGTCCCTCCCTATCCAACATTCCTTCACCATTTTCTAGGCACCCACAACATCTTTGAACTATTTATACTCTTCTAGAACTTGAAAAAGAAAAGTCCACTTTCATTAGTGTTCTCTTTTGGGCTTTCCCTGGTATTGGCATCTGTATTATTCTTTTGGAGATTTGGTTGAGTCAGTGAAATATTCAAAAGTTTTTAATGGCTCCTTGTCTTTTTTTCATCTCTTGTACTGGTGCAGGAGCACCTTGGCATAGTTAGGCCTCTATGAAGCATTATTTTGAAATTTGATTCAATGTTATTGTTCTTACTTTTTAAATCATGTTATTAGAGTCATGTTTTGTGAAATGGGGTTTAATGTCAGACATATCCCAGTTCTCATTTTCAACTTAGATATGTGGTTGTTTTTTTTTGCTTTTGTGTAGTTGTGGAGTTTGGATGAATACTACAAAAATGCAAAATGATATTAGATTTTAGAAAATTTTATGTGGATTTGTGTACTTAGGTTTAATTTCCTTTTTGGATAAATTTTGTAGAATGCTTTGTGTTAGCAAGCAGTTTTGGATTTATTGGTAAGGTACATGTTTTTAGGGTTTCAAGGTTGTCCTCATTATTTATGACAAGAATTCATGGCTGGCCTATGAGATGATTTAGTTTTATTCACAGAAAGACATTTTCCTTTGTCATTGGTAACTTTATACTATTTTAACAAAACTCAAAAGTAGTTAAATCCTGTCAAGTGGATTCAATGTTGCATAGATTGCTTGCCTATATTTTTCATTTTAGGTGTGTGCTACTATGTGGTAGATGAATATTACAAAATGAAAATCATATGATCGTTTCTATCATTGATGTGGATCAATTGATGAATTTGGCATAATCAGATATGCTATGAATTGTGTTTTATTGGATATTTTATGTGGGTTTGTACCATTTAGTACATTAAGAGTTGTGTGTATTTTCCATATTTGTATTAGAAAGGTTTAATGATCCTAAGCTTTAGGGATTGATCTCAAACAATGGTCAAAATAGTTATGGGAGAATTTTTTAAGATGTGTAATGGGCCTTAGATTTTAAGAAATTTCATGAATGTGATGTTCAAGGGGATCCATTAACTTCTATAAATTTGGAAAATTCTAATTTGATAGCAGGATTACTCTATGTTTATGATTGCACAATATAAGATTTTAAAGATTTAGGTGTGCTAATTACCATTTCTCACAAAATTATGCACAAGTTTTTTGGCTAAGTTTCCATTGGTAGGGGAGTGCATATTTAGATCCTTATATTTGGCACACTATTTTAGGGTTTCATGGTTTGAAACTTTGATATCAAGAAAAAGTATGAAACGGTGTAGATAGTATCCTTTTGTGAGTATTTTGTGTTGATGTATTTGTATTAGCAGGTTTAACATCCCTAGGCTACAGGGATTGATCTTAGACAATGGCCAAATGGTCATAACTTATGGGTGAATCTTTTAAGATGTAAAGTGGATCTTATTTTACAAGAAATTTTGTGAATATGATTTAAGGGGATCCATTAACTTCAAGTTTGGAAGATTCTAATTTGATAGCAGGCTACTCTTTGTGGTTATGTTGTAAAGATTCAAATATGCTAATTAGTAATTACCATTTCTTACAAGATATGCTCAATTGCTTTGGCCACCAAGATTCCATTGTTATATGAGTGCATAATTAAAATACTTATCTATGGCACACTATTATAGAATTCCATAGTTTGGTATCAGGAACAAGTCCGAAGTGCTCAGGGAATATCCTTCTAAACTATATGTTATTTGTTCCTACTTTTTAAATCAATGTACTTGCAACAATATTTCTAAATGTGGGGGAAAACTAACCTATAGTCATTGTCCCTTGGTCGATTTTACCTTTTTGAGTGCCCTCACCTCTCGCTCTGGCTTTCCTCCTTCCAAATGGTTCCTAGTCTTCCTCCTCGACTCAATGGCCTTGTAGCACTCATCCAGTGAAGTCTCGCAACTCTCCACTCAGGGGCTGGATGCAGCGATTCTCGATGCAACTCTCCAATTAGGGTCTTGGTACAGTATGCTATGTCATGCTCCTACATACATGGTGCAAAAATTCAAAATATATAGGGGTATGTGCCGGATCATGATGGGCCAAAAAGTGGTGATATGATGGGTATTTGTAGGGTATATGGCTGATGAGAATTTTTTACCCAAAATTGATGAAACAAAAAGGGTTTTTAAAGGAGATTCTCAACTTTCGACCAATATAAATTATTCTTTACTTTGAATTTAATAAATAATTATTATTCCTTTTCTATTTGAATTACGAGTAAAGTCCTAACTGATAGGCTGATTGAAAAATATCTATAACTTTCAAATGGTTTCACATTTTTTGAATCCAAAATATGTGTCGCATCCTATGCTTCGCATACCATAGGAATAAACAATAAAATTTAATTTCGTGAAGTTTTGACCAAGTTAAGGTGGTCAGACATATGAGTTTTGATATTTTTTAAAATTTGTAATAAAAAATTCATAATTAATTATTTACTTGGAAAATAATTACAAAAAAATATGCATCATATCCGAACATGATTCCTCTACTTTAATCTAAAATCTTATAAAAAAATATTATCATTTTATTGTGGTTAGGGTGGTGAGAGAGATACCCACTTCTTATTTTTTCCCTAAAACTTAAGTACTACTGCATTGAAATTTCAAATTTTCACCAAATAGATTTTTTTTTTTTTTAAATAAACCTAGTAGTTTAGAAAATACATTCAATTTGCTACAGATTATATTCTTACATAATTTTGAAATAATATAGATAACTTATTCAAATTTTTACATCAAGTTGCCTAACTCTATTTTTTCTAAATTTTTTTCCACTTAGGGGCCTATTTTTTCCATGATGATCCTGCATATACCCATAGTTTATATAGAATGACTGTATCAAGAGAATTTGAAATAATATGGTTTTTTTATGGATTCTCTTGGATGGTCATACATTATTTCCTATAGACTATGTAAGGCCCAACTCCATCTACAAATTTTTTAGCTCCTTGATTAGTTCAATTATGCTAGGTTAGTGAATCATTTGATGTCTTGGACAACATTGTTAAGTATTATATAGCATTAGAACCATTGATGGATATTATGGATTAATCTTTACTTATTACTCTCTTAGAAGATCATGTTAAAAATTTGTGTATTGAAAGGGACATATATATTCAAGTTCTAAGGGTATAGGAGAGCATCAATAATTGTACCCAGTTACATGCTTAATATTTTAATTATTTTATGTACTATTTTGAATAATTATTGTAATAAATGTGCTTTATAAATTTGAATTGACAACTAACCAACCTAGTAAGGAATGCATGTGAGAAAATGAGATTGAGATTTCATACAAAAGTATCATATGATGAATGAATTTAATCAAATATGTGATAAGGAATTATGTATACCTAACTTTAGTCCAAATGGATAGCTAATGTATTTATGTTTCTTGGAAAGGGTAATATATAGTAATGGATCAAGATCTTTAAAGGATGCAAAGAAGTAAAAAAAGGATTATTTTCCAAACATAGTAAAGGGTAAATCAGGACAACTCTGACCGACAAAAAAATGTACCTAAGGTGAGTTAATAATGTAAATTAATATATCCATTGAATATTAAATATAACACCAAGGGAAGAACACTAGAAATAATTTTAGCACTATGGATTAATCCAAGACTCAAAATTCCACTAAGAGGCATCCCTTACCTCTTAAATGAATTCCACAGGTAGGTTTATCCTACAATATAGTGCCATTGGTTAGCTTATCATGTGAATTTCCGCTATAAGTAGGATTACCATACACTTTCATAACATGCATGTGTGGTTTCAATAGGTTTATACATTCTTGTGAATTTGAAAGAAAGGAATGTTTTTACTTTTCCAGTAGGTGTTAGGGGTTCATTTGACTTGGTTTTAGCATTAGAGTGACAAACCTTGTGGTTTAGGTTCCATAAAAAAAATATACTCAATTTTTTAGCTTCCTATTATCATCTTTATATTCAATGAGATTTTTAAAGATCATCCAAATATTCATTGCTAATGAAAATGCATAAACTAATGTGTAATAAATCCAAGGTGAGGCTCAGAGAGCTTCATCTTTTGAAACTGTGTGTGTCGAATGTGTGGAGAGTTATTCTAGTGTCAACACAAACCTTAATGAGACAGTTTACATTCAATGTTTGAAGAAAGTAAAACTAATCCATTAGTAATAAAATCAAACCTTTCAAATACGTATCATTGTTATCTATTTCTAGGGATTTATTAAACCATTTGGCCTGCATATTTCTATGGGCACAAATGTTGTTAAAATGACTACCTAGAAAATGAGATTTGATGCTTAATATGCAAGCTAAAATGATTTCTATGTGCAAATGTGTGGTGGAAGGATTAGTGGTATGATTCTAAATGAAACAAAATGATGGAAAGGATAATGGATGTAACAATAAATGAAGGATGATGTTGATGATAGATGAAGAAGTGGAGATGAGTGAGATGATATGAAACTAAAATGAACTATCCATGATTATGCATATGCTCAAATGCAAACATAAAACAAACTAACATAAAATGTAACTATGATGCAATGGGGATGATAAAATGTAACTATGAAGCAATTAATTAATCTAAGATGAGAATGAAAAGTAACACATGATATGAAAACTAAGTATAAGACTCCATGAAAGCTTCAAGATCCTACAAAAAACCTGCATGGTAACAATGCTCAAAGTGTGGATGAAAAATGGCATTATAAAACTATTCCAATTTGTATTTCAAAATAGCATTATAACATTACTCAAAAGGTGGATCATAATGCAAAGGATAAGGGGTGTATTCATAGAGTTTCACAAGCATTTTGTGAGGTGGAACGTATCAATGGTTCAAATTCAAAGGAGACAAGATAGACGGTGGAGATGAAATGAATAAGGATGTTGTCCCCTTGAGCAAGGACAACATGCCATGTGTGTGAAGAGAATTCCTTGAGAAATTGGAAGCATGTCAAATGTATGGGATTCCAAGTGTGTGAAACAAAGACCCATGTGATCCAAATTTGTTGGAAGTGTGGGTGAATAAAGCCATGTGCTTTTTCTCATTGGTGGAAGTGTGTGAGGATAATTCTAATTAAGAATTAGGCTTATTTATTTTCATGTGACCTTTATGAGGTGGAACACAAAAAATTGTAGAAATGTGCTCTAATTCTTAGTCAGGATTAGGGAAGATTAATTAAATAAACAGGTTTAGGGTTTTTTGTTTATTTAATTTAGGAGAATGTGAATTAGGAGAATTAAAAGGAAAGTGAACAATATAAATAAAGTAAGACCTTATTTATATGTAGTTGAAATATTAATCAAATAGTTGTACTTAATTAATTGCATATGATGACTGTTTTCAAGTGTATACATTTTTCCCCTCTCTGAAGTGATGTGTTTACACGTTAGTTCAAAGAAGATTTTGATGTTGATGCCCAGATGATGTGAGATTTCAATGCCCCAAAAAATGCAAGATTTTGATGCCCTAGACGATGCAATATTTTGATGCCACATATGATGCAATATTTTAATGCCCTAGGCTTTGAATTTTAGGTATTGATGGATGTTATGCCCCCTCGAGAGATAAATCGATGAATATAAGGATGTGAAAATGAAGTGTTGAATGATGTGATAAGTGTTGTGATGATGTAATGATGATCTAATGTTGATTTAGTCAAGCTTTCATGTTAGAGATGATTTATCTCTCAAAATTGAGTTGCAAGCTCTTTCTTTGAATAGTGTTGATTAATTACCCCTCCTTTTTGGTAAAAATGGGAAATAAATCCCACCATAATTCCCTCCATTTTACCCCTAAAAGGTGAAAATGGTAAAAATTGGATTCATTTTTACATTTTGAGTTTGGAGAAGTTGAAGATTAGAGAGCTTAGAGAAAGATGGTTATCCCATACCAAAAGCATCGTTTCAAGTGTCTTCGCCAACCTAAGCAACCTGTTGCCTCTGGACCTATGGTACACTTTATGAGAAACCTCTTCATTAGCCATTTTCTTGCCATTTAGAAGCATTCTGACAGTCATAGATAGATGTTGTAGCTTATGGGATGTCATTTATGCACTTTCAGGTGATGTTTTGTCATTTTTTAGTGTTTTTGAGCATGTTTAAGAGTTTTGGCACCTTTGGGATCCCAAATGCTGCCTCTTGTTTCCTTGGAAAGTTGTCATTCTTGTTGATTTAAGGTGGTTTAGCTTGTCATTTGACCCATTTTGTAGGGTTTCATTGCAGAAAGCCTTGACGGTGATGTTTGCAAGATGTCCTTGAAGTCTAGGAGTCGTTGATTTGTCATGTTTTGGATTGATTTTAGTTAGATTGTGGTATGTGCAGAGTTTGATAGATGTTTTGTGTGATGATTTGATCTCATGATAGGCAAGAATTAAATGATAGAACCAATGTTGTATTGTCCTCATGATAGTCGAGGAATGATAATAGAAGTGATAGCATATTTTCCTCATGATAGACGAGAAATGATGGTAGGATTCATAGTAGATTGTCCTTATGATAGGCAAGGAATGATGGTAGGATTGATAGCAAATCACCTCATGATAGGTGAGGAACAATAGGTTGATAGATAGCAAATCATCTTCAGGATAGGTGAGGAACGATAGTTTGATTGATAGAAAATCATCCTCATGATAGGTGAGGAACGATGGGTTAATTGATAGAAAATCATCCTCATGATAGGCAAGGAATGATGGGGTGATTGAATGAGATGTTGATTGTTCTGATTGATTTGATTTGAATGACTGCACATTAGTTTTATTGACTGATAATCTTGATTGAACATGACATTGATTGACTAGTTTTTGTTCATGATTAGGGAGATGGAGATCTACTACATTCTTAGGAGCGATTCCCGAAGACCTATAACATGGTCCACTAGTTGTCGTTAGCCAACTTAGGGATTATCTCCCATTGTGGGTTGACTTCCTTGTTAGAAATTCCACAATATATAATCAATAGAGGTTTATTGATAGCTTTGGTAGAGAGATAGCACAGTGATCATAATATGTTTCATTTACTGACTGGAGAGGTGACTGTGACTCCTGAGGATGTCTATCATATTCTACAGATCCCAGTGATTAGAGAGATAGTAGTGTATGATAAGATAGAGCGGGGTGGGACATCTACATTGTAGAGATTATGTCAAGATGATTATTTTATGGGTCGATGGATCCCTTGCACAAAGATGATTTGAAGATATGATCCTTTGTCATGTGTGGGTAAGTGCACAAAGTTGAGTCCACGAAACGTGGAAGTTTTTGCCTTAGGCAAAAAAATGAATTCGGCTTGCAAAAAATGGGATCCAGCTTTTTAATAAACGGGATCCCATTTAGCTTCAGGATCCTGAGCCTAAGTCTAAAAAATGAGATCCCGTTTTTGGAAACGATCCCGTTTGGAAATTTCCATTTTTGGAAAAAATTTGGGATTTTTGAAAATTCAAAAATGGAAAGTTTTAAGACAGATCCTGCTTTAAATTTCTGAAAATGGAACTTCCAATTTTGAAAAATTTCCATTTTTCGAAAAAGTTTTCAAAATGGGATCCCGTTTTGAAAACTTTCCATTTTTGGAAGAATTTCAAAATGGGATCCCGTTTTACAAAATGGGATCCCATTTCTAGAACCATAAAAAATGGCTTTTTGATGAAACGAGATCCTATTTTGAAACGGGATCCCATTTTTTAATGAAACGGGATCTCGTTTTCAAACGGGATCCCATTTTTTAAATTATGAATTTTTGAGCGGGTTTTTTGGCTTTTTTTTTGGATCGGGAAATGGCTTGGGGACCTGAACCTAAGCTTTGGACCTAGTTTGACCTGCAACTTGAAGGTCCTGTTAATGTCACAGGAAAATAATGAATTTGGACATATGTTTGAAGACCTATTTTGCAGAATTTTTTTACAAAATTAAAACCCATTATAGATGAGACAGTAGATTCCAAATATGTAATTTTTTTAATAATTTGATTATTTTTTTATTTTTCAATTAATTTCTAATGAAACTAGTCCATAAACTTGAATTATCGTTTTTTAGTATTTTAATAACTTTTGATCAACATAGCATTTTGACGAACGGATTGCACAAGAGAAAACTTCAGACAATTCTTTTCAGTTTAAAAAAAAATCAAAAAATGATAAGTTTAGGTCATCTTATGCGTGTCGTACATGACAATTTTTCAAAATGACAAATATGCCTAATAAATATTTAATAAAAAAAATATTCAATGAAAAATTATAAAAAAATATTAAAAGCAAGTTTTAGTGAGTCAAAAATCTTTTCCTAAAAGGATTTAGAAAAATATGATAATTTAGGTCAAAATATGGATGTCGTACACATGCATGGTATGGTATAAAAAAGTGACTTTTAAACAGTGGTTTTTAGAAACGCCTATTGAAACTCAATTTTTACAATCTGGGTATTGAAATAAATTACATATTTGGAAACTAGACTCCGCGTACTACATTTTATGATTAGTGACTTTTTTGAAGATTCCATCTCTAAGTGCTTCAAATTTTAAGGTCAAATGTGTCAAATTCTGAAAATCAGGGAAAACACTTCCACTTTTTGGCCAAAAAGTGGACTCAACTTCTTGCACACACTCGTGTACTTTCCAAATTTATTGGTGGATTCCTTTGTCCTGATCATAGCTCAAAGGGATTTTTAGTAGGTTGGGTTCATGTGCTATTGTGGATGAAACTTGATGGTATGAGGTATGCCTTGGGCTCATGTATGTTAGTCCACTTATATCAAGATTTGCACGAGGTTGTTTATTACGAGGTGATGAGTTTCATGTGGTGTCACATTAATGCAGACCTTGGGATGGGAGCATATATCCATCACTCAACCCATGGGAGAGAGACATCAACCACCAGGGAGACCCTATGTTTTCGGTTATAGTGGTCCACGTGTCTAGCATAAGCTGGGAAGGGTTGCTTATTAGAGGTGGGTTACAGATGATTTGGAGACTGTCACATGGTGATCGTATTTGGATTGTGAGCAGTGGCCAAAGGATCAACTGGAGATGCCATATATGTTATTATCCTACTATTTGATTGGGTGGACACATGTTTTTCTTGAGCGATACCTGTATCTACGAGTATGTCGACAGTTTGGACATGTACAGGGGATGCCCCTAGGAGTTGCCCAGTATGCACGTCGACGACATGATGTTTTAGCGTGGGGCCCCTGTGTGTCATATGAGACAACCTGTACAAAGTATTATACCTTGACCCCCAGTTTATGGGATTATGTTTCATATATTATAGACGTCGGGATGACTAAAGATTATTTAGAGTTGTTTCACATGCATCCTTTTCCAATATTTACTCACCTAGAGAAGTCGATACCGCCAGTTGATGGAGAGGGAGGAGATGACGAGGGTGGTGATGATGGTGGGGAGGGGGCTTGTAGAGGTGATGAGGGTGGTGTAGAGGGTGGTTGCAAAGGTGATGATGTTGGGGAGAGTGATGGTGGTACAGTGGGTGATGATGATGGGGCAGATGACAGTCATCCATTGGATTTTGCAATTTTGAGGTGCAAGAGGAGCATCATTGTAGCTCAGGCAGTGCTTCCCAGGATTCAAATTGGGATACCCTCACATCAGCAATTAACATAGATAGCAGCTTTGTAGGCAAAGGTTTAGTCATTTCAGAATGAGATAGCACAGGCTCGAACACAGATTGTGTCCCTTCAGGATGAGTTAGGACAGTGTCAGGCACAAATTGATATTTTGAGGACTGATAGAGGGATAGATAGGAAACCTATACAATAGTTGCAGGCACATATGATCATACTTACTTTAGAGAGGGATTCCTTCAGACAACAGAAAGAATAGGTTGAGGCCATTACTAAGAGGATATAGTAGATGGAACCATCTACAAGTATGGTGGATTTCTTTGGAGAGAGCAGACACATTTCTCAGGAGTTGCATTTTTACAGAAGTAAATATTGAATGAGTTGGTTCCTCTTGAGAGACAAGAGTGTTTTGTGCAGTATCATTCTCAAACTATGAGCATGGGTGTCACACAACCATTGCCTAGAGATAGGAGAGATCCAGGTGCAAGTCTATCAGGTAGAGGGGCTACCAGTTCCATGAGAGCAGCATCATCTAGTGGGAGCTCAACATAGCATTTTGTGATGTTCCTTGGACATTGTGTATACACATTTTGTAAGATCAAGGATGTGTTTCCCATGATACAAAGCCCTTTTGGATTTTTATGTATCTCATCCTATTTTTTTTTGGATATCCTTGTACACATGGACATTATGACATTTTTGATGATATATGATATGTAGTGGTGATTATGATGCATTTGATTTCCCTATTATGATATGCAATGTTGTGAATTTATTTAATTTCTATGTGATGATAATGATTAGGCAATGAATGTATTTGTGATCATGATTATGCAATGTGATGAGATGATTATGATTATGCAATGTGATGTGATGATTATGATGTGTAATGCAAATGATGTGATTTATTATGACTATACAATGTGATGTGATTTATAATGAATTTAAATGTTCAAAGCCTTAAGATTAAATAAGTGAATCTATCCAACTTCCAAAAGTTATGGGAAGACTAAAGTAGATTGATCTTTTAAGCTTCATAATTCTGACATATTTCCCCACTTTCTTGGAAACTTGAAGAGACTCACTTATTCAAGTGTAGTGGATGGCATGATTTTGATGTTGGAAATGATATGCAATGTATGTCCTTTTTTATTTTCTTTTGTATTTTTTGATGCAAATATTATGATGGAATGTATGAATGTAAATGAGATGATAATTTTTTCTAAGATATGTAAATGATGATGCAACTGACGTGCCACTAAATGAGAAATTATTTTATTTTATTTTTGGTTAATGTCCAGTGTACTCAATCCATTAATAATAGTGATGACACCATTGTGAAATTGATTTATCATTGAAAAACCCCATAAATACACATGCAATAATAACATGAATGTAGTTTAACTTAACTATGCAAATCTCGTTTTCAAAAGCTATCATTTATATTAGCCAATTTGTCATGATTTTTATCATCATTGGGCCTTTAAAATGTTGAAAGTGAGTACAAACATTGATGGAATATTTTATACCAAGATGACCTGAGTACTACTTCCATGATATTTTAAAATTGCAAGTTAACACAAGAATCTAAGTATAATTAAACCGAGATGACCCGAGCATTGCTTGCGTAAACAGACAAGAGTTAATCTTTTTCCTACACAAATTCAGAATGTCATTAGTGATACTTTGTAGTGCACATCTTGTGACAACTTGCATAGTAATAATGATAAACTCACAAACAACAAACAAAGAAAAACCATACTCCTTCCTTGCTCCTCTAGTTTGATACATCATTGAGGACTCAAGAGATATGATATCAAAGATCAAAGTAGAACAATTTGACTTTCACTTTTAACATGATAAACCCTTGATTTAGAAAGATCAATATTCATTTGAAGTTTGTGTTTGTAACATTAGTCCAATGACTATTTTCTTGTTGATTCAAGCTCAAATTTTATTTGCCCTTAGTGAGTGCAGTATTTTTCTCCCAGTGCAGGGTGTGACACAACCATGACGACCAAGACCTAACCTAAAGACCTATCCTAGGGGCCTCAGGGGATGATCAACAGTTTAGCCTTGTCTACGTTACAAACATAGAGATGACATAGTTCAACTAATGTCACAACCAAGATTTACAAGATAAAAATATGAACATAGCGAACACCTAGAAGACTGACCTAAAATGTCTTGGGGGATAATCAAAGATCACCCTTGCCTATATTCAAACCTCAGAGATGATGTAGTTTGAATTGTTTTGACTTTTTGACCTGTTTTTGGATTTTTTATTTGTTTTGAATATTTTTGAGTTTTGATCTATTTTGAATGTTTTTGGGTTTTGATATGTTTTGAACATTTTTGAGATTTTTGATTTGTTTTGAATGTTTTTGGGATTTTTGATTTTTTTTAATATTTTTGGGATTTTTGATTTTTCGACCTTGAGAATGTACAAGAATCTAATCCAATGCAGAACATGGCCCCGATGTGATATGATAGGACAAACCAATTTTTAGAATGGGCTGAGAAATGCCAAGGGATACCATAATACAAACACTAGATCAAGCTATGATATGAACATGGAAGCGTGAAAAATGTAGAGATAGAAGCATGATGGATGATTGGTGCAAAGCAAGTCATGTAGCCCAAGATAGATGGAGAGTGCTTATTTTATGCAAAGTGACTATTTTCTAGGTTTTCTCCAAGGTACTTGTCCAAAGCGCCACCGAAGTGGTTTTCACTAGAGGATGATTCTTTTTCTTTACTGTTTTTCAATCCTTTTTCTTTTTTTGAATTTTTTTTTTTTTTTTTGATTTTTTTTGGAATTTTTCCAGGACCTAAGTTACCAATGCATCGGATGAGCTAGGTGTAAAACCTTTTGAGATGCAATTTGTTGAGGGGTTCATCAAATAGATCCCCTTCTGGTTTGGATAACTGATATGATCATGATCCAAAGACTAATACTATAACAAAGGGACCCAACCAGTTATGGGGATTTTCGTTTAAGACTAAGTCACCCACCTAAAATTCTCTAGGTATTACTCTATGATTTTAGTTCCTAGATATCCTTTGTTGATAAGATTTTAGGTGATCAACAACATGCTGTCGTTGTTCAACCAATAGTTCTAATTCTTGTAGTCTAGATACTATATAATCCTCATTTGAAATCATCCCTTTAAGTGACACACACAGGGATGGTATCTCAACCTCAATAGGTAGAATAACTTCTAATCCATAGACAAGAGAATAGGGTGTTTCTCTTGTTGGGGTACAAATACTAGTTTTGTAAGCCCACAATGCTAGGTTTAGTTGAACATGCCAATCACGTCTAGCTTCATTTACAGTTTTCTTCAAAATCTTCATGATAGTCTTGTTTGAGGCCTCTGCTTGGTTGTTCCCTTAGGGATAGTAAGGTGTAGATAACCAATGTTGGATATGGAATCTTTCACAAAGCTCTTGAACATCTTGATTCTTAAAGGGTTAGCCATTAGATCTGTAATGATAGATTGAGGAACACCATACTGACATATGAGATAATTTAGGATAAATGATGAGATTTTTTTCTTGGTGATGGTGATTAGAGGAACAACTTCAATCCACTTGGTGAAGTATTATGTGCATATGATTATAAAATTATGTCCATTAGAGGAAGAGGGGTGAATCTTACCTGCAAGGTCCAATCCCCAGTGGTAAAAAGGCCATGTAGCTGTGAAAGGATGTAACTCTTGAAATGACTCTTTCTCCATATTCGGCCAGTAATACCCCAATCGTAATAATTTCTAAGCTAAGGTTAAGCCACTTGAATGTGTGCCACAGGTACCTTCGTGAACCTCTTGTAAAGCTATTTCAACTTTGTTATGTTCTAGACACTGAAGAAGAGTACCATCCAAACCTCATCTATAAAGCACATCAGCTATTAGGGTGTGGCGAGCCACTTGAAGAATGAAGTTTTGATTTTGGTTCCGAGATAAGTTAATTGGAAGGGTATTGTCTTGTAGGTAGGTATGGATTTCTCCATAAAGGGAAATTTGAGGGTTGAAAATATGGCATATCACTTGGGATTCTAGAATTTCATAGGCTGGGTTGGACACTTGTTCTACCATGAATTCATAATTTTTTCATTTTTCAAGTATCTACAAGAGAGAAGCAATGGTGGCCATTGCATCTGTAGCTTTGTTTTCTATTCTAGGCACCTGTGCAAACTTGATTTCAACAAAGTACATTTTGAAATCATCTAGCATCCTCTTGTAAGGCAACAACTTTTCATCCTTTGTTTGATAATCATTATTGACTTGGTTAATGACCAATTGTGAGTCACCTTAGACTAGAAATTCCATGATTTTCCATTCAACAACTATCTTGATTCCAATGATCAATGCTTCATACACAACTATGTTGTTGGTGCAGGGGAACATTAATCTATAGGATTTTGGAATTGTGTATCCTTGCGGCGAAACAAACAAGATTCCTATGACTGATCCATGTTGTGTATAAGAGCCATCAAAGTATAGCTTCCACTGTTGTGTAGATATGGTTAGGACATCATTGGATTGTTATTTGACAATGGTGCTTCAGCTAGTTAATCTGCTATGGCTTGACCTTTAATTGCTTTCCTATCCACATACTGGATGTCGAACTCACTCAATATCATGACCCACTTGGCTAACCTCCCTATTAAGGCAACTTTGCTAAGTAAGTATTTTAATGGGTCAATTTTGGCAATGATTTTGATGGTGTGAGTCAACATGTAGTTCCTTAATTGTTGTGTAGCAAATACAACCGCTAAGCAAGCTTTCTCAATAAAGGTGTAATTGATCTCATAACCATTTAGGGTCTTATTGATATAATAGATGGCTCTTTCTTTTCATATATAATCTTCTTGTACTAATAAAGCTCCCAAAGATATCTTGGTTGTTGCAATGTATAGTAATAATGGTTTTCCCTTGACTAGTGGTATCAACACAAGTGGTGTCATCAGGTACTATTTTAGTTGACTGAAGGTAGCTTTGCATTTGTCATCCCACTTGAAAGAGACATTTTTGTGTAATAAGTGATTGAAAGGATGAGTTTTATAAGCTAGTTGTGCAATAAATCTCCTAATGGACTGGAACCTTCCTTA
Organism: Sequoia sempervirens; assembly: GCA_007258455.2. Taxonomy (NCBI): domain Eukaryota; kingdom Viridiplantae; phylum Streptophyta; class Pinopsida; order Cupressales; family Cupressaceae; genus Sequoia; species Sequoia sempervirens. Next base: position 19,807,547 of record VDFB02281492.1, on the reverse strand, counting down.
TAATGATCTATGTTGGCTAATGTTACACCAAACACACATTTCTTGGGATTTAACCTCACCTTGAATTTCTCCAATATTGTGAAAATTTTGTATAGAATCTCTAAGTGTCCTCTATTGTAGGATTTTTCCAACAGATCATCTACATAGTATTCCATAAAAGTATGCATCATTTCATGGAATATGGTAGTCATAACTCTTAGCTGTTTTATCTTGATCTTCAGGTGCTATCTTTATTTGGTTGTATCATGAAAATGCATCCATAAGTGATAAAATTTCACGCCCAATAGTCAAGTCTACAATCAAATCAATGTTTGGTAAAGGAAAATCATCTTTTGGATAGGCTTTGTTAAGGTTTGGATACCAGAGCAATGTTTGATATCCATTCGACATAGTCAATAGATCTTATAAATCCCGCATCTAATAGATTTTTCAACTCAGCTTTCACTAGAAGGGTGATATGGGGATGCATCTTTCTTAGTTTTTGCTTTACTGGTTTTGTGCTAGGAAGTAATGACAAATGATGCATAATGAGTTTTGGATCTACACCTGACATGTTAGCATATGACCAAGAAAAGTTGATTTTCCTCTCCTCAAAGAATTTGGTGAAACAAAATTTCTCCTCATCTGTCATGGATTCCGCTAAATGCAAGGTCTTCACTATCTCAGTTGTACCAAAATTGATGGATTGTGTAGGTTCTATTAGCACTAGAGATTTCTCTTGATAGTGTTCTAGGAGAGTTTCAAACCTTCCATCTCTTGGTGCCTCAGAGAGGTTCTCACCTTGAGATACACTTTTTGTTTTTACTTTTTCTTGATTTAATAGTGCCACCAGGTGATTTTCACTATTAGACCCATTTCCTATATTTTCATTTTTCAGCTGAAAGGTTTAACACTCCCTTCGTCAGGAGCTTTGTTCTAACATTCAATGGCGGAACATGTGTTAGGGTTATTGGAACATATGAAGTTCACAAGGGCATCATTATTTGAAAAGGTGGGTATGTCGAGCAATTCATTTTGATCCCAATCAATTAGTTCAAGATGCATTAAGGACAAGGAATCATGATATTTTCCAAGGTCATAAGATGTAAGTATCAGGATAGCCATGTTGTCAAATTGTCCAATGAGGTCTAAGATGTTACTTTCTTCCGACATGTATATCTTTCTCAAAGAATGATCATCTTCACTTGAGTCAATGGCATATTGTGATCCATATTCAAGTGGTCTAGAACGAGAACTTTGTCCTTTCATACATATTGGGGTATATTTTTGGATTACATCAATCTCTTTGTCATGGAAAGATTCCTTAGAGAGAGAGTCCCATTAATATTCATTGGAATCTGTTTCATGATCCTCACTAGCTTGTAACTATAAGATTCTTTTGACAACTCTTTGAGTAGCTTCCTCTTTTAAGTCTTCCCTATAGCCTAGTCATGTTTTGCCTTTGGGATTCATTATGACAAGCTATAGTGGTTCACTGATGCCTTCTTTTCTTTTACCCAAAGGATCATTTCCCTCATATCCCATTTTTGTCAGGATTGTCTAACCTTTTCCATACTTATTTGTGCATATATTGGACACTGATACCTGTGAAGGTTCTTCATCTTTGTATAACCAGTTTAGGACATCCCCGTCTTTTGATTCCTCCACTCGAGTGCTTGATTTTATAAAATTCCCATCAAAGAGCGTGATGGGTTGTAAATATTGTTTTCTTGAAGTAGATGGCTATCCATGTGACTTAGGAGAAGATGAAAGTTGTGATAAGTATGAAGATTGCTCAAATAAGTATTCCCCCAAGCCCTTTTCTTTTATTTGGATCATTTCTAAATATTTGGATAAGGCATCAAGTTGACTTCCATTGTTGTATGAAATAGAGTCAACAACCCCTTTTCCTTTTCATTGAGCCCTTTCCTCATACTGTCTTGATGAAGAACCCACTGGAATTTCTTTTTTTGATGGATCAGAGTTGATGACTTCTCTATTATGCGGTACAAAGGTGTCTTGACTTGTTATGAGTGCATTGCAATATTGGGGATTGTTAGGATCGACAAAAATGGTGATCTCATGTCCATTGAAAGGAAATTTCAAGCACTGATGATAGGTTGATGGTACCGCTTGCATTTCATGAATCCACGGTTGTCCCAAGAGTATTTTATATGTCAATTCCTTTTCTAACACCTTACACACTATGTCTTTGATGATTGGTCCCACTTGAATGGGTAAGATGATCAATCCTTGGAAGGATCTTTCTTCATCATCATATGCTTTTATGGTGATTTTCCTTCTAGGATCAATAGAATTTTCAGAATATCCTAATGCACGAACAAGCTTGAGAGTACATATATTTAGGCCTACTCCTCCATCTATAAGGACACATTTGATGTGATGTTTATGGATTAGGACTTCGATGTGGAGAATAGTCGTTATGTGGATAGGTGGTGGATGCATCGTCATGTTTAGAGAATGATAAGCAATGAGGTACAGTTAAATGTCCCACCATATCTTGAAATGTACAAACTTCCACATTGTTTGGTATAGTGGTGGCAACTAAAGCTTGTTCCAGGATTTCTTTGTGTGCCAGTGAAATCTCAAGAAGTTACAATATGGATATTTGAGCAGGTATCTTCTGTAACTAATCAATGATGTTATATTGAGTTATAGGAAAAACATTTGTTTTGGATGTGGAAGGGGTAGCTCCTTTCAATGTTACCTTGGCTTGTCCTCTTTTAATCACATTGATAGGTGTATTGTCTTGATCATTCATGATTTTGATGACGTTAATTCAATTTTCATTCATGTTAATTTTAGTGCTCATATTTCTAGGTTCAGGGTCATTGATTTGATGTGAGATGGTGTCATCATTGTGCTAGGTTTCAGTAGTGGCATCCTTCCCTTGGCTTCCAATTTCAATGTCTCGGATGGAATTCTCAACCATCTCAATACAATGAATAGTAGAATCATAAACATAGTTTATATTCTTGCCTTTGGTATTCGATGTAGAGGACTCTCAGTAGTGGCATCCTTCCCTTGGCTTCCAATTTCAATGTCTCGGATGGAATTCTCAACCATCTCAATACAATGAATAGTAGAATCATAAACATAGTTTATATTCTTGCCTTTGGTATTCAATGTAGAGGACTCTCCCTTTTCATAATTGGGTAAAGGGTTCTTGAACACTCCCTAATCACTGATTGTTTGGGTCCTTCAATGTGTAACTTTTTGTTATTAATGAGATCTTGGATTGCATGTTTTAATTGCCAACAATATTTCATCATATGACCCTTGTTTTGATGATAATCATTGTAATGAGCATCATTCCACCAAAAGGGCTTGACTTGTGGATCCCAGTTTCATGCTTCTAGCATTGTGATAAGGTTATCCTCAGTAAGTTCCTTTAAGGTGGAATCTAAGGATTGTCCCAACATTGTGAATTTTTCATCGATTGGAAGGTTTTGGAAATGGTGTTGCTTTAGTCCCCAGATTAGTCTGATTATTGTTTTGGCTAACATTTGGAGTGTTTGGAGGATTGTTGGTCTGATTGGTCTTGGTGGAAACTATTGTTAGGTTCAATATGGGTTTGGTATTTTGATTTTTCAGCTATGACCTCATTGTTATCCATGTTCTTGTTTTGTTGCTAAAATTTATGTTTGTCCCCACTGTTGTAATTGTTAGAGGAAATGGATGAGTTGTTTTCATTGTATACCTTAATGATCCCTATTTAACTAAGGCTTCCTCCATTTTAATTCTATTTTCAATCAATTTTTCAAAGGTAGGGGGACATTGTAATTCCAATCTATAACTCATCTCATCATTTAGGTTATCAATGAAAATCTCTATCTTTTCCTTTTCTGGCACAAGATGAGAATGCCTTGCAAACAATCCCCTCCATTTTTTCAAAAAAATGAGGAGGGAGTCACCCTTTTTCTGTTTCAAGTTGCAAAGGTCTTTCATGGTGATATCATGTTGGATATTGTAAGATATTGAGTGAGAAATCTATTGACCAACTCTTCAAATCTGTTGATGGGGGTGTAATATTTGAAAACCATTCAAGGCATGTCCCTCTTAACTTCATGTAAATAGTCTCATCAAATAAGTTTCCTAATGCGCAAATTCTAGACTCATAGTTCAAAATTCCCTTACACGATCTAATGGATCAGTTGTACCATTGTATTTATCATACTTTGGAAATTCACTACATTTAGGGATGTTGATAATCAAGGTGAAGAAAGCTTGCAATATGAACTTAAATGAGTGAATTCAAATCTAAAATATGTAGATTAACCTTTTGCCTTAGTGTGAAGAAATAATGAGAGAGAGAGAGATAGCAAAAACATAACACATGCAACAACAGATTTACGTGGAGAAGCCCCGAAGCGAAAAAACTCCACCACCAAAAGAGAGGAAAGTATATTACTGATAATCTCAAATATTACATGCAGCAATAGACTTCTCTTATCATTCCCCTATAAATCTAGCAGCACCGTGTTACCCTGCAAAACTGAATTGAATAACTCTAGCTCAAGGCCCCAATTTATAGAGATTTGTGAGGATGAAAACCACCATGGTTTCACCAAACAATAGGGAGCAATACCACCTATAAAAACCCACACCTCCCTCCTTGAAATGGTCAAAAAACACCAAAAATAGCCTCTTACAAATGCTCTTACTGCTGTCATAAGGCATTTTTCATGCATGGGTGCCTGGGTTCCAAAAATAGCATATTCTGTCATAGGAATCTGTCATACTATCATGCATATGATAGATGCTCTTACAACACCCTATTTTGACGCAACAACCTTATTTTAAAAGATTCCAAGGTGAGACACCTAGCCATTTTGTCTTTTTCCAAAAGGACAAATGGTAACAATAACACTACATTTACATTGTCTCTTTCACTACTGTTGGTTAAACAATTTCACCTCTTATGGGTAAATGTACAAAAAACTTTAGGAGAATAATAAATTAAATGATTTTCAAGGTTTATGACACCTAAATCCTAACATTCTCCTACTTGACATCATACATTGTAAATTACACCCATAGAGATACAAATACATAGAATTAAGTACACTGATCAAGGCCCATAGCCTTTCTGCACCAAGAGAACTTTTCCATGGTGACTAGCCTCATAAGAGAATCTACAACATTATCCAAAGTGTCAACATTTTCAATCAAGACCAGTCCATTCTCAACCATTTCTCACACAAAGTGATACTGAACATCAACATGCTTAGTACGAGCATGATACATACGATTTTTAGCCAAACATATGGCACTCTGACTATCACATCCAATCCTCACTATCCTACAATCAAAACCAATACCATTACCAAGTCTCTGTAACCAAAATGCCTCCTTAGAGGCATGTGTAGCAGCCATATACTCTGCTTCAGTGGTAAACAAAGCAACTATAGGTTGTCTTTTACTCATCCAACTCACTGCTCCTCCAAACAAAGTAAACACATAGCCACTAGTGGACCTTCGACTGTCCAAGTCACCTACCCAATCTACATCAACAAAACCCTGTATGTCCAATGACTTATCAACATTGTCACTAACATGATAAACCAAACAACAATTAGAAGTGCTTTGCAAATATCTAAATACCCTTTTAACAAAATTCCAATGTTCTTTACCAGGGTTAGACATAAACCTACTTAGAACTCCCACTGCTTGGGCTATATCTGGTCTAGTACAAACCACTGCATACATTAAACTACTGACAACACTAGCATAAGGAACTTTAGACATTTCATCAATATCATCATCCGATTTAGGACAAATGTCTAAACTCAATTTTTTACCAACAGGAAATGGAATATTTACTAGTTTACAATCCTTCATATTAAACCTTTGCAAAATAGTGTTAACATACGTACTCTGACTTAACCAAAGCTTTCTATGAACCCGATCCCTAATGATTTCCATCCCAACAATATATTTAGCAGCCCCTAGATCTTTCATATCAAATGTGCCAAAAAGCTGAGTTTTAAGTTCCCTAATCATTGCCTTATTGTTACCAATGAACAACATATCATCCACATATAAGACAATAATTAGTATTTGATCATCAACAACTTTAAAATAAACACAGTGATCCTCTTCACTTCTAACAAAACCCATATTTAATGCAAATGCATCCAAATTTTGGTACCCCATCCTAGGTGACTGTTTCAAACCATATAGAGACCCTTTTGAACCTGCAAACCAAGTGTTCTTTTCCTTTCATAGCAAAACTATTAGGTTGTTGCATATAAAGTTCTTCCTATAGATCGCCATGCAAGAAAGCAATTTTAACATCCATTTTTTCTATTTCTAAATCATAAGCAGCAGCAATGGATAAAAGGAATCTAATAGAAGTTAACTTATCAACAGGAGAGAATATTTCACCAAAATCAGCTCCCTCTCTCTGGGAGTAGCCCTTGGCCACTAATCTAACCTTGTACCGTTCCAACTTTCCATTTACACCAAACTTCTTTTTATATATCCACTTACAACCAATGACCTTTCTTCCTTTGGGAAAACTAACAAGATCCCAAGTGTCACAGTTTTTCAAAGACATCATCTCATCATGCATGGCTTGCATCCAAGACTCACATTCTTCTGAAGAGAGAGCCTCCCTAAAAGATCTAGGTTCATCATCAGTACATAACAAAGCAAATTTACAATGAAAATTAGGTGGGCTATACCTGTCAATTGGATTTAGTTGTCTTGTGGATCTTCTCAAAGGTGGAGTAAGAGGTTCCTCCTCATGTTCATCCTCATTATTTTCAACTTCTTCTATTACAACAGATTCTATAGAACTCTCTTCTTCTTCTCCAACTTCTTGTCCATCTCTTTGTTCTTCCACATGTGTATCTTCTTGCTTAGTTTCAAAATGCACTGTATTTGAATTTTCCTTTGGTTGCACATCTTTAGAGTTAGCTCTAAATTCCCTGAAAATAACATATCTAGAAAATTTCATCTTTCATGTTAGTGGATTCCAAAGTTTATAACCTTTAACATTTTCACCATAACCTACAAAGACGCATTTCTGAGATTTGGGATCCAATTTAGACTGCTTCTCTTGAGGCACATGAAAAAAAGCATCACAACCAAAGACCCTTAAATGTGAAACTGAAGGCTTTTTACCCAACCACATTTCAGAAGGAGTTTTATCAACAAGAGCTTTACAAGGAGATCTATTAATTAAATAACAAGTAGTACCAACAACTTCTACCCAAAAGCATTTATCTAACTTAGCACTACTTAACATGCTCCTAGCTCTTTCCATTAATGTACGGTTCATTCTTTTTGCTACCCCATTTTGTTGGGGTGTGTAAGGTGTAGTATTTTTCCTAAAAATTCATGCATGTTTGCAAAACTCATCAAATTCCTTAGAACAATATTCGCCCCCATTGTCAGATCTCAATAATTTTATCTTATAATCTATTTTATTTTCAACCAATACCTTAAATTCCTTAAATTTGGTGAAAACTTTAGATTTTGTATGCATAAAATAAATCCAAGTATATCTTGAGTAATCATCAATGAAGGAAACATAATAGTGAGATCTACCCAAAGAATTAGGTATCCACTAGACCACACACATCCGAATGAATTAGTTCTAACAATCCATTAGCTTTATTAGTTCTTTTAGGAAATGATGACCTGTTTTGTTTACCAAACACACAATCCTCACATAAATCATTTTTACTAACAGAATAATTAGAAATACCATCTACTAGTTTCTTATCAAGTATGGTCCTAAGACCTTTTTCACCAATGTGACCCAATCTATGGTGCCACAACATACATGCATTTTCAGCTTTAGTTACAAAAGAGGAGTTACAAAAATTAGAAGCATGTAGCATAAATAAATTTCCTATCTGAGATCCTTTAGCAACCACCAAACTTCCCCTTACCATCCTACAACTAGATTTGTCAAATGTCACATGCATCCCAGAATCATTCAACTTGGAAACTGAAATTAAAATTTTTGTAAGTCCTGGAATATGTAAAACATCATCAAGGGTTTTAACCCTCCCATCACTGAAACACAACTTTACCTTTCCTTTACCAATAACCTTTTGTGAGATATTGTCCCCCATGAAGACCTCTCCTCCATCATATTCTTTGTATGTAGAAAACCACTCCATATGAGGATTCATATGGAAGGAAGCACCTAAATCAATAAGCCAAGCATCATTACAAACTGTGTTAGCTGAAATAATAAAAGCATCAGAATCACCATTATCTAAGGAATTTTCTATGGAGGAATCTGCATTCTTTTTCTTGTTTCTACATTCCTTCTTCACATGTCCCCATTTACCACAGTTCCAACACATCACTCTACTCTTTCCAAGGGTCTTAGATTGTCCTTTAGACTTATCCTTCTTCTTATCCCCTTTAGGCTCTTTCTCCTTAGGCCTACCTCTTACATGCAAGGAATCTTGGGAGCCACTATGCATGGTTTTTCTCCTCATCTCCTCTGAAAGAAGTATGGGAATAATATTATCCATCTTAGTTTCTACACCACCACTTGTTATAGCAATAATTAAGTTTTCCCAAGATTCCAACAAAGAGCAAATCAATAAAATACATTTATCCTCATCTTCTATTTGAACATCAATAGATGCAAGTTGACTTATAATCAAATTAAAAGCATTCAAATGTTTAGCAATAGATTCACCATCCTTCATCTTTAATGAATACAAACATCTTTTGAGATACAACTTGTTAGACAAACTCTTAGTTTGGTAGATTTCACTTATCTTCCTCCAAATCTTGTATGCCATGTCTTCTAAAGAGACATTCAAGAGGACAAAATCTGTGAGACACAACCGAATAGTCCCTCGAGCCTTCTTTTCTAACTTATTCCAATCTTCATCTGACAAGGTTGAAGTAGATGGCTTATTATCAACTAAAACTGGTAACCATTGATCTCTCTCCTCAAGAAGATCCTCCACTTTCAACTTCCACATCTCATAACTAGTTCCATTGAAATTCTCAATATCTAGATGAGAGGTGGAGGCCATGGTATGCAATCTTTCACAAATCTGCAAAACCCACAACACAAAAGCTCCCACTACAGCAAAAAACCTTCAACACTTTAAAAGGAAAGTGTCCCTTCCTTAATAGAACTGTTAGCTCTAATACCAAATGTTGATAGTCAAGGTGAAGAAAGCTTGCAATATGAACTTAAAAGAGTGAATTAAAATCTGAAATATGTAGATTAACCTTTCACCTTAGTGTGAAGAAATAGTGAGTGAGAGAGAGAGAGATAGCAAAAACATAATACATGCAACAACATATTTACGTGGAGAAACCTCGAAGGGAAAAAAATCCACCACCGAAAGAGAGGCAAGTATATTATTGATAATCTCCAATATTATATGCAACAATAGACTTCTCTTATCATTCCCCTATAAATCCAGCAGCACCGTGTTACCCTACAAAACTTAATTGAATAACTCTAGCTCAAGGCCCCAATTTATAGAGATTTGTGAGGATGAAAACAACCATGGTTTCACCAAACAATAGGCAGCAATATCACCTAGAAAAACCCACACCTCCCTCCTTGAAATGGTCAAAAAATACCAAAAATAGCCTCTTACAAATTCTCTTACTACTGTCATAAGGCATCTTCCATGCATGGGCGCTTGGGTTCCAAAAATAGCATATTCTGTCATAGGAATCTGTCATACTATCATAGCATCTTATGACAAATATCATGCATGTCATAGATGCTCTTACAACACCCTATTTTGACCCAACAACCTTATTTTAGAAGATTCCAAGGTGGGACGCCTAGCTATTTTGTCCTTTTCCAAAAGGACAAATGGTAATAGTAACACTACATTTACATTGTCTCTTTCACTACTGTTGGTTAAACAGTTTCACCTCTTATGGGTAAATGTACAAAAAACTTTAGGAGAATAATAAATTAAATGATTTTCAAGGTTGATGACACCTAAATTCTAACAAGGGAAAGGAATCATGTTGACAGATGGATTAAAGGGATAAGGACAAATGTCCTTGATCAAGTATCGTTTTGAAGTTCCCCTTTGCATATCTAGAACTTGTTGATGAAGGTTTTTCATTCAAATGGTGAGTTAAAGTAACCATTTTTTCTATTTCCTTTCTAGCCTTTTGGAGAGGCACTTTTAAGATGTTGGTATCAAAGTCAAGGGGAAGTTTGACTCCTTGATTGGCTAACATTAATAGGTATTTTTCCCCATCTCTTTCAAAAATATTTTCCAAAATCTTATGGAAATTGGGGTCTTGTTCTGCTTTTCGAATATCCTCATCACTTATTTCTTCCCCTTGATTGTTGTTCAGTCCAAGAATAGGGATTTCTTCTGCATCATCCATGTTGTTAGGGATATCACTTTTTCGAGGTTCAATGTTGGAAGTTTTGATATCGAAAGATTCACTACTCGGACTTCCTATGTTTTTTGTTTCAAAGTTGGGTGTTCAAAGTTCCTTGTCCTTGAGTCTCCTCTTTTGTGATCTTGTTTGGATGAGAATACAATTTTTATGATTTAGACTAAGCTTTGATCTAATTTTGAAATAGTGTCGAGGATTACAACTAAGTCAAATAGAATGACAAATTCTATTGATTAGACCAATTTTTATTTAATTGTATGACATAGTTTTGTGATTAAAGGATGATAAATCCCAAAGGTGAAACTAAGTTGTACAAGCAAAGATGTGATGGATATTGATGATTTAGGCACTCTGAAATGTTTAGATCTAGGTTTAATTTTAAAATTTTCACTTGTATAGGTCTGTTTTGACAATTTTTAGACTTCTAAGGTATTTAAGGAACAATCTTGGACTCAAAGTTTTGACTCAAGAGACGTAATTAAGGTAATCAAAATGTTGGAAAAGTCTTGGATTTTGAAAATAGTACATTATGTATAACTCTAGATTGTCTTTGCACGCTCTCTTGTAAAAATTGAAGGTTAACCTTTCCCTAAAGTTGTAAAGCATAGACATCCATCTTTGATGTTGTTTTGGACTAAGAGGTTTGATCTTTGGTTTTATAATCTTGACCTTTCATGAAATCATCATGTAAACCACATATTCTGACTTTGTTTTGTCAAAGGAATGGTTGAACACTATTGAAAGGATTGATTTTCTGAAGATGGATGGACTTAAGTTACTGACTTGTCTACCTCAATGAATGTAGTTCTAAATCAAGGTTTTCACTTTCAAAAATGTAACATTTTTTATGGTGTTTTGTTTGAGTTTCATTTTGAAGACACATCAAGCAAAATATACACTCCTAAGGTTGTGTAAGACTATATTCTTTTAGATTCCATACGGGTTTTACCCCAACCACACTATCTTTAGCAGATGAATTTAAAATCTTGGTTCCAAGGGCTCCCCCTTATAGTGCACTCTCTTCTTAAGCCAACCAAGCTTCCAGTCCCCATGAAACTCCCATGGAAAGCTAATCATCTCTACTAAAAATTGTGAGAATGTGGATGCCTTGGCAATGACCGTTGTTGCACCAAAGAATAGATAAAGGATTTTGGAAAATCTACAACGGTTTTAATGTGAGGATTTTGTTTGTGGGGGATAATCCATAGGTGAGAGCCCCTTTCGATCCATCTCGTCATAATTATCCTCGTGATACTTGAACTTTCCTCAAGTATCCACATTTGTATTCCAATTGGAAGTTGCTTGGCTTTAGCGTTTTACCAGTTGGGTTGTTTCCTTGGGTGATTACTTTTTCCCACAAGGCAAGCCCTCTAGGATAAAAAAATGCAAGAATGTATACCCATAGTTCGACCGATCTTTATTTCACATGAATAAAGAGAGAACTCATGCCATATACTCCACTTACACTCACACATAAACAAGAATGGGTCTAGCTATTTGGATCATCCAGTTAAGGGGATAGCATATGCCTACCATTCATCACATACAAAAGACATGGTGTTCATTTTCCTTTAATCAAGCTATGTTCCTAACTTAACCAAAAGGAAACATGATGTTCATTATCCCTTTAATTAAGGTACGTTCCTATCTTAATGAAAGGAAATAAGTAAATAATGTCCAACCCCTGCAATATGTTAGTAGTTTATGTTTTGAGTCTTTGACAGTGAATCTGGGAAAACTTGCAAATGCACAACACAGAATGTGAGTTTCTGATTTTGGTGACAAACTACAAGAGGTGCAAAAACAGAGACAAGAGGTGCTAAAAATCTAAAAATAGTACAAAATGGTCTCATAACAGGTGAAAAGGGTCCTAGAACAAGATGCAAGAGGTGCCAAAACTCTAAGATTATCCCAGAATGATCCTAGAACAACTAAAAATAGTCTCAGAACAACTTACAAGAGGCACCAAAATAGGTGCAAGAGGCGCCAAAACTCTAAAAGTAGCCCAGAATGGTCCCAGAACAGGTGAAAACAATCTCTGGACAACTTGCAAGAGGCACCAAAATAGGTACAAGAGGTGCCAAAACTCTCAAAACAAGCCAGAATGGTCTTAAAATAGCTGAAAATGGTCTCTGTACTACTTGCAAGAGGTGCCAAAAAAAATACAAGAGGTGTGAAAACTCTAAAAACAACCCATAAATGCCTCAAAATAGCTCAAAATTGCCTCCAAACCAATGCAAAATGTTCCCAAGTCATTAACCTTGAACCTACAATCATGAAACCATCAAAAAAGTTAGTAATAAGTGAGGAAAAGGCCCCATGGTGGGTGCCATTTTGTGCGTGTGTTGAATGTGTGGAGAGTTATTCTAATGTCAACACAAACCTTAATGAGAGGGTTTACATTCAATGTTTGAAGCAAGTAAAAATAATCCATTCAATACAATCAAACCTTTCAAATGCATATCATTGTTCTCTATTTCTAGGGATTTATTAAACTGTTTGGCCCTCAGATTTCTATGGGCACAAAGGTTGTTAAAATGACTACATAGAAAATGAGATTTCATGCTTAATATGCAAGCTAAGATGATTTCTATGTGAAAATGTGTGCTGGAAGGATTAGTGGTATGATTCTAAATGAAACAAAATGATTGAAAGGATAATGGATGCAATGATAAATGAAGAATTATGTTGATGATAGATGGAGAAGTGGAGATGAGTGAGATGATATGAAACTAAAATGAATTATCCATGATATGCATATGCTCAAATGCAAACATAAAACAAACTAGCCTAAAATGTAACTATGATGCAATGGGGATGATAAAATGTAACTATGAAGCAATTAATTAATCTAAGATGAGAATGCAAAGCAACACATGATATGAAAACTAATTATAAGACTCCATGAAAGCTCCAAGCTCCTATGAAAAACCTGCATGGTAACAATGCTCAAAGTGTGGATGAAAAATGGCATTATAAAACTATTCAAATTTTTATTTCAAAATATCATTATAACATTACTCAAAAGGTGGATCATAATTCAAAGGATAAGGGGTGTATTTATAGAGTTTCTCAAGCATTTTGTGAGGTGGTACCTATTAATGGTTCAAATTCAAAGGAGACAAGATAGACAGTGGAGATGAAAGGAATCAATATGTTATCCCCTTGACCAAGGACAACATGCCATGTGTGTGAAGAGAATCCCTTGAGAAATTGGACGTATGAAAAATGTATGGGATTCCAAGTGTGTGAAACAAAGACCCATGTGGTCCAAATTTGTTGGAAGTGTGGGGGAATAAAGCCATGTGCTTTTTATCATTCATGAAAGTGTGTGAGGATAATTCTAATTAATAATTAGGCTTATTTATTTTCATGCGACCTTTATAAGTTGGCACACAAAAAGTTGTAGAAATGTGCTCTAATTCTTAATTAGCATTAGGGAAGATTAATTAAATAAACACGTTGAGGGTTTTTTGTTTATTTAATTTAGGAGAATGTGAATTAGGAGAATTAAAAGGAAAGTGAACAATATAAATTAAGACAGAACTTATTTATATGTAGTTGAAGTATTAATCAAATAGTTGTATTTAATTAATTGGATATGATAATTATTTTCAGGTGTATACAAAAACCATTAACCAAAGAAATGCTAAGAACAATATATGAAAGAGATGAAGAATAAGGAAACTTGTATAATAAGGAAGGAAAAGGTGACTTTATATAGCATGACCACATGTTTGAGTCTCAAAATCCTCCCATCTCATTGATGCATGCATCTAGGGTAACCATGTCAAGTTTCACTCCATACAAGCACAAATTGAAAAAAATTCAACATTGGCCCCATTCACATGTCACTATGTGGGGTCAATATGAGGAAATGCTAATTTTTTGCGAATGAAATAACCAAAGATATGATCAAATAATATCTAATCATAAATAGTAGTAGAGTAATTAGGATTTGATCATATGTAAATTTCCAGGAGAGCTACAATAGTTGTGTTGGAATTATAAAATTTTGAAAATTTTATAGTTGTTTACACTCATAAACTTCCCAAAGAAGTCCATATCTTGAGTATAAAATTGATATAATTTTCTCTATATAACACAACTACCTGTGATCATATCAGTTTTGACCATTTATCTCTAAAAATCCCCCAAAGAAGAAGTATTTGAATAAATTATCCATATTGGCAAGAGTTGGTGTAGGTCTCTCTGATCCAAATGATATTGCATTCACACATAGGTGCTTTCAGCATATCGGTGAGAAGTTTGGAATGTTATGTTGATCAGATTTCATAAGAAGATTGTGCATCAGGAAGATAGGGTTCACAGTCTCATCGATGAAGAAGTTCATCGAGAATGCAAGCATCATCAGGAAGAAATTAATAGGTCATACCAAGCATATATGTCTTAATGATGAAGTATCATCGGCATGAGACTTCTCATGTCTCACCGATAGAGCTTAAAGAATCGCATCGGCAAGAAAAAATTTATCAGGATAAGTTTGTAATGTCCCCCCAACTCTCCATGTCATGCCGATAAGATTACATTAGCAAGAGTCTTGGTGATATACTTAAGATTGAAGGAAAAAGCATTGGGGAGAAACATAATGTTGGGGAAACTACTGAATGTCTTAGCAATATATGATCTCTTACTGATGAAGATGTGAACACATCAAAAAGATCATCAAGATGATTCTTGGCAATATTTATATGGATTAGATGGGTAGATTATGTGATATTGGTGAAAAGGATATAATGTCTCCCTGATCAACATGGGGCTCAGTAAATTTTGGCTAAACCCAAATAAAAGGGATCGCCAAAATTTTGAAATGTCCTACTAATATAAAACAATTGATGTGACAGTGAGTACTTAAAAAAATTACAAACTCGTGCTTAGAGCTAGAACATTAATGACAACACAAACACACAAAAGATTACACAATTTAATGAATTGAAGAGGAGTAACTAAAGGAAAATTTTGCAGAATTGGTAGTTGGAGAGCAAACGAAGGGCCAGAGGATTTTGTAGCCAAACACTTTCAAGCAAATTTGTAAGTTCTCTAGAATTGAATTTATGATTCTATGATTTATAAAAGAGAAAAATAGAAAGAACTAGCTCAAGAAACGGAAAAAGTAGGAAACAGAGTGAGGGTAGTCACCCTAGAGGGAAGAAGCAAAAGACTAAAACCAAAAAGGAGACTGAAATAGCTGAGAGAAAATTAAACCAAGATTTAATTCATCAATTTCCCAACTTAGGCCCTAAAGCTCAACGCTCTGTGCAACTTAGGGAGGAAGTTTAAAAGTTGGAGGATAAGTGTAATCATATAAGAGATATATAGACCCCAACTAGGGGATATGAGTTGTTTATTTTCCATTACCACTAAAGGAATTAGTATGAGCTAGTCTATAACCCTTGGAAGTTTAACCTAGGGAAATTGGTCTGCCCAAACATGTTTGTAGATGCAGAATTGGTAAAGATGTTAGATACTCACTATTACCTAAAGCTTAGAGCTATTTGTGACCCATTGGGAAGACCATTTATACACATATCATAGGTTGCAATTGGTGAAGTATTTAACCTAGAGGGGGTATGTGATGAAAAAAATGTAAATGAGGAGTTGGAAAAGGAGTTTTGGAGAATAGATATGATATACAAGGGTTGGAGGTTACTGTTGTATAGACCCAAAAGGGATGGAAATTCAATTCCACTAGAAGATGGTGATGACCCTCCATTTCATGTCGATTTGTTTGAACCATACTTGAAGTATACATATTTTTCAGCATGCCAAGTGTTAGGGATGGATGCCCCTGAGTACATGTCAATTATGCCAATTGTAGTGGCAAAAAATGTTTAGTGCCATAATTCTAGACCTTTTGAATATGCCACATATGTTTCCAAAGAACTTGATGTAGGATTAATGTCAATAAAGAAAAGATATCCTATTTTTCATTTAAAGCTTTGTTCAATCTTTATGCATATGATTTTGTACTATGGATAGGAATTGGGGTTGTGGCCTGAAAGCTAAGAGTTTCACAATTTGATAAGAAAGATTATTACCAGTGCAACTCTAGACTACTATTTGGGATTATAGATTTGCTCATTCTTGTTTTATTCATTTTGAAGAATACTTTGTAAAACCAATGTATAAATTGTATAATAACCCCTGTGAATATTCATTATCTAATGAGAAAAAAGGTTTCTCAGACCTAGGGACTTTAATGGACCTATTAACCACAATTGGGGAGATTAGTATTGCTTGGAAGGTTCAACTATGATTAGAATATATGGGTTTGAGGACACACCTTTTTATCCTTCCCAAAATGGTGCTTGACAAGATTGCCTACCTAGAAATTGCTAGGCAATTAGATTATTCATATTTCATGCTCTTAAGTTTTTTTGGAAAATAGGAATTTGTGCCTATCACACATTGTTTTTGTGATTTCACTGTGTTGGTAAGGAATGGATATGAAATGGTTCTAAATAAATTGTTACTAATACATTATGAAGAAGGTCCACCAAGAAAGGGATTTGATCCAGAGGGGTATATCCACTTTGCAAAGGATAAAATGAACTCGGGCGAGTATGATCATATACCCTATCAATATGATGATCTAAACATGAATATAGAGGAAGAAGAAGTAGAAAGGGTTGTTGAAGAATATAACAGAGGATTTCTAGATGCAGAATTGTTGTCTTCTAGGGAAGAATCATTTGATGGGGATAGGCCCAATGATACAGTTGATCAAATTTCTAGGTTGAGAACCCAAGATTACAAATGTCCTCCTAGGGAAACATATGTTGAAGAGACTTTAGATACAGATGCAAGGCAGATTGTATACAAGTCATTTGTGGCCAATGAAGAATTTGTCAAAACTCCAAAATTTAAAGCCTTTTTGTACAAGAAAAAGGGGAAATCAATAAGGGAATCAATGGAAAACATAATACTACATAATGAGAGGAAATTGTTAAATAGTTTAAAATTAATTGTGGAAAAGGAAATGGAAGACATGACCCCTGAAAAAGGGAGGAAATTGCTAGAAGATGTAGGTGTCATGATTTTTCCTGGTCTAGATTTAAATTTTGCTTTAGTTTTTGATAGATTTTTGAAGAATAGTAATGCCACATATAAGCCCAAACCTGAAGGTTTAATAAAGATATATGCAGGATCTAGGTATAATCTAGCTGAGGAGTCACTCATGAATCGGGCACTATATCCACCACACAAGAAATTTGTTGTAATTGATACAGAGAAAGATTTTGGGCATGTAATGACATTAAAAGTTGGGGAAGTTGATCCCATAACCACAACAAAAATTGGCATTAATGTTGCTAAATTGAACAATGCACAAATTCAAATGCTAATTAAGGAGAAAGAAATGTATAAGATGAACAATGAAAGATATTTTCCATAACGTTTCTATTATATTCTTTCCAATATGCATTGTATCAAACAAATGCACAATTTGTAGTTGCTCATAGTAAGGAAAACTACTAAATTGTCTGGGATAACTTTTCAGTCCTTGTGGAAGTCAGCCATTAATGTCTTGACGACCTTCATGAATCATATAAGTTAAACAAATTAACAACGATAATCATTGTCAATTGTAGCATGAGTAAACAAAAAATAATATAAAAATATAAATTCCAAACATATCATATATGATAGATAAAAAATTTGATCCAATATATAACCTTGATGATTAATTCTATTGTATTACAACTTCCATAGGCGAGGTGTCATTCTTTGTGGTTTTGATGTAGTCTCTTCTTTACCATTGAAAATATGGTTTTTAATAGTTTGATACTTATGATTTATGTTGAGGAAGTGCCTATACTCATCAAACACCTACTTTCCTACACTTGTTGAATGACGAGATTTCATCTTTGGACCACAAATTGGACATGCAAATTTTCCCTTTGTTTGAAGACTTGCAAGATCATATATAATTGGATTAAATATGCAATTTTTGTAATTTTATGATACCTACTTCATAAAATTAAATATCATTAAAGTGCAGTCGAACGCTATAACATACAACAAAAATGTGTTAGCCCTAGGGCATCATGAATTGTCCATACAAGCATTGCATGGAATTGAAATTTTCTGTGTCCTATTGGTCTAGAGACGTCATACATAGTGATTCCATTGCATAACTTTAGTAACTCATCAATAAGAGGCTTGATATATACATTCATATCTTTAACTTGGTACTTACCTAGTTGAATGAACATAAACATTACATAATTATTATAACCATTTTACTGCAATACATATAAATGAATGTACATGACTATTAAATAAAAAAAATATAAGTCATTATGCAAAAAATAAGACAAATGAGATGCTACTATGTTAAAGAAAAATTGATGTCAACAAATACTTGGAACAATCATTGCAAACATTATGTGCTCCCTCTTTATTGACATCCATGGAGGAATGTTATTGTTGATAACAAAAATAGGCTACACCAAGTAAATAGATCTCATCTCTCCAAATCGATTGACACCATCCGCTGCTAATGAAAGCTTGAGATTATGAGGTTCTTCTTTAAAGTGTGGCCATTTTTCCTTCATGTCCCTAAATGTAGAACCATTCATAGGAATTCAAAAAATGTCATCTCCACTTCTATTTCATGCATGGTAATCCATAAATTGTGCTAAGCTTTCACACCTAAATAATCATTGCATACATGGAATAATGGGAATATAATGAAGAACCTTGCAAGACACCTTTTTTGTTAGTTGATTTGTTCGATATCTACTGATATAAAATTCTAGGAATCTTGTTACAAATTCATGTTGTTTATGAAATATAATATGATCATTGGGACATGCATCTATTGCTTGATACTCCATTCGAATATCTTTCATAATAGCAAATAAATCTCGGTATGAGCGAGGTAAAATATTTGATGGTGGTAACAAAAATTCACCTATCAATCTACAACAAAAAAATAATTTGTTAATATAAAGAATATTAATGGTACATATTTCATCCTTTATTTACTAGTGATGAACTAACAACAAAAATAGATGAAAAAACATGACATATATGACATACCTTAACATCCATGAAATTGCTATGTTGGATAAACCATTCATAACCTTCAAGTTCACCAGCAACAATACAACAAAGAGAAGAGTTTTTTTGGGAGCCTTCATATAGGGGCTCGTATGCCTTTTCAAGTATAGGTAAATCATTAAGATCATCAAAGTCATCTCAATCTCCATGATCAACTACACCACTAAATGTGTCATGGATCAATTTATTTGTACAATCATCTTAACTATGTTTTTTGGTGCATGATCATCTTCTTCCATAGGATCATTAACTTCATCTTCGATATTCACAGCCCCATGTTCCTCTGATTGCAAAAACACATTCTTTGGACCATGATAATCCATATCTTGTTGCCGAGGGTGCCCCACCTTTACAATAATGATCAACACAAATAAACCATGATCATAATCAAGTGACTTTTTTATATATAAAAAATGTTAAAACGATATAAACATTTACAAATTTAATCAATATTTAAAGACATATAATGAACTTACCAATGGATGATAATCATTCCCCCTTCAACGTGATCATGTTGCCTATAATGTTTCTCAGTTGTTGTGATTAAAATTCTTCTCATCTTTAAGCCCTTGCAATTATTGCAAGGACAATAACATTTCCCATCACCCTTTCTTTTCAATCTAGCCCACAATCTAGCAAGTGTCTCTTCATTTTGTTCTGCACTAATATTATCTAACATGATTTTTCTTTACTAAGCTTGAATATTTAAATCTTCAAAAAATATCAAACTCACACTCCAATGATTTTTAATCATAGACAGGTAAAAAAATCTAATAATTCTAATATTTTGCAAAAATAAAAATTGGTCTATAACCTCCACAAACTGTCACAAGTATAGCAAATTCACAAGTATGGAAAATTTGAAAGTATAGAAAATTTTTGTTGCAAGTATAGATAAATTGTCAAACTCACTTTTATTTATTAAAAAACATTCATCGGAACCCCAATGAATGCCAACCATATACCTATCAGCCCACAAATTGATGGAAGGGGATGGTTGACTTTAGTGTATGTTGAAATAGCAACAAAAATCATAGAGCATCACAATTTCAATGAACATCTAGCATAATTTTTTTAAAAAATTGAAATTTTCATCTTAAATACATAGGTACCCGATGATACATCTAATTATACATCTTTCATCAAAAAATTTCATCGTATTTTTCCATCAAATGAGTTAGTGATTGAAGAATTTTTGGAGCTAGTTTTCATTTGATTTATTTTGTCTTTTATTGCAAAACTATTTTGTTGCAACATGACAAGGTATTTCACAAGAGGAAAAAATAATACATTCTCTTAGGACTCATGATAAAGATAATACATTATTGGAAGAGATGGATAACACACCCAAGAAAGAAGAAACCAATAAGATGAAGGTAGATAACAAAAATTCCAAGAAATACTAGATAGCATACAAGGAGATATATCTAACATCATAGCACATTGGCTAATATCAACACTAATATTTGTAATCAATCAGGACCTAGTTTTGTGAGAACTATCGATTGTCATCTATAGTTCTTGCTATTGTCTTGTCATTCATCATTGCAATATTAGCAACCTAAAGAATTGTAATAAAGCAAGTGTAGATTTTAATTCATATCAATTACTAGGTATTATACATTTATACTACACAAAAGACTAAGCTAATGGACTAGCCAGTAATTGAATGGTCATTTGAATGTACATTACAGAGTATAGTGGCCCAACAAGCAATCAACATGATATGGAGAAGCATACAAATGCTTCACAACTAGGAACACCTTTCAAACATGAGACAACAAGCTATTATTAGATCAAGATAATAATTAGGAACCTATTTCCCTATCACCAAAAAACAATAAATGACTAACATGACAAAATAGCTCGATTTTACTATGCATCTACATTAATCTATTTACTTGAGACAAGTTTCTTTTCTAATTCCTACCTATCCAAGAGAACTAGATGCAACATAGTAATTGCATATGACATGCCCCTAATACTTCAAGAATGCAATAGATTAAATTTTAAAATGTGAACTTAGAGTACAAGTGCCCAATATCACCAGAGAAAAACTTCTTCTAGAATGAATATGCGTATTTTAGCTTAACATAGGTACAACAAAGGTACACATTTTCTTCCAATTACATCACAGTTTGGACAGGAAAAATTGGATATGGCTCAAATTCAGCTAGAGTGTACAACAAGATTAGAGTTTCAAATGTGATAATAATCAAGCATACCCAAATTCAAGTTTTTTAAGTTTCAACAAAACAAAGAATAAGCTGAATGGTTCATTGTGGTATGACCACTCACAAAGAATTATCAGCTGAATTCTATTTAGTATTAAAATCTCTCATCTGTGAGCCTTCAAAAAATATAATTATTATCATACTTGATGTTTTGAGATGTTCCATTAAATCATATTTTCTTAAAGCACATAATTATTGTAACATATTTCTTCTTGTCTTTCAAGTAGAACCTTCAATCACACTTAAAAGAAAACTCATTTGATTTTTTTATAGATAAAAATGTAGCTGAAAATATTTTTCAATTACATAAATACTTGTCTACTTCTCTTAGAGGAAAATTGTAACTGAAAAAAATCCTTCTAGCTGAAAAAAAAATTCTACAAAACTTGTAAAAATTCCTCCACTTCTGATAGCAAGAGTATGCATTGATACAATAGAAAAATACTAAAATTAGTCTTAACAAATTCCTAAATTAAATAATTTTGGAACTTGCATTGTTCCCCTTAATGACAAAACCAACATTTTGCCTAAAATTGTAAATAAAATAAATTTACTACAACAATTGTTGGGATTAAGATGTCTCAACCTTTGCAAATCCTAACATTGATTTTGGTATATTTATTTCTTATTTTAATTTATTTATTTCCTACAAATGTCTATTCATCTAGTGGGACCTACAAGTTTGGTGGAATCCTACTTGGCAATGACTGTATGATCCATATGTTGCACATGTGGAGGTAGGCATCCCACTTTGAGGATCATAACAAGTGTCAACCCATGATAGATTTTATGACATAATAGACAAGTGGCAAGAGATACCTTTTGCATGGGGTAGATGGGTGCCCAAGTTGGGTTATGATGAGTTGTAAGAGAATAAGCTAATCATAGTCATTTACAATGGATTCTCTTACAACTGTAAGTGTTGTAAGCTATGACAACTATAAGATGTGTAAGAGCATCTGTCATAGCTCCAAATAGTAAATTTTGAGTGCCCAACTTAGGAGGTTTGAATGGGGATTCATTTGGTGATGTACAAGTGTCATTTGATTGCTTTTTGGTGGCCAACAAATAGGGCCAAATTCTTTGCACGAACCCATCTTGTAACTTCATCTAGAAGCTTCCTCTTGAGTTGTATTTCTCTATAAAAGGTAGTCATGGAGAGTATTACAAAAGGTTTTTGTTCTGTAGGTGAAGTGCCGGAGTTTATCTAGATTGTGGGTTGTTAGTTGTAAACTCCTATTGAAGAAGCTAAGTGTTGATATTGTATTGTCAGAATTTGTTTACTAGAATAAAAAGTACTATGGTTTTGGATTGTGGGGATTTTCACCCAAAAGAGTGGACACAATATATCTTGTGTTCGTTATTGTAAATCTTTATGCATGTTTATTATCTCTTTATGTATGTGTATGTGTTTCTATTTCTGTAACAGTAAAGATTGTAAAAGAAACTTTGCACTATCTCGGTCACTAGATTAGTGTTAGGAACTGTATTGCACACCTTAGCTTCGTTTCATCAATGAAATCATGTGCTTTGAGAGTGTGGGGAAAACATGGCATCATTTAACCCTTGGCATAGTTGGCATATACATATATCTATACATATGATAAAGCACATTTTACCATAGTTGAAAAACTCGCCCCAACAAAAAAATCGCCAAGGGAAAAATTGGAGAGTTTTTTAAAACTCAGCAAAAACTCTGAAAAAATCATCCGAGAAAAAATCGCGAGTTAAAAAAAATCATGAGTTTTTGAAAACTCGGTGAGTTTTCTGCGAGTCTGCCAACTATGCATTTTACAATAAGAGGATCATATCCCAGAGTACTCAAGTTACAGTTAAGGTAGACTGGAAAGTTACTTTTTAGTACTGAACTTGATCATGTGTTCAAAACCTTTATCTTTCCAACCTTTATAGCAAGCGAATCAACAAAAATATTGAAAACAATAGAAAAAAGTTTAATGTAATTGTTGAATCTAAAACATGAATGCATTGATTGGACATAAAAAAAATTACTCTGAATTATATAATCGGATAACTACAGATCAAGCATAAGAGAGATTTACCAAGATTCAAATACCTGACGTGAAGTGAATACATCAGGAAAAATGAAATTCAGTAAGGACAAAAGTTTTGCCAAATTATTCTATAGAGGAGTTCCAGTCAAAAGAACCTTATTATCAACATCTAAATGATTCAATTTTCTCAGCATTTTTCATTCAAATTTTTTCAAGCAGTGCCCCTGTAGAAAAAAGCCAACTTAATGAGATAACTAAATTCATAAAATTGAACCCAAAACGTATGTTCTTGAATTTGTAAGAAACAAACCTCGTCAACAACTAGATAACCAAAAAATCTAGACCAACTTCTCCTGACATATGCTTCTTCCTCAACTCATCATGCTCAATTTTTGATCCATGATATAGGAGAGCATTCACGCTTGGAACAAATCTGCAAATAAGCTTTGCTTAAATTTATTAACCAGTCAAGACAATGAACATGATAACTCTGAAAAGGTCAAAACATCCAAATAGTCAAACTCATAGCTGGTAATTTCATTCACCCAATTTGAGAGAGTAGTGAGGGGAGAAATACTAGGAAAGGACCATGCATGTCCTTTCCCTTCAAGTGAGAAAGTACACCAATAGTTTGCATGTCCTTTCCCTTCAAGTGAGAAAGTACACCAATAGTTTGCACTGTCTTTCCTAGACCCATTTGATCTGCAAGTATTCGACTGAGACCATTTTGCCACAAAGAAATTAACCAGTTTATACCCTTTGATAAGACTAGCTTTCCTCCTCTATTAAATTATCAAAATCATTATCTTGGGCATCTTCTTTGCAATTTTCTACCATGACCTGAACTACATCTTCTGCCTTTCCCTTTTCCTGACAATTTATAGCATACAGAATGGCATGTGAGGCTTAACATTACACTATAACGCTCAAATTAAAAACATTGGATACATCAGTAAATGAATTTTTAGCCTCTAACCACCTACTCATGCATCATTTTAGCCACAAATTTAACATCTCTAGTAGATCATCAACCAAATGTTGCATTCCTTCAATAGATGTCCCTTCTCTCTCTTTTTATTTCTTCAATCTTTATAAACTTCGGTTCCCTTCATTTTGAGTGCACAAGGATTTCCCTTAATTTTTTAAAATATGGGCTTTTGTCATAGATTTTTAAACTCTGTTTAATACATATCATGCCCATGTCTTTTCCTAATTGGTAGTTTCCCATGTTGAGTTCTACGATTGAATCTCAATGGAGAGTACATTGTGTAAAAATTCACATTGTACAAACCTCAAAGGGTTTAGATAGTCTCAAAGAGAAGTGCGTTATAATGAAAGACATTTTTCCAAGACACAAGTAAAAGTTTCCTTTAAGCAGATTTTCAAATTTCTTATGTAGTTCTACAATTCTTACACACTTTCCCAAATCCTTTGAATGTTTAACGGGATTGTTTTTTTTGGTGGGATTTTGGACTTTCCATACAATGTAAGCGTTTGCACAGTTGCAAGTTTTATTCAAGTGTCTACCTATTATTTATAAAATAGGATTATAGACTTTCCTCATAGGTTAATAGTCATTGTAAATTTTATTCATCTTTTCAAAAATCTATTTAGCCCTTTTATTATACACCACTAATCATATAGTCCATATTAAATTAAGAGTAGTCATCTTGTGGCTACCTTAACTCTTAAATAAGTTATATCATCATTATTATAATCATATATATGCATTCAAGTTCTTCCAAGGGTTATATTTAAATATCTAAGTCAGTCTAGGTGATAGCCAACTCATAATTAGGTATATATATGAGTTATTAGCCAATTGTTATGATCATATTGAGTAATATTTCTAATTAAAGACTATTGGAGGTAGGTACCCCTTCAAGTGGCATATTAATATCAATTATGTATAGCATATTTCATATTATATTGCTCTATTGTGCAAGTTATTTCATTACACTTGTGGTATCAAATTATGATCTTGGTATCATGAATGGAAGAAACATTTTCTTTATTTTGGAAGTAATTTTGGGAAGCACTTATCTCTCTAATTTTGGAGATTCTTTTTCCTTTTTTTAAAAAAGATTTATTGAAGATCATACTAAATATACTACAATATAAATCTTATGGAAACTGGATTAAAATTCAATCATTTATTACATAATTCAAGTTACATTAGGGTTTCCACTTAATTCAATCCCAAAGTTGAAAACCAATGAATATTTTTTCTAATCTCTACAGTGGTTATCAAGAATATATTTATCATAATACAATCTAAATTAGAGGCCATTTAGTGTAGGATTCAAGTATTTATTATTAAATTAGGGTTTCCACCTAATTTTCTCCCAAGGCTCCAAATTAGTTGTTTTCTTGGAGCTTTTTTTTTATAAAGTGAGTTCTAGGCCCTAGTAAGTTACAATTTTTTAAAAGATTAATTTGATTTATTTTGTGTCTTTTATTGTAAAACTATTTTGCTACAACATAACATGATCTTTCACAAGAGGTAAAAATAATACTCTTAGGACTCATGATAAAGATAATACACTGTTTGAAGAGATGGATACCACACACAAGAATGAAGAAACCAATAATATGAAGGTGGATATTGAAAAATTACAAGAAAGACTAGATAGCATAAAAGGAGATATATTTGATATCATAGCACATTGGCTAATATCAACACTAATATCCATAATCAATCAAGACCATAGGCAATTTTTTCTAAAAGTAGTAAGGTGGATCATCCATGTCAAATAATCTAAGTCAAAATGCTAACACTCCTATAGGATGGGTATGTGCAGGATCATCATAGAAAAAATAGGCCCTTAAGTGGCAAAAATTTTAGAAAAATCAGAGTTGGGAAACTTGACGTAAAAATTTGAATATGTTATCTATATTATTTCAAAAATATGTAAAAATAGAATTTGTAGCAAATTGAATGTAGTTTCTAAACTACTAGGTTTATTTTTTTTTTTTAAATATATTTGTAGAAATTTTGAAATTTCAATGCAATAGTACTTAAATATCAGGGAAAAAATAAGAATTAAGTGTATGTCTGACCACCCTAACCAAAGTAAAATGATAATATTTTTTTATAAGATTTTAGATATAAGTAGAGGACTCATGTCCCGATGTGATGCATGTTTTTTTGTAATTTTTTTCCAAGTAAATAATTAATTATGAATTTTTTATTACAACTTTTAAAAAATATAAAAAATTATATGTCTGACCACCTTAACTTGGTCAAAACTTCATGAAATTAAATTTTTATTTTTTTAATACTATATTATGTGAAGCATAGAATGTGAGGCATGTTTTAGATTCAAAAAATGTGATGCCATTTGAAAGCTATAGATGTTTCTCAATCAACCTATCAATCAGGACTTTAGTCGTAATTCAAATAGAAAATGAATAATAATTATTTATTAAATTCAAAGTAAAAAATAATTTATATTGGTGGAAAAATGAGAATCTCATTTAAAAACCCTTTTCGTTTCATCAATTTTAGGTTAAAAAAATTTGTCAGCCACATACCCTACACATACCCATCATATCGCCACTTTTTGGCCCATCATGATCCTGCACATACCCGGATCTAAGAACTTATTATTATTGAGCCTATAACACACACTCCCCATTCAGAATGGGGACCCTCTTTCTCTTTCCTTTGTTAGGTCACTTTTTTCATTACCTCATTTTACTAGCCCCCTATTTTGTGTTCTAAGTGGTTAGTGAGTCTAAAAGGAGTAATCTCAAGTTGACCATGTTTCACCCCCTCAAAATTTTCACCTTAGCCTTAGTTGCATCACTACCTTTAATCATTCACTTAGCATCATTTAGTCTCCACTATATTCATCTACCTTTGATATCCTTTGCATCCATTAGTCTCATTTAATCTCATCCTTTAGTCATTATCATCCTTGCATCATCATCTTGCACTCTTATATCAAAAAAAAAAACATAGTGTAGGTGCATACCTTCCATTGCATTGGCATCTGTTATGATTGCTATTCAAGTTGAATACTAATTACTCCACAATGGTCAAGCTCAACAAGCCATAGACTTCTATAGACAATACCTTGAATCCAAATAGTAAGCACCCACAACCCATAGTTAGCCATCCATCTATCCCTCTTACCAACAACCTAAAAATTCTAGTCCTCCATCTATCTACCCTCACTATCAAGAGTCTCTTAGCACAATCCATGAAATTAATCCACAACAAACATCCATTAATAACCCTTATCCTAACATTGACAAGGGAAACCAACCTTCCACTAGTCCATTCCAAGCCTCTATGTCCTCTCCTAGTCCACCATTTATTAATCCATACCAAGTCTCTACATCCTATACTAGTCAACCTTCCACTAATCCTTTCCAATTCACTCCATCAGGCATACATTTAGTCATGAAAATGCATCTCGTCATGGTCCCGGAAGTCACATTCTATTTAATAAACTTGAGGATACATGTTGAAAAGAAAATCCAGAGCATGACATCTTAACTTCACCTTCGTATCAAGATCAAAGTAGTCTATCCAATGACCCCATCCTTAAGTCCATCCAAGAATCCCTTCTAGATAATCATAGCATCCAAAATACACCTATCCTTGATCAAGATCCCATTCCCAATCATGTCGTCGAAGACAAACCTATCTTTGACCAAGACACTACCACTCATCAAGAAATCCAAAATGATCTACTTATCAACCTTTATGACATTCATGATTAAACATGTTAAGTCGATCCTATCCAAACTTTGAACACACCCATTTCCCAAAATAAGACACTTGCCTCCATGGGACACACGGATGATCTTCATCTAGAACAAGAGTCTCCTACTCTAGACATATTCAAAAATGTTGAAGCTATAGCTGAATTCAGTGGCCTCTCTAACAATGACCATAAAGATGGTTTTGACATCGACTTAGAAACACCAATAGAATCATCTGAATCTAACATCTCACAAAATCAGACAAAGATATTAATCAAAAATCTATAACCCATACCAATGAAGCGACAACATCTTATCAACTAGGATCATCTTTCTTTATCAGAGCATGCTTTCTTTCATATGAGAATATTCCAAGTAACAATGTCCACATACACAATGACGGGTTAGCATCTTGTTTTCAAAACAAAAAATACCCCATCGCAAACAAAATCTATTAGAGCATGTAGTATCAAGGAAAAGGACTAGGCATACATGAGCAAGGAATTTTAGAACTACCGTAGTTTTAGGAAAATCCTAGACATCAACGGCTTGGCTATTCCTCACTTAGAAAATCTAATGATCATGTTAGTGGTACCTCCTTGATAAATTGGGGGAAACTTTATCTGATACAAACATTAAAATAGGGTCCATGAATAATCCTTGTCATATGGTTTCTCCCAAGACTCCTTCCATCCACACCATAAACCACCATTCCAACATGAATAAACCTTCCATTTGGAACTAACAAAAAGAAAATTGTTACAAATCCAAAGTTCAAAATCAAATTTCAAAGGCCATTAAATAAATAAAAAATCTGAGTGGACAAATGAATTAAAATGGATCCCAAAGAACAATGGATCAAGCAAAGAAAATAGTTCAAAAGGAAAATTCAATCAAAATGTGAAGCCGCAAGAAAATAGGTCTCCCTTATATAATAAATTTCCACCTCCTTCAAAATAGTCATTAAGCAAGGAATATAAAAATCTTAGTTACAAAGACTATCCCAATCAAAATTCCAAACTCCACCATCCATCATCCCAAGTTTGGAAAATAAAAATTTCTACATACAAAACACCAAATAGTCCATCCACACCTACCATCATCCATCATAATCCTACATCACACCTAAAGTCTAAAACACATACCGCACAAATTCATTGCATCTTGGTAGCAACTCTTTATCATAAGGACTCTCATGGCACTCTATCGCGATGTGTGTATTTTGTATGATGTCCCTTGCTGTAAATTAAATCAGATTTGTAATAAAATATCCCTTGCTAGAAATTAAATCATATTTTCAATAAATTAATATCTCATTTAGATTTACAATTTGCATCAAATAGTGAAATATGGTTTGAATTAAACTTCACCAAAGTGTGCAAATGTGAATAAAAAAAATATGCAACTGTAATATGATGTTGTATTACTAAAAATATCATGGGAATTATATCATATTGCTGTCACAAACAAAAGATAACAGAAATTAGATACAAATGCAGCAAATTACAATGGAAACTCCTGAAAGTGGAAACTAAACAAGCACCAAACTACTATCAAACTCTCAGCACACACAAAAATAAAATATAGTGATATGATCTGCAATATATATGATGGAGAACGATGCATATAGAGATGTCTGCTGCAACCTACAGGCAAACCAAAAACTGAATCCACAACTCACTTCTTTAATAGCAAACCCCTACAAATTGGGTATATCGAAACAAGCACCAAAATACACAAAACTTAATAACCACTGATTTGGGTAGAAAAATACATGAGAGAAATGCCTCTAATACAAATATATTTTCTACATACAATAGCTACCCAAACTGAAATCCAAAACACACTCAAACTAGAACAATCCCAACAAATAAATTGAAGATAAATTACCCAACTGAAGAGCATTCAACACAATGGCAATCTCTAGATGAAATTGCAACCAGAGACCCTCAAAACCACTGTCTTTGACTCTCAATCCATTTTATATTTATTGCTTTCTTCATGAAGCTTCTACCAAACATTGGATTCACGTCCAAATATTCCTCCCAAAAT
Source organism: Sequoia sempervirens (assembly GCA_007258455.2). Classification (NCBI taxonomy): domain Eukaryota; kingdom Viridiplantae; phylum Streptophyta; class Pinopsida; order Cupressales; family Cupressaceae; genus Sequoia; species Sequoia sempervirens. Next base: position 19,777,087 of record VDFB02281492.1, on the reverse strand, counting down.
TTAGGCACTTACCAAAGTCATAAAGTGCATTATAACACCTCCAAACTTAGCCTTTCTTATTATACCACTTACAAGGCATCTTTTGACAACTCAAAGTGTATTTTTTTAGGCATTTACATGAGGTTAAAGTGCCTTTTTTGAAAACTCATGATCCACCTATGTTGGCACCACTAAATAATTAATATATATTTGTCCAAAAGATAAATATTTCACTAGGAGAATATAAATATTAAATAAATAATATTTTTCAATGTGTTCGACAACCCCTGACTTATCATTTTTGGATAGTGGAAACTTGCTATTTTTAGTGTGTTATTTTTGGAAAAAGGGACATGACAAGTCCTCCCTTCAAAAATTTCTTGTCCTCAAGAAATTAAAACCATAATTCTCAAAAATCCTTATTCCAAAATGATAAAACAATTCAAATTGCATCACAAACCTTGATTGTGTACCTGTGAGGTGTTGCATCTTTTGCCAAGGGACATTTTACAAACTTGAAAACTCAGATTATTGTGTGACAATGCTATAAAAACAATAGGAATATCCATGCAAATATTTTATACATTCACTCCAATTCCAAATCTAAACCACATCTTAAGAAAGAAATTCTACAAACTCACCAAACTCACCAAATGCCTCCCACTATATATAAGAACTAGCATGTGATGAATCAAACCTGAAACTCTTGCAACCTCTCCCAATGATATAGATCTGATTTTTGCAGTGATTAGGGCAATTAAAACATTCATTGTATCCTCTATAACAAAAAGTATATCTTTGAGAAAAAACAACCACTTCTATTTTCAAAACATTGAAATATACATAGTTGAATTGTACACTAGTAAGCCCAAACTTTACCTTAACTCGAGGGATGCTCCATTAGCTGATCTATAACAAGAAAATATCTATAGAGCGACCGCAAGTAGCATCATGTAACAACAACATTTACACCAACATTTTTCTTGTGATTTCTGCCATTTAGAATGACAAAGTTGGAGTATGTGTTCTATTCATGTTTTATTTAATGGAAGAAGATATCTAGGTTTTTGTTTTTTTAAGAAGAATTAAATAATAGAAAGAATCTCCATAAACACTGCAATATTTTTCTAAATGGAAAATTTTCAGAAAGAAGCTGAAGCCCATCTTCCCACACTTACTGCTGGGGAAGGAATGCTCCTACCAATGGATGATATTGATGATACAAAAGCATGGAACTTCAAATACAGGTTTTTATCAAAACCCATTTTGACCTAATTTTTTTCTCAGTGTTATTTGCATTTTCTTGAACTTCATTGAATCTTATACTATATCAATGAACTAAAACAGCGCTACTTCTTTCTAGGTTTTGGCGGAACAACAAAAGCAGAATGTACATCTTGGAGAACACAGGTGTGAGTATATACAATGTTTGTGTTATCCATTACTGTTGTCATTTAAACATAAACATAAATCTAGTATTTTGGCAGGAGACTTTGTAAAATCACATGATCTTACTCGTGGAGACTTTATAATGGTTTACAAAGATGCTGCTAGAGGAAAATATGTAAGAAATTTTTGGGTTGATATTACTGTAAAATGTTTTCATCCATTATCAAAGAATATGCATAGAAATTCATGGTAAGAACACTGTGGAATGTTTTCTGTAATAGGTAATAAGAGGAAAGAGAACTAGAACAAGTCAAGAAACCTCAGGCAATTCTGCTGAAAGAAACATAATCTGCTCATCCTCAAATGCAATAGAAGATGGTAATGTGAAATCTGTCAATGAAAATGGCAATGAGGTGAGCAGCAATGTTAACAATGTGTCTCTATCAACAGTGGAAAGTGAATACATGGGTTTTACTGTGGAGGATGTTAACAATGTGTCTCTATCAACAGTCTTTTTCTTGCTTTTCCGAAGATTTGAGACAAGATTAGTATGCATGTTTTTTCACATGTAACGGTATGCCTGCAATTTGCTAGTTTTTACGTCTTTGTAAATTTTAAATTAAGGAATATTTTTCCTTTTTTCAGAGATTATGATAACCTTCCCTGTCAGTTTCAAGCGATTTTCAGGCTACGCTAGAGAGACAAATCTCTTATTAATGGACTGGAGCTAACTGCGTCCTCTGATTCAGTGCTTCTTTAATTTCGTTCCTGTGATCGCTCTATTATTATTTGGGGTACCGAATAACTCAATTCTCTTAAAATTTTACAGCTGCAGTAGGGTTTTTTTTATTGGTGGCGTTATTTTTAGAAAAATGGCATCTGTTTGGCTGTGGGTTGCTCCTTTCTTCATTGGGAAAATGTTCTCTTAAATCCTTGTGGCTCCATTTCTAAGGAAGATGTTTAATAATATTTTTATATGAGTTTCAATCATTCCTGGCGGTTTTGTGAATCTATGGTTGCTGGACTAATTTGTGCCTACATTTGTGGCTCGATTTGTGCCTGTGTGATTCATTTAAGGATTTCTTAGATCTTTCGGGAAAGTCATTGAAGTATAGTATCTTTACTTATCGAGTCTCCTAATCAATGTACTGTGAGGTAACTGCTTTTCTTTCGTCCTGCTTTCTTTCCGATAATTAAGGGGATTTGTAATTGACAGTTATTGTAACCAAATTCATTAAACTTTGTGTTTTGTGTGCATTGTTTCAACGACCGAGAGGTCATCATTAATCTCTTGTTTGTGAGCGCGTGGGGGTGGGGATGGGCACAAGCAGACATGCCATGCTAACCGTTACGTTCACCACGAATTTGCAAATTTCTTGTTCTTTATCTTACTTATGCATGCTTTAATTGGTCTTTCTATACGTAAGATGTTATCATTTTATTATCTTAGAGCTCATAATTTTGATACAGGATCTTTGGTATTGTATGTGTGTCCCTGATAGGGATAAAATATGACCCTTAAATGAGTTTAGCTGCCAATATGCATGACCTGTAACTCTTCATGCACTTCCCTTTCATGAGATTTTTAGTGGTAGCAGATTTTAGAGAAAGGTTGGATTGCTGATAAGAAATTGAATATATGGGATTTCTTATGTGATGCTGACTCAATCTGAGTTTTTGATTCAACCAAAGAGTACAGATTTAACAAGGAATTCTCTGGCCGAAACATGAACATTTAATTTGATCAACTTAATTCATGTATCAATTTGTATAACGATTCACCTAGTATTGATGCACAATACTTTTATATCATGTTTTCAGAAGGAATGTGGTTATAATTTCATGTTGATTAATTTCCACAATAATTTATATTTAGCATGATTTCCTCTAATTATAGGCTGTAATATGGGTCGGTAATGTTTGTAATTTCTGTATAAGTTTAGCAACAGTGATTGCTTAGTATATCAATTTTAATTTCCTGATTCATGAGAGCTCGAATAAATTGTTCAATTTCTCTATTGAAATTATTGAAATTCTGAATCTTTTAGAATTAGAATGATTCCGAGTCTACAGTGGTGTTTCTTTACTTTACAACATTTTTTAGGTGGTCATAGCTTATTAGCAGTATCAATGGAAAATATTGCAAGGTTCAGTATTATCGCCATGCTCCACACTAGGTATACTCAGGTTATGTTTGCATTATCAGCCTTTGCATTGTATCCACAGTCTCAACTGTATAAACCACCTTCGTATTGTAAATCATAGACTTGGTATAGCTCTAGGCTTGGGAATATGTATAGATATTATTTATTCCCTACGGTAACATTTCAAATATATGGAGTTTTGCGTTATTTTGCTGCATTTGTTATTATGTTACTGTTGTTTTTTCTTAAGCGTAATCTGCACAACAAATGTTTGTAGGTAGCATGTATAGATTAGCTAAAGAAAGAATGCTGAATTATAGTCCTTTTCATAACGGACGGTTGATTCAAATCTTGACCGTTACAATACAAAAAGGTAAAACTAGGTATGCAACAAGACACGATGATTATTGATTAGTAACGCAATGAAATCTGTTTCTTTTGAACTAGAAATTTTTTTGTGTGGTGGAGATGGTAAAACTAGCTAACATCTATTTTCTGAACACTCCATGGTTTGTGGCATCACAGCTTGCTGATGTAAATACAAAACTGAAAGCAGTAGATGGAAGAGTGGTGGTGTCTGAAGTCATAAGGAATTATTTTGGGATGAGACATGAATTGAGAATTGTAGCATTTGTGATTGTTTGCATCCTTGTTGGCTTTGTTGCCTTGTTTGATATGGCCATAAAAATACTCAATTTCCAAAGAAGATAAGCATTCCATACAACCATTTCGTTTGGTTTAACTATTTAAATTATATTTTTCAATTGAAATCATTATTAATATATAATAGAGAGTTTTTGTATGTAAAATGAAAGACATTTGAATTGACAAAAAAATCAAAATCAAAGAGATTTGATGAAAAGAAAATCAAAATCAAAGAGATTTGATAAAACAAAAAAATAAAATAAAAAAGATTTGATGAAACAAAAAATTCAAAATCAACCATTTTTCATGAAATAGAAAAATCAAAACAAAGAGATTTAAAACAAAAAATCAAAAGCAAAGAAAAATTAAAGAAAAGAGATTTGATGAAATAAAAAAATCAAATCAAAGAGATTTGTTGTAACAAAAATCAAAATCAAAGAGATTTGATCAAATAATAAAAATTAAATAAATAAATCAAAGATTAAAAATAAGTTAATTCAAAGTTTAGAAAAGACAAAAATAAATAAATTAAAAAATCAAATAAATAAATGAAAGAGGTGACAAAGATAAATCAATCTAAAAAGAAAATTATAGATTTCATCACAAAATTTGATTAAAATATATATAAAAAAAACATAAAAAATATAAATTAAAAGATCAAAGAGATTTAATAACAAAGAGAAATAAAAAATAAATCACAAAGATAAATCAAAGATAAATCATAAAGATTTGAGAATCTTTACCATAGATAAATTAAAAGATGAAATAAACAAATCAAAGATAAAAGATAAATAAAAAATGATTACAAAGATTCAAATAAATTAAAAAATATCAAATATATAAATAAAAAATAAAAATAAATTAAAAGATTAAATAAATATATAAAAAGATTTAAGATAAATGAAAGATTCAATCACAAAGATAAGTTAATCAAAAGGAAAAATATAAAAATATAAATCAATAATAAATAAAATAAATAAAATAAACCTCACAAAGATTTTGAATACATGAGGTTAAATTAGGCTTTTGGATAGAGTTCAATCAGCTTAGGGTTCAATTAGGATAAGATTTTGGACTAGGATTAGGGTTACAGTTCAATTATAGTTACAATTCAATGGAGTTTAAGGTTTAATGTTATGGTCCAAATAGGGTTACAATTTAATTATGGTTATGATTCAATTAGAGTTGAGTTCAATTAGGATTATAGTTAGGATAAAGTATAGGGTTCAATTAGGGTTACTATTAGGGTTAAGGTTAGGATACAATTTGGGTTAGGGTTACTATTAGGGTTGAATTAGGGTTAAGATTAAATTAGGGTGAAGGTTATTGCTCAAGTAGGGTTAGTGTTCACTTAAGGTTATGATTATATGGCTAGGGTTTGAGTTAGTGTTCTATAATAAAGGTTGGGGTTAGCGTTATAGTTGGAGTTCAAATAGAGTTATGATAAATGTTAAGTTAATCATTCAATTAGGGTTTGGATTAGGACTAGCATACAATTAGGGTTTAATTATTAAGGATGAATTAGAGTTAGTTTTAGGGTTTGGGTGTAATTAGGGTTTATTGAAGGTTGAGTTGTGGTTACAGCTAGGATTCAATTAGGGTTATGACCAGGGTTAAAAAGTGTTATTGTTCAATTAGAGTTTAACTATGGTAAGTGTTATTGAGGTTCAATTAGGATTGGGGATCAATTAGGTTTAAGATTCAATTATAGTTTCGGTTATAGCTAAGATTCAATCAACATAAGGGTTAGGGTTAGGGTTAGGATTAAAATAGTGTTCAAAGTTAGGGTTAGAATTCAATTAGGATTAGGGCTAGGATTAAGGTTAAATTAAAGTTAGAGTAATTAGGAATATTTTTAGATTCTAATTATGGTTAGTGTTTAATTATGGTTAAGTTTAGAGTTTGATAAGTGGTCATTTTGTGTTAGGGTTTAAACTAAGGATCGAATTATGATTAGGGTTCAATAAGGTTCAATCAAAGTTAGGGTACAATTAGGGAAAGAATTCAATTATATTTAAAATATAGATCAATAAGAAATTACTAAATAAAATAAACCTCACAAAGATTTGAATACATGAGGTTTAATTAAGGTTTTGGATAGGATTTAATTACACTTAGGGTTCAATTAGGATAAAATTTTAGACTAGGATTAAGGTTATGGTTCAATTATAGTTACAATTCAATGGATGTTTAGGTTTAAGGTTATAGTCCAAAAACGGTTACAATTTAATTATGGTTATGATTCAATTAGGGTTGGAGTTCAATTAAGATTATAGTTAGGGTCAAGTATAGGGTTCAACTAGAGTTCCTATTAGGGTTAGGGTTAGGGTACAATCTAGGTTAGGGTTATTATTAGGGCCGAATTAGGGTTAATATTAAATTAGGGTGAAGCTTATTGTCCAATTAGGTTTAGTGTTCACTTAGGTTATGATTGTGGTTAGGGTTTGGTTTAGTGCTATATAATAAAGCTTGGGGTTAGGGTTACAGTTGGAGCTCAAATAGAGTTACGATAAAGGTCATCCTAAACGTAACCCTAATCCTAACTCCTAACCCTAATATATCTCAAATTATATTCTAAACCCTAATCTTATTGCAAAGTGTAATCAAAACATTAACTATAATTATAATCTTAATTTACCTAATGCTAATATTAACCCAAATTTCAACCCTAACCCTAACGCTAATCTTATCCCTAAATTAAATATATATATATATATATGAAATTTTATTTTGATCTATATAATTGAGAAAATTGAATGCCTTGATTAATCTTCATGCACTTTATATAAATTAAAATTTAAGATTTTTACTTTTATTTATAAGAATTATTTAATAAATGTTTGCAAATCAATTATAACCTAACCCTAATCCTAACTATATCTCTTTACCCTAAACCTAACTATATCTCTAGCCCTAACCCCAATCTTAACTCTAACCCTAACTATATCTCTTAATCTTAGCCCTAACCCTAAACCTAACCACATAGTGAAATTAAACCTTACCATATCTCTAACCCAAAACCTAACCCTAAGCATAACCATAACCATGATGTAAATCCTAACCCTAACCATAATATTAACCTTAAAATTTATCTTAAATCTAATTGTAACCCTAATCCTAATCCGAACTCTAACCCTGATTTTAAGCTAATCTTCATGCTAACCCTAATCCAAATTTTGAAGCTAACCCTAACTGTAATCTTGATGCTAACCCTAACCCCAATCCTAACTATATCTCTTAACCCTAATCCTAACCCTATTCTTAACTAAAGCTCTAATCCTAAACCTAACTATATAATGACCCTAAACCTAATGATACTTCTAACTCAAAACCTAACCCTAAGCATGACCATAGCAATTATGCAACCCCTAACCCTAAACTTATTCGTAACCCTAAGCTTGACCTTAAACCCAACTATAACCCTAATCTTGAATAAATCTTGATACTATCCCTAACCCTAATATTATGTATATATCTAGCCTTAACCTTAACCTTAACCTTAACCCTAACCCTAAATTAAATATATATATGAAATTTTATTTTGATCTATATAATTGAAAAAAATGAATGCCTTGATAAATCTCCACGCACTTTATATAAATTAAAATTGAAGATTTGTATTTATATTTTAAGGAATTATTTAATAAATGTTTGCAAATCAATCTTAACCTAACCCTAATCCTAACTATACCTCTTTACCCTAACCCTAACTATATCTCTAACCCTAACCCTAATCTTAACTCTAACCCTAACTATATCTCTTAATCTTAACCCTAACCCTATTCTTGAGTCATTGTCTAACCCTAAACCTAACCACATAGTGAGATTAAACATAACTATATCTCTAACCCAAAACCTAACCCTAAGCATAACCATTGTAGTGTTCTTTAATTAGCTCAATAACTAGGAATATGAATTCCTCTACTCAGGGATTGAACATCACAATTGGTAGTCATGACCTGCTAAAGAACCTTATTTAATTATAAACCTAGGGATGTAAACTTGAAATGGGACAGCACAAGATATGCACTAATCACCCTTTCCAAACATACATGATTCCTAAAATGCCATATACTGGAATTTAAGTATTGGAAACAACTTTACTGTTTAACTTTGCTTGGAAATGAAAAACTTGAAAGATAACCTATTCTACTCCTAGTGGATGTAGGAACAGTTGACAGCTTTGTGTTTCTGCCAGCTATAGGAACAGTCACATTAACTTCTATGAAGGGAAATGTAGCTATACTAACTTGCAAAATAAAAGTATGGATAGTTCCCTAAGTGGGTCCCCTTAGGTAGTGCCAAAAGTAGACAACATATTAGGTGAAAAACTTCATAAGCTTTATTGATTCAATGCAAACAAGTATATGGCACAATCTCTTGGCTAAATTTCTAAAACTGAAAGTGTGTTACAATAGCAATTTTTTCCAGCCCCTTCTCTGAAGGAGAATGGACTATTTATTGAAAAATGATCCAAAGTACTGACCAGCCTTCCCTTATAAAATGGGAGGCATTTATTACATTTAACCAACTTAAGTAAAGAGGTGAATGACAATGAAGAACTAAGTCAAATTGGTTTAGCAGTATTAAAGCGCCATCATCCTAGATTCATGCACCACCAAGATGCCTGGCCTAGATCTTTGAAACACTCTCCTTGCATGGCGAATGAGTTGAAATTGTCTCCTCATCTTTTACTGTTGAACCAGTCTTTATGGATTTGGTCTTCAATTCTTCAAGTGGAAATTGAATACCCTTCCTTCAATCGTGGTACCTGCAAAATATCTCGCCATCTTTTCCTGAGGAAGAAGGTTAGCTCAACACATTCATCCTTTAAGACAATCCATTACTTTATTCATTCAATAAGTATTAAACTAAGGCAAACATTGTTTCAGATATGGCTGCAAGAAGTTTTGGTAGTAGATGCTGTAGGAAGGTTTATGATCACAAAAATCCATAAAGTATTTATCGGACTAATAAAACATTAAAGGTAATAATCATGGGACTTCTTATCACAATATACTCATCATATTTAAGTCATAAAAAGGTCTATATCCTATCCCATAAACAAACTGAATGCTTGTTTTAGCATAACAAAAATAGCAAAGTATTTATAAAAGTATGATCAAAATGTGTCGAAGACTTGGCTCATCAATCTTAGCCATGTTGAAAATAATAACCCTAACCATAATCGTAACCATAAAATTGATCTTAAATCTAATTGTAACCCTAATCCTGATCCTAACTCTAACCCTTTAATTTTAAGCTAATCTTCATGCTAACCCTAATCCAATTTTAGAAGCTAACCCTAACCCTAATCTTGATGCTAACCCTAACCCTGATCCTGACCTTATTCTTAACTAAATCTCTAATTCTAAACCTAACTATATAATGACCCTAAACCTAATGATACTTCTAACTCAAAACCTAACCCTAAGCATGACCATAACAATTATGCAACCCCTAACCCTAACCTTATTCATAACCCTAACCTTGACCTTAAACCCAACTATAACCCTAATCTTGAGTAAATCTTACATAAATCTGAACCCTAACCGTAAGCATGACCATAACAATTATGCAACCCCTAACCTTAACCTTATTCATAACCCTAATTTTGATGCTAACTCTAAGCCTCATCCTAATGCTAACCATAAGCCTAATCTTACATAAATATCAACCCTAACCCTAACCCTAATATTGTGTATATATCTAGCCTTAACCCTATTTTTGATGTATTCTGAAGATTCTCATGATTATGAGGATTCTGGCACTAATAATAATTCCTCTGTTGTCCCATCAATGGACATAGATGTTAGAACTGGGTCCCCTGGAGCCTCTGACCCTGCTAAAATTTGCTTCAATCTTGATAGGGAACCTTCTGCTGATTTTCTGGGCATAGCTAGGAATAATGTTGTGGACCATTTCAGAATGTCACAATGGGTCTTTCATGAAATTAGTGACATGAAAATAAAAAACTAGGCCATCTAGAGCAAATTGGAAGAAATGGGAGCTAAGGTTTCTGCGTTATGCAAGAAGGATGTAGAGTGTAATGAAAACATTTCTAGTAAAGAGATCCAGGACAATGCGGGTAAGGACAGAAGGATAGAAATTGAATTGGAAAAAATGAAAAATATTGTGAAGATAATTATTGAACAGAATAACAGGATGGCAAGACTTAATGCCATCATTATCAATGCTATGACTGAAAAATTGGATAAAGCTCAACAGGGGTCCTTGGTTGTTGATTTGGAAGAGGTGAAAGATAAAAACTAGGAAGAGGACTTTAGGATTTCAAAAAGAACCAGGGCTAATCTAAAAAGGAAGGAACCCCCCACACCGCATATGATTCAAAATTTCAAGAAGGGTGTCCAGGATATGTAGGACCTGGAAGCCGAGACTGAGTCTGTTCTGAAGAGTCTGGGTTAGCTGCTGCTAGTTTTTTGGCCTGCGTTTCGGCTGGTTCTCTGATTGACCTTCTTGGCCTTTTTTGGCTGGCTGTTGTTTTTATGGTTTTTTCTTTTATTGCAGCCTGTTTATTCCATTGGACTTTTTTGTCCTTCTCTTTCTTTTGTTGTAAACTTGGTGGTTTTGGGTCCCTGTAAAACTTGTTTTTTCCTTTATCAAAAACATTAACCCTAACCCTAACCCTATCCCTAATCCTCATAACCTTAATCCCAACTATTACCCTAACCCTAACTATATCTCTTAACCCTAAAATTGAACCTAAACCTAAATGTAACCCTAATCCTAATGCTAATCCTAACCCTAATCCTAAACTATTATTCATGCTAACCCCAACCCTAATTTTGATGAAAACCCTAACCCTCATCCTAATGTTAACCATATTTCTAACCCTAACTATATCTCTTAACCCTAACCATAAGCTTAACTATATCTCTAGCCCTAATCCTAACCTTAACACTAAACCTAACTACATCTCTTAACCCCAACCTAACCATAATCCTAACCCTAAACTTGATCGAGAACATAACTATAACCCTAATCCTGATAACCTTAACCCCAATTATTACCCCAACCTTAACTATATCTATTAACCCTAAACTTGACTACAAACCTAGATGTAACCCTAGTCCTAATGCTAATTTTGATGCAAACCCTGATTCTCATCATAATGTTAACCATATTTCTAACCCTAACTATATCTTTTAACCATAACCCTAACTATATCTCTAGCCCTAATCCTAGCCTGAACCCTAAGCCTTACTATATATCTTAACCCCAACCTAACCATAATCCTAACCCTAAACTTGATCCTAAACATAACTATAACCCTAATCCTGATAACCTTCACCCCAATTATTACCCAAACCCTAACTATATCTATTAACCCTAAACTTGACCCTAAACCTAATTATAACCATAATCCTCAAGATAACTTGAACCCTAATCCTAAGCTAATCTTGATGATAACCCTAACCCTAATTTTGATGCAAACATTGTCTCTCATCCTAATATTAACCCTAACCCTAGTCCTAACTATATATTAACTCTAACCCTAACCCTAACTATATCTCTAGAGCTAACTCTAACCTTAACTATATCTCTTAACCTTAACCGTAACCCTAATCCTAACTAATTTTTTTTTAATAATCCTAACTAAATATTGATGATATAATATTCTTTATTATAATACTATAAATATACTAAAAATATATTTATATATTTTAACTTAGCATTTTTAAATATTAAATTAAATATATTATTTTTTAAAATTGAATTACAAATATTATACTATCTTATTATAATATATTAATCATTATAATAATTTTAATATAAAATATATAAATATAAAAATAATTTATTTAAGATATTACATGTTACTGCTACTAGCATATATATATATATTATTTTAATAATATATATAAAATACCCCAAGAGATATCCTTTTTGAGGCGTCTACTGTAGTTTTATGTGAGAAAATCAATTAAAAATAGATGCCTCACAAAGGATATCTCTCAAGATATTTTATATATATTATTAAAATAATATATATATGCTAGTAGATAGATTTAGAGTTAGTACAACATATGCCTAGAAAAGGATATCTCTTGGCGTATTTATTTATTTATTTTTTATATATTTATATATTATTATATATATATTAAATATGCCTAGAGATATCCTTTTCTAGGCGTCTATTGTAGTTTTATGTGAGAAAATTAGAAAATTAATTAAAAATAGATGCCTGGAAAATATATTATTAAAATAATATATATATGCTAGTAGATACATTTAGAGTTAGCAATGTGGTTTAGAAATAGTATTAGGATTATGGGCTAGATTTAGAGTATTACTATTTAATTTTATATAATTTATTTTCTTTATTTTAATTTTTAATTTTATAATAATTTATTTAACTAAATATTTATAATAGTAAATAATAAATAATATATAATTTAATTGTATAGTCCCATGGGAGAGCTTGGGCTTTTATTTTCATGCAGCAGAGGTCCCATGGGAAAAAAAATTTGCTACGAGATTAATTGGAATTTTTGCAATCTTTTGCAGAAAAATAGGAGCCTCAAATATTTGAGGGGTGAATTTGGGGCGGGGCTACAAATTGCACCTACAACTTAAGATATTTTTATGCAACTTGTCTCTCATCTAAAATTAGAGAAATTTGATTTATTTATTATTTATTAATCAAAGAACTACAATTGAAGCTTTGATCGAAAATTTCCAAATAGAAAATATAAAGCTCCTCCTTACTAATCGACTGTACATGTAAACCACATCTTTGTGCCAAGGCATCAGAAAGCTCCAATGCAAAATCCTTCGAGTCTCTCATGCCTGTTTAAAAGTAAAAAATCAATTGCATAAACAAAGGAACCAAAATTCAGTGTCTGAATCACATTGAATTCATGAAATCCCAAAACCCCACACACATGCAAAATAAATTTATGTAAGCTATACAATATTCATTACCAATCCAAACCCTGAAATTATCTCTAGAGAGAAATCCATCTAACAAACTAAAACTGCTTAGAGTCAAGCGCACCTCCCCATACCCTGCTAGTTTGGTGAAATCTGAAGCAAAGATATGGATAATGAAATGTGAAAACTCAGCTCTGCTTAGGTTTTGTGTTTTTTGCGGTCACCCTTGGCCCCTCTTGCGTCATATTGTGCATCCTACGCAGGAAGCCCCTCTTTCCTTGTGTGTAGAACCGCATTTAGGGTATGTGCAGGATCATCATGGAAAAAATAGGCCCTTAAGTGGCAAAAAATTCAGAAAAATCAGAGTTAGGCAACTTGACATTAAAATTTGAATAAGTTATCTATATTATTTCAAAAATATGTAAGAATAGAATCTGTAGAAAATTGAATGTAGTTTCTAAACTACTAGGTTTTGTTTTTAAAAAAATAATCTATTTGGTGAAAATTTGAAATTTCAATGCAGTAGTACTTAAATTTCAGGAAAAATAGAAATGGGAATTAATGCAATGCGACCACCTAACCACAATAAAAATGATAATATTTTTTATAAGATTTCATAAATAAGTAGAGAGTCATGTTTGGATGTGATACATATTTTTATAATTTTTCCCAAGTAAATAATTAATTATGAATTTTTTATTACAAATTAAAAAATATAAAACTCATATGTCGACCACCTTAAGCGGTCCAAAACTGTGAAATTCAATATATATATTTTAATCGTATAGTATATATGAAGCATAGAATGTGATGCATGTTTTGGATTTGAAAAATGTGATACCATTTGAAAGCGTATAGTGTTTTCAATCTGACCTATCAATGGGACTTTAGTCATAATTCTAATAGAAAATGAATAATAATTATTTATTAAATTCAAAATTAAAAGCATAACTTATATTGAGGGTGGAAAGCTGAGAATATCTATTTTTAGAAGCCGTTTTCATTTCATTAATTTTGGGTTAAAAGTTATTGACCACATGCCCTACAAATACCATCATATTGCCACTTTTGGCCCATCATGATCACCGCATACCCTTCTTTGGGTTTTGTTTGTAATATGCCTTTAACAAAATCTAACTAGCGATTCTTACCAGCATTAGTGGTTTAGCGGCGTTAATCAGTAAGCTCCTCCTTTGAACAAATCCCCAGTTTTCCAAAAGTCTTTCATGAGGTAAGTGCTCTGATTCACCAACTGATGTGGTTTTTCCTTTACCAAATTTTGATACTTCCTATCAATGGCTTGAGAAATAAACCCTTGTTGGGTATTTTTTTGGGAGAAATCCCCTTGAAAGTGTGCTTAAAGATTGGGTTAACAAGGCTTGGGTCCCTCATAGGGTCCGCCTTGATATGGTCCAAAATTTAACCAAGGGTTTCTTTTTGTTCCTCTTTGTGGAGGTCAATCATGTGCAAGCTATCTTAGGCCATGGGCCCTAATATGTCTGGTCTTCTCTATTAGTATTTTAGGCATGAACCTGTGACTTTGGTGTCTCAGATGACACCAAGTTGCAGGTCCCGGTCTGGATTGAATTCCTTGGTCTACCCTTGCCTTGTGTGTATTTTTTGAATAGTATAACTTCCTCACTGGGGAGGGTTATTTGCATTGAGCTGGATAGGTTCTTTCAGCCCGACCCTAGAAGAGGGTTTGTGTGGAAGTGAACCTTTCCAAAGATTTGAAAGACTCCATTGATATGTAAATTGGAGCTCTCCGTCACACCCAGAAGGTCACATATTTTAATCTTCCCAACATGTGCTATAGGTGTCAGTTAGTGGACCACAAGATTTAGGACTACCTTTGGCAATGCCTCGTACACTTTCTCTGCCATGACACGTTGAAAAGCCTCATTTGACGACTGCATCTGCTACCAAACTTGATGCGAAATGGACTATGATTATGAACTGAAATAATAATTCCATTGGTTTTGGGTCAGCTTCCATGACCTCTGAACCAGTGAAAGATATTTCAAACCCTTCTTTGAAGGGGAAAGAAGCTCTGGTTCGAGCTGATTATGTTCCACAACAACCTAGGCCAAAGGCTATGCCTCAACCGGCTGTTGTCATGTTAACATAGCCGAATGTTTCTTCTCCTTTGATGGGAGCTCAAAGGCGGTCTTGCAGCCCTTCCCCTCCTATGGAAGAAGGGGAATATGTTCATGAAAAGCAAAGGCTTTCCTCTCCGTCCATCTAGATTGGATCGATTCTTCTGTTTTTTCAAAATCATTTTCTCTTCTGAATGAAGAGGAATGAGGTTTCAAAACATGGAGTTTCACTCATGAAGTTCCCTTTCATGGAATGTTTGAGGTATAATGAACCTCTCTAGAAGTATTATGTCGGGGATACCTTGTGTAAGTACTCTGGTGTTGAAGTGCTTTATTTCCAAGAAGTTAAAATTTTTGGTTTTTTGCTTGCTATGGCTTGTCATTCTATTTGGCCAGCCAGTAAAATGTTTTGTACTACCCATGATGCTGGGTGTGGTAGAGCCGTCACCCTTTTGGCCCCATGGTGGCTCTTTTTTGTGGTCGACCATGGGTCTGATCCCACTCATCGACTCATCTGGATCCTTCTCAACATTGATAATCATTCCTTTGGGATTATTAATGTCTATGCTTCTAATGATGTTGTGGAACACTCTTTACTCTAGCGTTGGATTGTTGATTCTTTACTAGTTGCTACCTGGCTACTCTATGCAGACTTCAATATGGTAGAAATGGCATTTGACAAAGATGACACTTTTCCATTTAGATGGACAGCTGGGGAAAGGGAGGCATGGTTTTACATGCACAATAAATTGGGGCTTTTTGATCCCAATATTGGTCGTTTCCATTCTCATTTTCTCTGGCACACTTGGTGTAATTATAGAGTTGGTTCTAACAGAATATTAAACACCTTAATCATGCCATGATCTTAGGGAAATATATCTCTCGTTTGACAACTCTTCTCTCCTGGTTAAGTCGTTAGTGGATGTGACCTTTTTAGACCACTTCCCCATTTCTTTTTGCATTGAATGGGAGACTAGACAACCTCATACATGTAAATTTATTTTTTTAACACATCTTTACTCTGCCACAAGCCTACCCTAGCCCACATTCATAGAGTCTAGAACTTGAAGTGCAGACCATCTCATCATACAGGATGTATTTCTTGGTGGAATGAGGCTATCATCCGCACGACTAGATTTCTACGCATTTATGGATGCCAAATGGCTATTTTTCACCGGTGGTATTATGAGGCTACCATCGCTGACCTCTATACTGCTTCTAAAGCTTTGGTTGCCAACCCATTTTCTCCATCATTGCAAGTTAGGGTGGTGGAATTAAGGCACAAGAAACAAATTTTTGACAACTATGCTACTAGAGGAGGCTAAATCAAAACCTAGTTACATTGGCTAAAAGATGGTGATTGTGCCTCCAAAGAGTTTTTTTTGGCTCTGCATGCCAGACACTAATCCTTGGGCATTAAAAAAATTAACAATGGCGTTCAGGTGCTCTTTGAGCTTCCTAACATTCTCTAGGCCTTTGTGTGTCAACGATGGCATTCAGGTGCTCTTTGAGCTGCCTGACATTCTCCAGGCCTTTGTGTGTCATTATGAGCAAGTCTTCATAGGATAGGAAGTCACACCTATGCGATAGCAAGCCCTTTAGGATTGCCTTGCTATTGTGCCAAATAAGCTTTCTTCAACTCATAATTTTTTTTTGTGATCAACTATTATCAGTTGATGATCTCAAAGAGGCTGTCTCCTCCATGGATAATGACAAAGCCCTGAGAATTGATGGTTTCCCTTGTGAATTCTACAAAGCCATGTGGAACTGTATTGGGAATGATCTGCATCAAGTTTACTTAGAAGCTTTTCATTCTAATTCTCTAGGCATCTTAATTAATAAAGATAACATAAAATTCATACATAAGCCGGGTGACCCAAAATACATCTGCAACTGGAGACCTATCACACTTCTTAATGTCTCCTACAAGATTATCGCCAAGGATTTTCCTCTTAAAATCTGCCATCTTCTTCCTTAGATTATGCATTCAGAGCAAACTGGGTTTATCAAATCCAAATTTATTTTGGATAATATTATCGCTATTTGGGAAGGCATGGAATGGGCCAGAAGTTCAAACTAGAAAGTCATGTTCATTAAAATTGAATTTTCCAAGCCTTATGACTGCATTGAATGGTTGTTTATTCTTTCTATGCTACAAGCTTTGGGTTTTGGGCCCAATTTCATTCAATCTATTCAAATGCTCTTTGTAGATGCCTCAGCTTGTATCACCATCAATAGTCATCAATCCTCTTCCTTTGGACTCTTTCATTCCATTTGGAAAGGGTTCCCACTAGCCCCCTCTGTGTATGTTTTTGCAGCCAAGGGTTTTGGTTACCTCTTGGCCAATGTGGTTTCCCAGCGGTGGGTCAAGGGCATTTCTCTACTCAACTCTTAGGCTCATCTTGTTAATGGCCATTTTGCTGATGACTCATTCCTCACCCTTCTAGAGGAAGAAGACTCCATTGTGGTGGCTCTTGAGTGTTTTAATACCTTTTGTCTTACTTTTGGCTCTGCCATCTAGTGGTATAAAACTTTGTGTTACCGATAGTTTGTCTTTCCCTCTTCACCTTGGTTGTAATAGTATGGATGGAAGTGGATTGGGCTTGGAGAATTTTTTCAATTTCTGGGCATTCCCTTTTCCTTTTAGGCATCTTCGACTGATCTTTGGCAAGCTGTGCTCTCTAGAGTTGAACAAAAGATTTCTTATTGGGTTACTAAGCCCCTCTCTTTGGTAGGGAAATTCTAGGTGTGTTCCAAAGTTCTGGCAGCCACCCATGTTTATTATTCTTCTTGCTAGCCCCCCTCCAAAGCTGCCTATGGCAAGCTTGAGAAACTTCTTCATGACTTTCTTTGGGCCTCCTCTGAATCTCACAAAGGGTTTCATCATGTGGCTTGGGAATTCTACTGCATTCCTAGAGACTCGGGAGGTCTCGGGTTGTTGTCTACTCAATGGCAAGGGACTGCTCTATGTGTTAAATGGATTATTCGTGCCCTTACTAGGGATGAGGCCTAGAAAATTCTTCTTAGGCATAGTATTCAATCCGACTTCCTTGTTCATAGACCTGCTTGGAAGGGGATTGGATTTCAAACCCTTCTGGTCATGGAAGAGCCAGTCTAGATTGTTGGGACTCTTGTGGCCAAAAGCATCTGGCAGGCCTGGTAAGTTGTCAAACCCTAGCTTTATTCGGTAGGCTCTAGTTTTTGAGATGGGCTCTCTCTCAACTAACATAATATTTGGTGGTCATCTCTTTTTGCTAGCAATGGTCAGTCGCTGGCTAAGTCACCTAGGCTTAAGGTGCTCAGATTTTACAAAAAGGGTATCTAGACCCTGCAATAGATCTTTTACAAACCCACCATGTGTATTATGTTGTGTGAAGTTTTTTCATGCCCAATATAGGCTTCATAACCAGGATCATGCTACTTATGATGGTCTGGTGAAAGCCATTCCTACTGAAATGCTTCATAAGGTTGGAATTTGTGGGACCAAACCTTGGTGGAAAGACTGGAAGTGGTATCCGAACACCCCTTTTAGGAACTACAAGCCTCGGCTTGGTTACAGGTGGCTCTCACCACATTTTCCTATGATTCAGAGTTTCAACCAGAGGTGGCTTCTTAAATTTTTTGCTCATGTCTGGCATAAAATATTTTCTGCCACTTGGTCTGCAAGTGTTGAGTCGAAGCGTGCACACTTTTCCTGGTTTTTTTTTCTAGGGCTTGCCTATGGCTCTTGGTTGGTTCACCTGGGGGTCTAGTACCCTCGCTACCCCTTTTGTGGGCAAGCTAAGAATTTTAAACATCTTTTCTGGTTTTTTCCAAGAGCCAAACAACTTTGGACTTGGATTCATGACTTTTTTTGGCCCTTTAGGCCACAACCTTTCTTTTGGCATACGGTATTACTAGGAGATTCTTCGAGATTTCCTACAAAATTCACCCAGCTTTGGCACACTTTCAGGGTGGAAATTCTCTTCAATGTTTGGAAAGACAGAAGGGCATGTGCAGGATCATGATGGGCCAAAAAGTGGCAATATGATGGGTATGTGGCTGATGACTATTTCTTTACCCAAAATTGATGAAACAAAAAGGGTTTTAAAGGAGATTCTAGCTTTCTACTGATATAAATTATTCTTTATTTTGAATTTAATAAGTAATTATTATTCATTTTCTATTCAAATTATGACTAAAGTCCCTGATTGATAGGTTGATTGAAAAGATCTATAGCTTTCAAAGCGGTATCACATTTTTAAATCCAAAACATGCATCACATTCTATGCTTCACATAATATAGGATTAAAAAAGAAAAATTGAATTTCATGAAATTTTGACCAAGTTAAGGTGGTCAGACATATGAGCTTTTATATTTTTTAAAAAGTTGTAAAAAAATAATCATAATTAATTATTTACTTGGAAAAAAAATTACAAAAAATATGCATCACATCGGGGCATGAGTCCTCTACTTATATCTAAAATATTATAAAAAAATATTATCATTTTATTGTGGTTAGGGTGGTCAGACAGACACGTACTTCTTATTTTTTCCCTAAAATTTAAGTACCACTGCATTGTAATTTAAAATTTTCACCAAATAGATTTTTATTTTTTTAAAACAAACCTACTAGTTTAGAAACTACATTCAATTTTCTACAGATTCTATTCTTACATATTTTTGAAATAATATAGATAACTTATTCAAATTTTTACGTCAAGTTTCCTAACTCTGATTTTCTAATTTTTTTGCCACTTAAGGGCCTTCTTTTTCCATGATGATCCTGCACATACCCATAAATGCTTATATTTTTTTGCATATTCAAATGGATATTCATGTATCTTTATATGCTAAAGCTATGATTTTCTCTAATGTGTTGTTACAAGTTCAAGTGCAAGCTAACAAAGTTGCACTTGAGGTTGCACACCTTCAGGTTCTCCTGGACCACTGGAGTAATGCCCCTTGTATTGTTGCTCAAATCCTCGCTTCACCCACCTCTTCCAGTGATCAATCACCCTCTAGGGGCTAGCAGTGGAGTGGCTCTACACATCCCTGTTCCCATTCCCCGCCTTGGCAGGATTTTCACACTCCTTGGCGAAACTATTCTCCTCTACTACGGGCTAGCTAGGGGTGGCCTTTTGGTGGTGCTTCAGGGAGCGGTGGTGGTGGTTTTGGGTGGCCCTCTGATGACCCTCCTACTTCTAGCTCTGGTTGTCCAGTCACTAGTAAAATGTTTCTACATCTGGTGCTTGCAATCTCACCCCAGCACGAGGAAGAAGATAAAGAGAAAAAAGATGCTAATGATGGTTGGGGTCCTCCTCTTGATGTCACTCTAGACCCCATTGATGTATGGGGGAAAAATTTGGATGACAGAGACCCTCCTGGCTCTACTGGCACTGCTCTGGCTGCTTAATGGCCTTTTTATTTACTTTTTAATTTTGGACTTCTGAGCTTAGCCCATGTGATATGTTGCTTTTTCTGGGTGTTTCCCATTTGAATCTTGTGGTGTGCCTTTCTACCACCCACCCTTTTTTTGTGAATATGTATTTTTATATTTGAATTAATATAGATAGCTGCCTATTCATCAAAAAAAAAAATCACTACCAATTACATGTGAAATCTATTCATAGAATAGAAATAATGGAAATGGCTAAACAAATAAACAAAATCTAAGCTAAAACATTAGATCTGCTCGCTTAAGCATAACCCAAAAAAAGGTAAAATTAGGAAAGCAAGGAAAAGAGGGAGAGGGGGGGTTTTCTTCTGTAGGTTGCACCCTTGTACCAGTGACTCCCAGGTAGTCTCTATTCAACAAAACCCTTGGATGCCATGAAACCAATCCAAACACCTTTTCCAAACACCTTGAAGTGGCCACTTCAAGTTAAAGCCTTCTGAAAAAAAAAAATACAAAAAGATACGGTTACAACAAAGAAGAAACTTGGAGAAACTGCCAACTAGGTGACTAAATGTGGATTGTGGTTGCTAGGATACATTGCTATCAACCATTTCAAATGTAGAAACCATTACTCTACCAACACCAATGTTGTCGGTATTTCTTTCATTTAGTTTCCACTCCTTTAACAACTCAACTCATGCAATGGGCATTGGCAATATCCACTCCTCCTTATTAATATATTAATATATTCATTTGAATAGAGGCAGCTACTTGTCAATTTTTAAAAAAAATTCAAAAAAGTTAACAAAGATTTAGCTTCCACTATAGAAGCCTCTCCACTTAATTATGAATAGAACTTAACTTATCTAATTGTGAAAATATTTTAGATTTTCAGTCTCACCATAACATTGTGCTATGTTTTTAAAAAAAACATAACAAAGTTCGAATAGAGGCAACTGCCTATATTTGAAGAGAATATATTAATAAGGAGGAGTGGATATTTTAAGCTAAGAGACTTCTATAGTGACTTTTTTGACTTTTTGAAAAAAAATGACAACTGCTTGTATTCCAAGAGAATATATAGTTAATATAATTAGAAATTTCTTATTTTAAACACTTAAATGTAAAAGAAATATTCTAAATTTACTATTTCATATAAAACTAAGTTTCTAAATTAATATACTTCAAATTAAAAATATTGAAAAGTGTTAAAAAAGAAAGTATGTTTGATGTCATTCTAAAATATTTTTTTATAATAAAATAGAAATAAAATAAATTTCTAAATTAATATACTTAAAATTAGAAATATTGAGAAATCTTTAAAAAAAAGTATGTTGGATGTCATTCTAATATATATTTTTATAATAAAAAAGAAATAAATTATAAAGCCTGGATGAAAAACAATTATCTTTTCTAAAAATTATAAATTAATGTATTTAAAATTGAGAAATTAAAAAATAAAATAAAAAGAAAATATTCTAAATCTACTATTATACATAAAAATATATATTTAATATTTTAAAAAAATCAAAAACATTTCAAAAAGGAAAAACTATTCATATTGAAAATATATTGTAATTCATAAATATATAATATAATATTATATTAGGGTAATGTCTCATGGAGAGCTTGCAATTCTCCTTAAAATTTTAAGCTCCAAAATTTAAGGAATGAATTGTAGTTCTTTGATTAAAAAATAATAAATAAATCAAAATTCTCTCATTCTTGTTTTCTAATAAAAATTTGAAATTTTAGATGAGAGACTAGTGGCATAAAAATCTCTTAAGCTATAGGGGCAATTTCTAACCACACCCCAATTAATCTCGTAGCACAATTTTTTGGCAACGTCTATGAGGCATTCAGATGCATATTTAGTAGCATTTGACTACATTTATTAATTAATTGAAATTTAGAATACAACAATATTCTGAATTTCTATTAATTAATAAATATGGTCAAATGTGCATCTAGAATGCTGGATAGACACGGGTAAAAAAAAATCCCATGGGACCTCCTCCTACATGAAAATAGAAGCCCAAGCCCCCCCATGGGACTATACAATTAGATTATATATTATTTATTATATAATATAAAATTATTTTTAATAATAAACATATTGAATATTATAAGTATTTAGTTAAATAAAATATTTATAAATTAAAAATTAAAATAAAATAGATAAATTATATAAAATTAAATTAAATTAAATAGTAATACTCTAAATCTAGCCCATAATCATAACACTATTTCTAAACCCCATTGCTAACTCTAAATCTACCTACTAGCATATATATATTATTTTAATAATATATATAAAATACGTTGAGAGATATCCTTCTGGACGTGTCTATTGTAGATTTATTTGAGAAAATTAATTAAAAATAGATGCCTCAAAAATGATATCCCTTGACGTATTTTATATATATTATTATTATATATATATATATATATGCTAGTTATTGAACATTCATATCTCCATAGCAATGATTCTAGTCGACCTTCCAACAACAAATAGTCAGGCCTGGACAATCAAATATGATTAGTTGTTATATTTTAATACATTATTTTTCATATAATTAGAAATTCTTCCAACACATATCAACTAGAATTCATCATGTTATTCCTTATCTTCTCTTGCATTCTTTTATGTTTCACTTCTTACTTACAACATTCTTCCTTCAATGGTTGAACCCTACACATTTGTAGTCCATTTTGGAAAAGATGGTTTCCTATGAAATGACCTTATTGTAATCTAGAAGATGACAACCCTTAAATGCAATAGGCCTCCAATCACTAAACTCATGCAATAAAATTCCATGTTGGGAATTTTATAAATTTTAATTAGTCTTTTTCTCTCAAATAAAAAATTAAATTTGAATATGGACACTAAAGTACAGGGAAATCATCTCTAGTAAGGCCTTGAATATCTACAACATTAGACAAGGATCACCTATTTTGTAACCTGAAAGTGCAAAGTGAATGTTTCATATCAAAACAAGTATTTATAAGATTGATAGAGTGGTATCTAGCCAGATCACCATTTTACATAGTAAATGAAAATATCCCACAAACACTAATTACATCAAATGCCATAGTTTGCTACAAACAAGATATGAATCTTCATTTTGTATATTCACTATTGTATTTGACTACAAATTCTGACAAATGTTTGGTGACATATTGACAAAATATTGTTGACTTATCAACACAACACTGATTTAAATTTTGTCGTTGGACTTTTTTCAATTTAACGACCAATTTTTATGTCGAAACGATGACCCAACATCGTTGATCAGTGCCACAGAAAAATGTTGGCGGTGTCCATTGTAAAATCAACATAATTTCATCAATATATCAATGCAAAAAATCACAAAACGTTGCAGAATGCTCATTTGAAATTGTTGAAAAAACACCAAACATTCATCCATTTTTCAATGAGGTGTAGCAAACTGTCATTGCCATTTTGATGAAAACTGCATCCTCTATACAACAATTTCGTTACATTTTTTTTTGGTTCATTGGGCTATGTTTGTCGAAATTGTGATGAAACCCTGCAAGCTTTTAAAAAAATTATTCATTCAAACATCTTCCCTTCCTAAAACAGTTATATGTATTATGTGAAATATTGAAATATTGAAAAGTACATTACCTTATTGAGCTTCTCTTTGTTTCAAAAATAGTTTAATATTCTCTACTTAACAAGGCCAACTATGTGACGGTGGAAGCTCATTTGGCCCCCTCCCCCCCTTACATCACTCTCAATTCCCCATACCCGATCATATAACATTAATCATTCGTTCTTCCATTAATAACATATAACATTAATTCATTAACATATAACATTCATTCTTTCAATTTATCAAAAATATGGTTGTTAAAAATATCAGTTTTTAACATTCATTATCATATTATCAAAAATAAGGTTGCCATAATATGATTACAATCACTTTTTTTTTTGTTTCTTTTTTGCATCTAAAAAGAGAAGTGGAGTATCATTTTCTAAATCATTTGTCCCCCCTTCAGTTGTTCTGCCCTCTACTCATGATCTTAATGTATGCCTAGTCATGTACTCACGACGTGGAGGCCGTTGCAAGGGGGGTTCTACTACAATAACAAATAAATGTTAAATTGATATGTTTTATTATTATTGTTACAAGTATTTCATTAATTGAAATAATATTAGACTAAGGCTCTTTACCTGATGGAGCCACATCATGTTCTTGATATTTTCTTATAGCCTCATTCTCAACATGCTGAACACCCTCTAAATCCTCTGGAGTTGAAACACGAAAGGTTACATTGATTAATGCACCAATTGCAATTAAATATGTTTAAAAGACCATTAGAGTGGTCCTCTTTACCTGATGGGACCACATCATGTTCTTGATCTTGTCTAGCCTGATCATGCTCTAAATTTGAAACACGAAAGGTTACATTAATTAATACACCAATTGTAATTAAAGATGTTTAATTGTATTAATCCATACTGCATTTTGTATAGCACATAAATACATCTAGTACCAAGATGCACACCATGAACTTCATCTGTAGGTTGTGCTCCACCCTCACTAGGAAACATTCCAATGTCATGTGCAGTATTATTATTGCTTACTTGTTTTAAAAAAATAGGAACATGATTACTTTATGATGGAAATTAATATTTAATAGATTGCACAACTATTCAATTTTAAATAAACTTCATTGATTTTATTTACCTGTGTGTCGGATCTAGTGGAAGCTTGTGTTTACCCAGTCAAGAGTCTTAGGCATTCAACCATGGCTCCATAGCCTTGTCCGAAGGTAATCTTTAGGTCCTCTTCTATGGGCACTCTGTTGAATTCAAAGCCCTACATTTTTTCATAAGATCATGAATTTTTCTTCTATGGTGTGATAAAACCAAAATTGTTTGCAATTTATTATTTGGATGCAATATTTCATTTATTGATACTTACAATTCATGTGGCTAATTTCATATAAACACTAGAGCCAAGTTTGTGCTTCCCATGTTTTTCTAGTCTTTCCTTTGTTTCCTTCGATGTGTCAGATAGCCTATGAAAAGTGTAAAATACATTAGATTATATAAAACAAAATAGTAATCAGTATATAGTTACATTGTTGATAGTATCACATACCTTCCTTGGCTCGGTGGTGTCTTTCCTTTTCTCTTTTCATCCTTCTCCTTTCCATCCAACACTAGGTCCTTCCACTACCTCTTTGAAATCATGGGGGGATACTCATACTTTTTTTTCTTCTCTAAATGTGACCTATATTGGTCCATCACATACATTAGATAGGTACCAACTTTCTTAAGGACCTTGGTTCGGTTGAATGTGTTATTACCGAACAACACAACTAAATGGTTAATGAGCTCATCTTTTAAATCTTTATTTTGGGTATTCCACCATGTACATATGGTGGGCCCAAAGATATCCAATGTAATATCATTTAGATGTTTATAAAAGCATCATTTCCTACAAAATGATCATGGGATCATTAGTCTAAAAAAGCGTGATCGATAAGTAAATTTCAATTGGATTATATATAGTAATAATTAAAACATTTTAAAGTACCTCAGTCACCACAAATGTGAACGAAAATGTTCCCTCACTAGTAATACGAGAAGATCCAGGAAATAATGCTAAAACATCACCAGTACTAGTGGCCTTTGCATCCCTAGGTACATGTCTTGACACATGTTTTGGCATGTTTTCACTACCAAAGGGTGCACTACCTAATGCCTACATTCTATGTGTTGCTGACATTTCAGTCGACAATATAGGCACGGATGATGGGGTCGGATGATGTGATGTATGCAGAGGAAGATTAGGATCGACACTTGTACCAATCCCTACTCCTCAGGCAACACTTGTAGTACCCTGATCATGGCCAACAACATCATGAGGATGCAAAAAATCCTGTAAAAACAACAAATATTTTAGTTCATGACATAAAAGAGTACAAAATATAAAACCATGAATGAACTTATGTTATAATTAAAGATCTCATGACAGCTTACTTGCAAGTTTCATGCTCTCTCAGTCAATATTTTAACCCTTTATGTTATCTCATATGTTTGAGGCACTATGAATAACAACTGAAGGATTTCTTCATTGCAATTTTTTTGGGTCTTCCTTATCATATCCAAAGGGTTTATAAAATATGCAATGTTATCATCCTGTAATAGTGACTGCACCTCCATATGGATGCTCTCCTCTACTACTAGTTCCTTTCCCCGATCATCTGACTGTGACAAGAATATTGAAAACATTATCAAAATTAACCCAATAAACCTATGAAAAAAACATAATAATAATAAAAATTTCTCGTATCTAATTTGTACAATTACAATGAGGTAAACCTATTCTAGTAGAAGCACCTAAAGATGCATCATAATCTATTTTTTGGGCCATAGCCTTCCCCCTATGATCAATGTCCCACTGTGACAAAAATTAAATATAAAAAACATTACGGAAATGAAACCAATAGACTTACAAAAAAACATAATAATAAAATGGTATATTGGAGTCATTAATTGGAGGTTGGGTAAAATGGTATATCTACTATATACCACCCCCATAGTAACTGTGTTTGTATCTATGTGATTCAAATTGTAATTGATTAGAAACTCTTCCCCTCTAGTTATTGATTTTATCGCACATACGAATACATGGTTTCCCTCATGTGCGTCAAATATGCAATTGGGTTGCTTATTTGCTAACCCAAGTCATGTACTATTTATAAACCCTACAATATTCCCTGATGCTTTTGGCCTTTTTTTAATGTACATATCCACTCCTTTATTTTGATCCTTATCTTTGAGCTATATATAATTTTTTGACAATGCATACCTACACATACTTCATGTATATTGAACCAGCTGCATCCAATCTTTGTAACTATAATAGGGTTTGACATACTCCATCAATTCAGTAACTTTTTCGTAGCATACCTTTATATTTTCCATGCAAAATAGGCACAAACCATGTAATGATGATGGTGCTATGCGATATATCCTCTCGTTGACACAAAAATCTATGTTTATTGGAGGAATTTCCTTGGGTACCCATTGTTTCTATAGATGTTTGTACCTCAAGGGCACCTTGATGTCACCTATGCTCTCATCATCATAAGAACATGACCCCTCTTCAGCAAGAAAAAATTCCACGCGTTTATGAAATTTTCTTCTAATCTTTTGACCTCTAGTTGATCTTCCTCTTTTAGACCTACAACATGTCTTGCTTTCCTCTTCTCTTCCTGAATTTCCCTCGCTCAAGGAAGATAGATCTAACAAATACCTATTTGGTGATACCTGCACTCATAAGGATGTTGGTTGAAGTTCTTTCACGGTGATGTGATCCCAAGGTATGGGGTTGGAGGATTAAAAACCAAGGTTGCCACTACTAGTCAAATGCATGTGGAGGTAACAATAGTTGTGAATGTACCAATAAACCTTGTAAGGGTCTGATGATTGGAGATCACTTGGTAAGCATGGGAATGGTTTGTAGGGTCACCAACCTTTTGTTTTGAAGCCTTGGGTTTTGGGAACATCTAGAGGAATCATCATCTTGTTTCTTGGAGGTTGATTGGGTTAGTTGGTGGAAGGTTGTTATTACTTTTTGTACCTATCTATTAAATTTTTTGGACCACCTTCCTCGAAGAAAATAGTCTCTCTGAGGTAGTACTGGTGTCTGGTTAGTTAGTCTATGAATTTTTTTGGACCACCTTTGATGTGAAATAGCCTCTAATGTAACCATGCTTTCAGTCTATTTCTAAATGTACAGACCCCTTGCCTTTAATCATTAAGCTCCACATGTTTCTACCCCTATGGTTTTTTGGGTCCCCCAAATAAAATAATAAAAGATGGGCCCTACTCAGAAGAACCCCAAAATGTATCGGAGTTTGTTTCTTTCTTAAGAATCCAATTAAAGAGGCTAATTGGGTCCCTCCCTATCCAAAATTCCTTCACCATTTTCCAGGAACCCACAACATCTTTGAACCATTTATACTCTTTTGGAACTTGAAAAAGAAAAGTCCACTTTCATTAGTGTTCTCTTTTGGGCTTTCCCTGGTGTTGGCATCTGTACTATTCTTTTGGAAGTTTGGTTGAGTTAGTGAAATATTCAAAAAAATTTAATGGCTCCTTGTCTTTTTTTCATCTCTTGTACTAGTGCCGGAGCACCTTGGCATAATTAGACCTCTATGAAGCATTATTTTGAAATTTGATTCAATGTTATTGTTCCTACTTTGTAAATCATGTTATTAGAGTCATGTTTTGTGAAATGAGGTTTAATGTCAAACAAATCCCAGTTCTCATTTTCAACTTGGATATGTGGTTATTTGTTTTTGATTTTTGTGTAGTTGTGGAGTGTGGATCAATACTACAAAAATGCAAAATGATATTAGATTTTAGAAAATGTGATGTGGATTTGTGTACTTATGTTTAATTTCCTTTTTGGATAAATTTGGTGTAATGCTTTGTGTTACCAAGCAGTTTTGGATTTATTGGTAAGGTACATGTTTTTAGGGTTTTAGGGTTTTCCTCATTATTTATGACAAGAATTCATGGCTGGCCTATGAGATGATTTAGTTTTATTCACAGAAAGACATTTTCCTTTGTAGTTGGTAACTTTATACTGTTTTAACAAAACTCAAAACTATTTAAATCTTTTCAAGTGGATTCAATGTTGCATAGATCGCTTGCCCCTATTTTTCATTTTAGGTGTGTGCTACTATGTCGTAGATGAATATTACAAAATGAAAATCATATGATGGTTTTTGTCATTTATGTGGCTCAATTGATGAATTTGGCATAATCAAATAGGCTATGAATGTGTTTTATTGGATATTTTATGTGGGTTTGTACCATTTAGTACATTAAGAGCTATCTGTATTTTCCATATTTGTATTAGCAAGGTTTAATGATCCTAAGCTTTAGGGATTTATCTCAAACAATGGTCAGAATAGTTATTGGTGAATTTTGTAAGATGCGTAATGGTCCTTAGATTTTAAGAAATTTCATGAATGTGATGTTTGAGGGGATCCATTAACTTCTATAAATTTGGAAGATTCTAATTTGATAGCAGGCGTACTCTGTGGTTATGATTGCACAATATAAGATTTTAAAGATTTAGGTGTGCTAATTACCATTTCTCACAAAATTATGCACAAGTGCTTTGGCTAAGTTTCCATTGGTAGGGGAGTGCATATTTAGATTGTTATATTTGGCACACTATTCTAGGGTTTTATGGTTCAAAACTTTGATATCAGGAAAAAGTATGAAATGGTGTAGATAGTATCCTTTTGTGAGTAGTTTATGTTGATGTATTTGTATTAGCAAGTTTAACATCCCTAGGCTACAAGGATTGATGTTAGACAATGGTAAAATTGTTATAACTTATAGATGAATCTTTTAAGATGTAAACTGGATCTTAGTTTACAAGAAATTTTGTGAATATGATTTAAGGGGATCCATTAACTTCAAGTTTGGAATATTCTAATTTGATAGTAGGCTACTCTTTGTGGTTATGTTGTAAAGATTCAGATGTGCTAATTAGTAATCATCATTTATCTCAAGATATGCTCAACTGCTTTGGCCACCAAGTTTCCATTGTCAGGTGAGCGCATATTTAAAATACTTATCTATGGAACACTATTATAGGATTCCATAGTTTGGTATCAGGAACAAGTTTGAATTGCTCAAGGAATATCCTTCTAAACTATATTTTATTTGTTCCTACTTTGTAAATCACTGTACTTGCAACAAAATTTCTAAATGTGGGGGAAAAATCACCTACAGTCATTATCCCTTGGTCAATTTTACCTTTATGAGTGCCCTCACCTCTCACTCTGGCTTTCCTCCTTCCAAATGGTTCCTAGTCTTCCTCCTTGACTCAATGGACTTGTAGCACTCATCTAGTGAAGTCTCACAACTCTCCACTTAGGGGCTGGATGCAACGGTTCTCAGTGCAACTCTCCAGTTAGGGTCTTGGTGCAGTATGCTATGTCATGCTCTTGCACGCATGGGGCCAAAATTCAAAATATATAGGGGTATGTGTAGGATCATGATGGGCCAAAAAGTGGCGATATGATGGGTATTTGTAGGGTATATGGCTGACAACATTTTTTTACCCAAAATTGATGAAACAAAAAGAGTTTCTAAAGGATATTCTCAACTTTCCACCAATATAAATTATACTTTACTTTGAATTTAATAAATAATTATTATTCATTTTCTATTTGAATTACGAGTAAAGTCCCGATTGATAGGCTAATTGAAAAATATCTATAGCTTTCAAATAGTTTCACATTTTTTGAATACAAAATATGTGTCACATTCTATGCTTCACATACCATAGGACTATAAATAAATAAATAGAATTTCATAATTTTCTTGACCAAGTTAATGTGGTCAGACATACGAGTTTTGATATTTTTTAAAATTTGTAATAAAAATTCATAATTAATTATTTACTTGGAAAATAATTACAAAAAAATATGCATCACAGCTAAACATGAGTCCTTACTTATATCTAAAATCTTATAAAAAAATATTATCATTTTATTGTGGTTAGGGTGGTGAGACAGATATGTACTTCTTAGTTTTTCCCTAAAACTTAAGTACTACTACATTGAAATTTCAAATTTTCACCAAATAGATTTTTTCTTTTTTTAAATAAACCTAGTAGTTTAGAAAATACATTCAATTTTCTATAGATTCTATTCTTACATATTTCAGAAATAATATAGATAACTTATTCAAATTTTTACATCAAGTTGTCTAACTCTGATTTTTCTGAATTTTTTGCCACTTAAGGGCCTATTTATTCCATGATGATCCTGCACATACCCATAGTTTATATAGAATGATTGTATCAAGAAAATTGGAAATAATATGGTTTTTGAAGGAATGTACAGATCACAAAGACAGAAAACAAGCACATAGAATGAAAAACTCCACTTGTTATTATATAGTCAAGGGTCTCCTTATAAAGGAGAAATGTCCAAGAGATGGAAAAAATATCATGAGGGCTAAATATTAGGTAAATATCTAGAAAATATCTAGTCTATTCCAATGAGTCATGCATCAATGAATGCCTCAGTAGGCTTAGGTTAGCCTGTGTGTAGGAAAGCCATTAATGAATACACTAACACAACCCCTTAAGCATAACTTAGGTGGGCATGGATAAAATGGGTCCTGACTACTAGCCATGTTAGGTACCCATGTAGAAAGTAATCTCTCATGAAATGGAGAAAAGTAGAAAACCTTGTGGGAAAAAAATACCCTCCAAAAGAGAGAAAAGATGCATGAAAATTATACATGTGAAGAAGTACTACTTCTTTCACTAAGTACAATATATGATTTCCTCCATAAGAGAGAAAATGATAGAAGGTCTATAAGATCCCCCCATAATACATGTGCTATTACATTAAAGTTGGATAGTGAACAGAGGATGCAGATGTAGATCCAAGAACGTGTCATAATGTTCCTTCCCTTGGGAAGAAATGAAACCTATTGAAGATGTAGGATATCTTCCCATGTGAGAAGATGCATGTATGATCTTGAATAGAGTTGAAGCTCATCCAAGAATGATGATGATGGTTCCCATGATGTTTTCAAATGTTGCTTTTGAATCTCCAAGCCAATGCTTATATGTGACGAATACTGATGGAATGAACCAAGTATCATAGAAGATTTTGTAACAGGGACCACAAGAACCATAGATGTATGGGGATAACTAGAACCATAAGAATCTAATACTATCACAATAGAAGCCAATGTATGTGAAGGAAGAAAAATCATATCTGAAGAAGACAAGGTTGATGCAATTTTATTGAAGTTGTCATAAAAAAGAAGACTAATGTCCTCAATATGTGCTTCCATGTCAACAATGTGGGACTCTATGAAAAGACATGAAATATCAAGTAGATATGCATCCCAATCAACAACGCTAGGAAGAAAAATATCATGTTGCAAAGAGGTGTTGGAAGCTCTCGAAGAAACGACTCTGAAATTTGATGAAGCAACAGGAGGAGGTGGAGGATGTAATCCACTATGTCAACATGACATTCTTCATGATGTGGATATCATTTTTTATCATTGCAAGATCATGTGGGAATGGAGAAAC
The DNA here is from genome assembly GCA_007258455.2 of Sequoia sempervirens. Classification (NCBI taxonomy): domain Eukaryota; kingdom Viridiplantae; phylum Streptophyta; class Pinopsida; order Cupressales; family Cupressaceae; genus Sequoia; species Sequoia sempervirens. The sequence goes on along the minus strand of VDFB02281492.1, from coordinate 19,744,436 downwards.
ATTTGAGTCTCCATACATCTCCCAAAGTTTGATCCATAAAGCATGTGGACCCACAATATCCATAATGACAATCAAAGTGTCATGTGGTATATGTAAGCTAATAATCTAACAATATGATCATTTTTATTGACCCATTTATCCTTCTAAAATTGATTAGTAGGTTCAGGGATAAGTCCATACAAATGGAGTAGAAGATTGTGATACCTAAGATGTTTTAGGATGCCTTAACACCAAGACTTATAGTTTCCCCTGTTTAGCTTGATTACAGAAGAATGAGTTTTATATCCCATGATTAGAAATGTGTCATAAACTCCCTTTTATTATCTCTTTCCCCCCCTTAATTTGGCATTTTATAGGAGTGTTTTGTAACTAATCCCCAAAAAAACACAAATTGGCACTTTATATTGATAGTCTGTGAGTGTACCCGTTGGATTCGCAATGAAAAAACCAAAGGCTAAGAACCCATATGACCAAGAGCTAAAAGCCCAGAAAAAGTTTCCTTTCCCTTCCTCCCATAGCCATGGCCGCACATGCAGAGAGGGGATCACACAAGGGTCTGCATGGTGTCACACACGAGCTGGTTGCACAGGGGCTATGGGCCTGGTTGCACACACTTCTCAGGCGCAGGGTGTCGGCCTTTTCCCATTGGGAACAACTCATGCAAGGTTCTCACTCATTGTGGGCATCTAGAAGTGGTCAATATAGATCCACCCAACTCCCATTCCACTTTTCACCATACGCTTGCAACCCTACCAAGGGTGCTCTAAGACTTTCCTTTGCAGGCCTTCTAGTGGACTATGGTTGAACACTTGGACGCCCTCACAAAGGACTCTATAGACGGAGAAGACTTCTATCCTTGGCATGGGTGTGGGAGGTAGTGGACACCATCCTAAGCTATGAGGTAGAATTCAAGATGAAAATCAAGTCACCAAAGATAGGTAATGGGCCTCCAAATAAAATACCTAGCCTCCAAAAACAAAATCATGCCTACAACCAATAATTAAACCCTTGTAGAGGACAGTCGCTCCACCAAAATTCCCACAAGTTGGGACGTTGTGGTTGGTAGGTGTGGTGCGAGCTAGAGAGGGCATGGTCTTCAACTGGTGACTGCGTAGATTTGAAGATGCCCCCCCTTAATGCATTGGCCTGTAGAGCAAATAAAATCACACCATGGTAAGAAAAAAAAACTCCCATAGTTGACCTTCTTCTACATCTTTAATAGGTGAACAAAGACAAAAAAACACGTCCCTCTTTGGTAGATTCAAGTTGGCAATGGAAAGATGTGCCTATCACCATAGTGATTTTGGCAGGTCAACGCCAATGGAATGGGGTGTGTGAAGCCATCCAAAGCACATAGAGAGAAATAAACGCCTCCACTTGTCCCTCCAAAATTTTGCAACAAACAATTAGCACTTACAAGTCATGCCTCGTCTATTGCACCTTTGAATAGGTGAAACCGTGAAAAAGAGTAGAGAAAAGATGAAATGCATTGGCTTCTGACTTGAATCTATCTAAGAAAGGCTTTGATACCATGAAGGAACCTATAGATCTCAAAGAAGATTTAATCAAGCACAGATAATGCATAAGCTCCTCCTCATAGTATTAGATAGTCAAGGGTCTCCTTATAAAGAAGAAATATCCAAGAATGAGAAATATCTTAGTATGAGGAAAATATCTAGCAAATATCTAGCAAGGAAAAATATCAGGAGATATTTAACCTGCACAATAAATGCCATGCCTAAGTAGGCTTAGGCCAACATGTGGATAGTAAGCATTAGGTAAGTTTTTTTTATGGATTGTCTTGGATGGTCATACATTATTTCCTATAGACTATGTAAGGCCCAACTCCATCTACAAATTTTGTAGCTCCTTAATTAGTTCAATTATGCTAGGTTAGTGAATCATTTGATGTCTTGGACAACATTGTTAAGAATGGATTAATCTGTACTTATTACTCTCTTAGAAGATCATGTTAAAAATTTGTGTATTGAAAAGGACATATATATTCAAGTTCTAAGGGTATAGGAAAGCATCAATAATTGTACCCAATTACATGCTTAATATTTTAATTATTTTATGTACTATGTTGAATAATTATTGTAATAAATATGCTTTATAAATTTGAATTGACAACTAACCAACCTAGTAAGGAATGCATGTGAGAAAATGAGATTGAGATTTCATACAAAAGTATCATATGATGAATGAATTTAATCAAATATGCGATAAGGAATTATGTATACCTAACTTTAGTCCAAATGGCTAGCTAATGTATTTATGCTGCTTGGAAAGGGTAATATCTAGTAATGGATCGAGATCTTTGAAGGATGCAAAGAAGTACAAAAAGGATTATTTTCCAAACAGAGTAAAGGGTAAATCAAGACAACTCTAACCGACAAAAAAATGTACCTAAGGTGAGTTATAAGGTAAATTAATATATCCACTAAATATTAAATATAAATTGTAGAGATAAATATAACACCAAGGGAAGAACACTAGAACTAATTTTAGCACTATGGATTAATCCAAGACTCAAAAATCCACTAAGAGGCATCCGTTACCTCTTAAATGAATTCCATAGGTGGGTTTATCCTACAATATAGTGCCATTGGTTAGCTTATCATGTGAACTTCCGCTATAAGTAGGATTACCATACACTTTCATAACATGCATGTGTGGTTTCAAAAGGTTTATACGTTCTTGTGAATTTGAAAGAAAGGCATGTTTTTAACTTTTGCAATAGGTGTTAGGGGTTAATTTGACTTGGTTTTAGCATTAGAGTGACAAACCTTGTGGTTTCGGTTCCATAAACAAAATATACTCATTTTTTTAGCTTCCTATTATCATCTTTATATTCAATGAGATTTTTAAAGATCTTCTAAATATTCATTGCTAATGAAAATGCACAAACTAATGTGTAATAAATTCAAGTTGAGGCTCACAGAGGCTTGTCTTTTGAAATTGTGTGTGTGTCCAATGTGTGGAGAGTTATTATAATGTCAACACAAACCTTAATGAGATGGTTTACATTCAACATTTGAAGCAAGTAAAACTAATTCATTCATAATACAATCAAACCTTTCAAAGACGTATCATTGTTCTCTATTTCTAGGGATTTATTAAACCATTTGGCCCTCAAATTTCTATGGGCACAAAGGTAGTTAAAATGACTACCTAGAAAATGAGATTTGATGCTTAATATGCAAGCTAAGATGATTTCTATGTGCAAATGTGTGGTGGAAGGATTAGTGGTATGATTCTAAATGAAACAAAACAATGGAAATAATAATGGATGAAATGCTAAATGAAGGATGATGTTGATGATAGATGAAGAAGTGGAGTTGAGTGAGATGATATGAAACTAAAATGAACTATCCATGATTATGCATATGCTCAAATGCAAACATAAAACAAACTAACCTAAAATGTAACTATGAATAAATTAATTAATCTAAGATGAGAATGAAAAGTAACACATGATATGAAAACTAAGTATAAGACTCCATGAAAGCTCCAAACTCCTACGAAAAACCTGCATGGTAACAATGCTCAAACTATGGATGAAAAATGGCATTATAAAACTATTCCAATTTGTATTTCAAAATAAATTATAACATTACTCAAAAGGTGGATCATAATGCAAAGGATAAGGGGTGTATTTATACAATTTCTCAATAATTTTGTGAGGTGGCACCTATCAACGGTTCAGATTCAAAGGAGACAAGATAGACGGTGGAGATGAAACGAATCAAGATGTTGTCCCCTTGACCAAGGACAACATGCCATGTGTGTGAAGAGAATCCCTTGACCAATTTGAAGCATGCCAAATGTATGGGATTCCACGTGTGTGAAACAAAGACCCATGTGCTCCAAATTTGTTGGAAGTGTGGGGGAATAAAGCCATGTGCTTTTTCTCATTGGTGGAAGTGTGTGAGGATAATTCTAATTAATAATTAGGCTTATTTATTTTCATGTGACCTTTATGAGGTGGCACACAAAAAGTTGTAAAAATGTTCTCTAATTCTTAATCAGGATTGGGGAAGATTAATTAAATAAATACGTTTATGGTTTTTTGTTTATTTAATTTAGGAGAATGTGAATTAGGAGAATTAAAAGGAAAGTGAAGAATATCAATAAAGTAAGACATTATTTATATGTAGTTGAAGTATTAATCAAATAGTTGTATTTAATTAATTGGATATGGTGACCATTTTTAGGTTTATACATTTTTCCGGTCTTTGAAGTGATGTGTTTACATGTTACTTCAAAGAAGATTTTTATTTTGATGCCTAGATGATGCGATATGTTGATGCCCCAAATGATGTAATATTTTGATACCCCAGATGATGAAAGATTTTGATGCCCCAGATGATGCAAGATTTTGATGCCCTGGGCTTTGATTTTTAGGTATTGATGGATATTATGCCCCCACAAGAGATAAATCGGTGAATATAAGGATGTGAAAATGAAGTGTTGAATGATGTGATAAGTGCTGTGATGATGTAATGATGATCCAATGTTGATTCCATGAAGGTTTGATGTTAGAGATGATTTATCTCTTGAAATTGACTTGCAAGCTCTTTCTTTGAATAGTGTTGATTAATTACCCCTCCTTTTTGGTAAAAATGTGAAATAAATCCCACCATAATTCCCTCCAATTTACCCCTAAAAGGTGAAAATGGTAAAAATGGGATTCATTTTTACATTTTGAGTTTGGAGAATTTGAAGATTGGAGAGCTTAGAGAAAGATGGTGATCCCATACCACAAGCATCATTTCTAGTGTCTTTTCCAACCTGAGCAGCTTGCTGCCTTTGCACCTACAGTACACTTTATGAGAAACCTCTTTGTTAGTCATTTTCTTGCCATTTAGAAGCATTTTGGCTGTCATAGATAGATGTTGTAGCTTATGGGATGTCATTTATGCACTTTCGAGTGATGTTTTTGTCGTTTTTGAGTTTTTTTTAGCATTTTTAAGAGTTTTGGTGCCTTTAGGGTCCCAAATGGAACCTCTTGTGTTTTGAGGTGGTTTACCTTGCCGTTTGACCCATTTTGCAGGGTGTGATTTTGGAAATCCTTCGCAGTGATGTTGTCAAGAAGTCCTTGAAGTCTAGGACTCGTCGGTTTGTCACGTTTTGGATTGATTTTAGTTAGATTGTGGTATGTGTAGTGTTTGATTGATGTTTTGCATGATGATTTCATCTCATGATAGGTGATAATCAAATGATAGAACCAGTGTTGTATCATCCTCATGATAGGCAAGGAATGATAATAGGAATGATAACATATCATCCTCATGATAGGCGAGGAAGGATGGTAGGATTGATAGAAAATCATCCTCATGATAGGCGAGGAACGATGGTAGGATTGATAGTAGATCACCCTCATGATAGGTGAGGAATGATAGCTTGATAGATAGTAGATCATCCTCATGATAGGTGAGGAACAATAGTTTATTGATAGAAGATCGTCCTCATGATAAGTGAGGAACAATGGGTGATTGATAGCAGATTGTCCTCATGATAGGCAAGGAATGATGGGGTGATTGAATGAGATGTTGATTGTTCTGATTGATTTGATTTGAATGACTGCACATTAGTTTGATTGACTGATAGTTTTGATTGAACATGGCATTGATTGACTGATTTATGTTCATGATTAGGGAGATGGAGATGTACTCGTGGAGTCTCGAGAGTGATTCCTAAAGACCTAGAACATGGTCCATCGGTTGTCGTCAGCTGACTTAGAGATTATCTCCCATTGTGGATTGAATTCCTTCTTAGACATTCCACAATATAGAATCAATAGAGGTTTATTGATAGCTTTGGCAAAGAGATGGCATAGTGATCATAATACGTTTCATTTACTTACTAGAGAGATGACTGTGACTCCCAAGGATGTTTATCGTATTCTATGAATCCCAGTGATGGGAGAGATAGTAGTGTATGATAAGATTGAGTGGGGCGGGACAACTGCATTGCAGAGATTATGTCGAGATGATTATGTTATGGGCCGATGGATCCCTTGGACAAAGATGATTGGCATATATGATCCTTTGTCGTGTGTACTTTTTGAATTTATTGGTGGATTCCTTTTTCCTAATTGTAGGTCAAAGTGATTTTTAGTAGGTTGGGGTCGTGTGCTATCAAAGATGACACTTGATGGTATGAGGTATTCTTGGGGCTCATGTATGTTAGCCCACTTATATCAAGATTTGCACAAGGTTGTTTATTACAGGGCGACGGGTCTGTCATGTGGTGTCACATTACTACAGACCTGGGCATGGGAGCATATAGCCATCACTCGACCCATGATGTGAGAGAGACATCAACCACTAGGGAGACCCTATGTTTTCAGTTATAGTGGTCAACATGTCTAGCATAAGCTGGGAAAGGTTGCTTATTGGAGGCAGGTTCTGGATGATTTGGAGACTATCACATGGTGACCGTATTTGGATTGTGAGCAGTGGCCAAAGCATCAGCTGAAGATGCCATATATGTTATTATCCCACTATCTGATTGGGTGGACACGTGTTGTTCTTGAGCGATACCTATATCTACAAGTATGTCAACAGTTTGGACATGTGTAGGGGATGCCCCTAGGAGTTTCCCATTATGCATGGTGATGACAGGATGTCTTAGAGTGGGGCCCTTGTGTGTCATATGAGATGGGCTATATAGAGTATTATACCTTGACCCCTAGTTTATGGGATTATGTTTCGTATATTACAAACATTGGGATGACTAAGGATTATTTAGAGTTCTTTCACATGCATCCCTTTCCTAGATTTACTCACCCAAAGGAGTTGGTACTGCCAGTTGATGGAGAGGGAGGAGATGACGAGGGTGGTGATGATGATTGGGAGGGGGCTTGCAGAGGTGATGAGGGTGGTGTAGAGGGTGGTTGCAGAGGAAATGATGGTGGGGAGAGTGATGGTGGTGTAGTGAGTGATTGATGGTGGGGAGAGTGATGGTGGTGCAGTGGGTGATGATGGTGGGGCAGATGACAGTCATCCATTGGATTTTGTAGTTCTGAGGCGCAGGAGGAGAATCACCATAGCCCAGGTGGCGCTTCCTAGGATTCAGATTGGGATACCCTCACATCAGTAGTCAGCACAGATAGCAACTTTGCAGACAGAGGTTCAGTCATTTTAGAGCAAGATAGCGTAGGCTCGAGCACAAATTGTGTCCCTTCAGGATGAGTTAGGACAATGTCAAGCATAGATTGATATTTTGAGGACTGATAGAGGGACAGATAGGTAGCAGATGATCATACTTACTTCAGAGAGGGATTACTTCAGACACTAGATGGAGTAGTCTGAGGCCATTACTGAGAGGATACAATAGATGGCACCATCTACAGGTACAACAAATTTCTTTAGAGAGATCAGAAACATTTCTCAGGAGTTGCAGTTTTACAACTTAGGTAGATATCATGAGTTGGTTCCTCCTGAGCAACAAGAGAGTTTTGTACAGTCTCATTCTAGCAGATCTCATTCTCAGACTGTGAGCATGGGTGTCATGTAGCCATTGCCTAGAGATAGGAGAGATCCAGGTGTAGGTCTGATGGGTAGAGGGAGTACCAGTTCCATGAGAGCAACAACATCTGGTGGGAGCTTGACATAGCATTTTGTGATGTTCCTTGACATTGTGTATACACCTTTTGTGAGATTGAGGATGTGTTTCCTATGATACAATGCCCTTTTGGATTTTGATGTATCTCATCCTTTTTTTTTTGGATATCCTTGTACATGTGGACATTATGACATTTTTGATGATATATGATATGCAGTGGTCATTATGATGCATTTGATTTCCCTATTATGATATGCAATGTTGTGACTTTATTTAATTTCTATGTGATGATAATGATTAGGCAATGAATGTATTTTTTATCATGATTATGTAATGTGATGAGGTGATTATTATTATGCAATGTGATGTGATGATTATGATGTGTAATGCAAATGATGTGATTTAGTATGACTTCAAATGTTCAAAGCCTTAAGATTAAATAAGTGAATCTGTCCAACTTCCAAAAGTTATGGGAAGACTATAGTAGATTGATCTTTTAAGCTTCATAACTTTGACATATTTCCCCACTTTCTTGGAAACCTGAAAAGACTCACTTATTCAGGCATAGTGGATGACATGATTTTGATGTTGAAAATGATATGTAATGTATGTCCTTTTTCTATTTTCTTTTGTATTTTTTGATGCAAATATTATGATTGAACGTATGAATGTAAATGAGATGATAATGTTTTCTAAGATATGCAAATGATGATGCAACTGATGTGCCACTAAATGAGAATGATGTTTTTCTTTTTGGTTAATGTCCAGTGTACTCAATCCATTAATAATGGAGATTACACCATTATGAAATTGTTTCAACATTGAAAAACCCCATAAATACACATGGAATACTAACATGAATGTAGTCTAATTTAACTATGTAAATCTCATTTAAAAAAAAATTCATTTATATTAACCAATTTATCATGATTTTTATCATCATTGGGCCTTTGAAATGTTGAAAGTGAGTACAAGCATCAATGGCATATTTCAAACCAAGATGACCTGAGTACTACTTCCATTATTTTTTAAAATTGCAAGTTAACACAAGCATCTAAGTATAATTAAACCGAGATGGCCTGAGCATCACTTGCGTAAAAAAACAAGAGTTAATCTTTTTCCTATGCAAATTCAGAATGTCATTAGTGATACTTTGTAGTGCATGTCTCATGACAAGTTGCATAGTAATAATGATAAACTCACAAAAAATAGAAAAAGAAAAATCATACTCCTTCCTTGCTCCTCTAGTTCGATACATCATTGAGGACTCGAGAGATATGATATCAAAGATCAAAGTAGAACAATTTTAATTTCATTTTTAATGTGATAAACCCTTGATTCAGAAAGATCAACATTCATTTGAAGTTTGTGTTTGTATTGTTAGTCTGACAACTGTTTGCCTGTTGGTTCAAGCTCAAATTCTATTTTCCCTTAGTGAGTGCAGGATTTTTCCCCCAGTGCAGGGTGTGACATGACCATGATGACCAAGACCTAACCTAAAGACCTATCCTAGGGGCCTCGAGGGCTAATCAACAGATTATCCTTGCCTACGTTATACACGCAAAGACCACATAGTTCTTCTAATGACACAACCAAGATTTACAAGACAAAAATATGAACATAGCGAACACCTAGAAGACTGACCTAAAATGTCTTGGGGGTTAATCAAAGATACCCTTTCCTATGTTCAAAGATCAAAGATGATGTAGTTTGAATTTTTTTTTTACTTTTTGACCTTTTTTTAGATTTTTGATTTGTTTTGAATGTTTTTGGGTTTTGATCTGTTTTGAACATTTTTTGGTTTTGATATGTTTTGAATGTTATTGGGATTTTCGATTCGTTTTGAATGTTTTTGGGATTTTTGATTTTTTTTGAATTTTTTTGGAATTTTTGATTTTTTGACCTTGAGAATATACAAGAATCTAATCCAATGCAAAACATGCCCCTAGTGTGATATGATAGGACAAACTAATTTTTAGAATGGGCCAAGTAATGTGAGGGAATACCATAATACAAACATTGGATCAAGCTATGATACAAACATGGAAGCATGACAAATGCAAAGATGGTAGCATGATGGATGAATGGTGCAAAGAAAGTCATGTGGGTATGTGCAGGATCATGATGGGCCAAAAAGTGGCAATATTATGGGTATTTGTAGGGTATGTGGTTGACACCTTTTTTTTAACATAAAATTGATGAAACGAAAAGGGTTTTTAAAGAATATTCTCAGCTTTCCACCAATATAGATTATGCTTTAATTTGAATTTAATAAATAATTATTATTCATTTTCTATTAGAATTACGACTAAAGTCCTAATCGATAGGTTGATTGAAAAACATCTATAACTTTCAAACGGTATAACATTTTTTGAATCTGAAACATGCATCACATTCTATGCTTCACATACTATAGGATTAAAAAAAGAAAAATTAAATTTCATGAAGTTTTGACCAGTTAAGGTGGTTAGACATACGAGTTTTTATATTTTTTAAAAGTTGTAATAAAAAATTCATAATTAATTATTTACTTGGAAAAAAATTACAAAAAAATATGCATCACATCCAGACATGAGTCCTCTACTTATATATAAAATCTTATATAAAAATATTATCATTTTATTATGGTTAGGGTGGTTACAGACACCTACTTCTTATTTTTTCCTAAAATTTAAGTACTCGCATTGAAATTTTAAATTTTGCCAAATAGATTTTATTTATTTTAAATAAACCTAGTAGTTTAGAAACTACATTCAATTTTCTACAGATTCTATTCTTACATATTTTTGAAATAATATAGATAACTTATTCAAATTTTTATGTCAAGTTGCCTAACACTGATTTTTTCTGAATTTTTTGCCACTTAAGGGCCTATTTTTTCCATGATGATTCTGCACATACCTATGTAATCCAAGATAGATGGAGAGTGATTATTTTACACAAGGCACCTGTTTTCCAGATTTTCACCAAGGTACTTTCCCAAAGTGCCACCGAAGTGGTTTTCACTAGAGGATGATTCTTTTTCTTTACTATTTTCAATCCTTTTTCTTTTCTTTTTTTAATTTTTTTTTGGATTTTTGCATTTTTTTATTTTTTTGGTGTTTTTCCAAGACCTTTACCAATGCACTAGATGAGCTAGGTGTAAAACCTTTTGAGATGCAATTTGTTGAGGGGTTCATTAAATAGATCCCCTTCTGGTGTGGATAACTGATATGATCCTGATCCAAAGACTGATACTATAACAAAGGGACCCAACCAGTTAGGTTCAAATTTCCCCTTCTTCTCTCGATCTTGTTGATTAAAGAGAATTTCTTTTAAGACTAAGTCACCCACCTAAAATTCTTTAGGTATTACTCTGTGATTTTAGCTCCTTGATATCCTTTGTTAATAAGCTTTTAGGTGATCAATTGCATGCTGTCAGTGTTCATCCAATAGTTCTAATTCTTGTACTCTAGATACTCTATAATCCCCATATAAAATCATCCCTTTAAGTGACACAAACAGGGATGGTATCTCAACTTCAATAGGTAGAATAGCTTCTAATCCATAGACAAGAGAATAGGGTGTTGCTCCTATCAAGGTACATATACTGATTCTGTAAGCACACAATGCCAAGTTTAGTTGAACATGCTAATCACATCCAACTTCATTTACGGTTTTCTTCAAAATTTTAAAGATAGCCTTGCTTGAGGCCTCTACTTTGCCATTCCCTTGGGGATAGTAAGGTGTAGAAAACTGATGTTGGATATGGAATCTTTCACAAAGCTCTTGAACATCTTAATTCTTAAAGGGTCGGCCATTATCTGTAATGATAGATTGAGGAACACCATACCGACATATGAGATAATTTAGGATAAATGATGAGATTTGTTTCTCGGTGATGGTGATTAGAGGAACATCTTCAAGTACACTTGGTGAAGTATTTAGTGGCTGTGATTATAAACTTATGTCCATTAGAGGAAGAGGGGTGAATATTACCTACAAGGTCCAATCCCCAGTGGCAAAAAGGCCATGTAGCTATGAAAGGATGTAAATCTTATGTCAGAGCATGTATCAAGTTTCCATGAATTTGACATTTGGAAAACCTTTTGACATATTGAAATGAATCTTTCTCCATATTCAGCCAGTAATACCCCAATTGTAATAATTTCTTAGCTAAGGTTAAGCCACTTGAATGTGTGCCACAAATACCTTCTTGAACCTCTTATAAAGATATTTTAGCTTCGTTACGTTCTAGACACCGAAGAAGAGTACCATCCAAACCTTGTCTATAAAGCACATCAGCTATTAGGGTGTGGCGAGTTGCTTGTCGAATGAAGTTTCATTCTTGGTTTAGAGATAAGTTAATTGGAAGGGTATTGTCTTGTAGGTAGGGATGGATTTCTCCATAGAGGAAACTTTGAGGGTCGACAATATGGCATATCACTTGGGATTATGGATCTTCATAGGTTGGGTTGGCCACTTGTTCTACAATGAATTCATAACGTCTTCGTTGTTCAGGTATCTAAAAGAGAGAAGCAATGGTGGCCATTGCATCTACAACTTTTTTTTCTATTATAGGAGCTTGTGCAAACTTGATTTCAACAAAGTACTTTTGAAATCATCCAACATCCTCTTGTAAGGAAACAACTTGTCATCCTTTCTTTGATAATCATCATTGACTTGGTTAGTGACCAATTGTGAGTCACCATAGACTAGAAATTTGGTGATTTTCCATTCAATAACTATCTTGATTCCAATGATCAATTCTTCATATTCAGCTGTGTTGTTGGTGCAGGGAACATTAATCTATAGGATTTTGGAATTGTGTATCCTTGCAGCTAAACAAACAAGATTCCTAAACTTGATCCATGTTGTGTATAAGATCCATCAAAGTATAGCCGCCACTGTTGTGTAGATATGGTTAGGACATCATTATTAGGGAATTCAAAGTTCATTGGATTGTTATCTGACAATGGTGCTTCAACTAGTTGATCTGCTATAGCTTGAACTTTAATTGCTTTCCTATCCACATACTAGATGTTGAAATCACTCAATATCATGACCCACTTGGCTAACCTCCCTGTTAAAGCAACTTTGCTAAGTATTTTAATGGGTCAATTTTGGCAATGAGTTTGATGGTGTGAGTCAACATGTAGTGCCTTAATTGTTGTGTATCAAATACAACCACTAACCAAGCTTTCTCAATAAAGGTGTAATTGATCTCATAACCATTTAGGGTCCTACTGATATAATAGATGGCTCTTTCTTTTCCTATAGAATCTTATTGTGCTAATAAATCTCCCAAAGATATCTTAGTTGTTGCAATGTATAGTAATAATGGTTTTCCCTTGACTGGTGGTATCAAAACAGGCAGTGTCATCAGGTATTATTTTAGTTGACTAAAGGAAGCTTCACATTTGTCATCCCACTTGAAAGAGACATTTTTGTGTAATAAGTGATTGAAAGGATGAGTTTTATTAGCTAGTTGTGCAATAAATCTCCTGATGGACTGGAACCTTCCTTGTAATGATCTGTGTTGGCTAATGTTTTTAGGAGGAGGCATTTCCATGATGGCTTTGAACTTTGCAGGATCCACCTCAACACCCTTAGCTGATACAATGTATCCTAAAAGTTTAGCTAATGTTACACCGAACACACATTTCTTGGGATTTAACCTCACCTTGAATTTCTCCAATATTGTGAATATTTTGTCTAGAATCTCTAAGTTTCCTTCTCTATTGTATTATTTTTCCAATAGATCATCTACATAGTCTTCCATAAAAGTATGCATCATGTCATGGAAGATGGTAGTCATAGCTCTCTGATATGTAGCTTCGACATTTTCAACCCAAAAGGAATCACATTCTAGCAAAAAGTTCCCCAAGGACATGTGAAGGTTGTTTTATCTTGATCTTCAGGTGCTATATTTATTTGGTTGTATCCTAAAAATCCATCCATAAGTGATAACATTTCGTGCCCAACAGTCAAGTCTACAATCAGATCAATGTTTGGTAGAGGAAAATCATCTTTTGGACAGGCTTTGTTAAGGTTTGGATATCAGAACAATGTTTGATATCCATTCGGCATAGTCAATAGATCTTATAAAGCCTGCATCTAATAGCTTTTTCATCTCAGCTTTCACTAGAAGGGTGATATAGGGATGCATCTTTCTCAGTTTTTTCTTTACTGGTTTTGTGCGAGGCGATAATGAAAAATGATGCATAATGAGTTATGGATATATGCCTGACATGTCAGTGTATGACCAAACAAATTTGGTTTTCCTCTCATCAAATAATTTGGTGAAACAAGATTTCTCCTCATCTGTCATGGATTCTGATAAATGCAAGGTCTTCACTATCTCACCTATACCAAAATTTATGGATTGTGTAGGTTCTATTAGCACTAGAGTTCTCTCTTGATAGTATTTTGGGAGTGTCAAACCTTCCATCTCTTGGTGCCTCGGAGAGGTTTTCACCTTGAGATACACTCTTTTTTTTTTACTTTTTCCTGATTTAATAGTGCCACTAGGTGGTTTTCACTATTAGACACATTTCCTATATATTTCATTTTGCAGCTGAAAGGTTTAACACTCCCTTTGTTAGGAGCTTCATTCTAAGATTCAATGGTGGAACATGTGTCAAGGTTATCGGAATATAGGAAGTTCATGAGGGAATCATCATTTGAAAAGGTAGGTATGTTGAGTGGCTCATTTTGATCCCAATCAATTAGTTTAGGATGCACTAAGGACAAGGAATTGTTAGATTGGCCAAGGTCATAAGATGTAAGCATCAGGATAGCCATGTTGTCAAACTATCCAATGAGGTCTAAGATGTTACTTTCTTCCAATGTGTCTATCTCACTTGAAGAATGATTGTCTTCACTTGAGTCAATGACATATTGTGATCCATATTCAAGTGGTCTAGAACTAGAACTTTGTCCTTTCATACATATTGGGGTATACTTTTGGATTACATCAATCTCTTTGTCATGGAAAGATTCCTTAGAGAGAGAGTCCCATTCATATTCATTGGAATCTGTTTCACGATCCTCACTAGCCTGTAACTATAAGATTCTTTCGATAGCTCTTTGAGTAGCTTCCTCTTTTAAGTCTTCCCTGTAGCCTAGTCATGTTTTTTCTTTGGGATTCATTGTGACAAGTTGTATTGGTTCACTAATGCCTTCTTTTCTTTTACCCAAAGGACCATTTCCTTAATATCCCATTTTTGTCAAGATTGTCTGACCTTTTCCATACTTATCTATGCATATATTGGACACTGATACCTGTGAGGGTTCTTCATCTTTGTATAACCAGTTTAGGACATCCTTGTCTTTTGATTCCTATGCTTGGGTGCTTTATTTTATAAACTTCCCATCAAAGAGTTTGATGGGTTGTAAATATTGTTGTCTTGAAGTAGATGGTTGTCCATATGACTTAGGAGAAGATGAAAGTTGTGATAAATATGAAGATTTCTCAAATAAGTATTCCCCCATGCCCTTGTTTTTTATTTGGACCCTTTCTAACTGTTTGGATAAGGCATCAAGCTGACTTCCATTGTTGCATGAAATAGAGTCAATGACCCCTTTGTCTTTTGATTGAGCCCTTTTCTCATACTGTCTTGACAGTGAACCCACTGGACTTTCTTTGTTTGATGGATTAGAGTTGATGACTTCTCTATTATGTGGTACAAAGGTGTCTTGACTTGTTTTGAGTGCATTTCAATATTGGGGATTGTTAGAATCGGCAACAATGGTGATCTCATGTCTATTGAAAGGAAATTTTAAGCACTAATGATAGGTTGATGGTATTGCTTTCATTTCCTGAATCCATGGTCATCCCAAGAGTATGTTATATGTCAATTCCTTGTCTAACACCTGACACACTATGTCTTTGACGATTGGTCCCACTTGAATGGGTAAGATGATCAATCCTTGGAAGGATCTTTCTTCATCATCATATGCTTTTATGGTGATTTTCCTTCTAGGATCAATAGCATTTTCAAAATATCCTAATGCACAAACAAGCTAGAGAGTGCAAATATTTAGGCCTACTCCTCCATCTATAAGGACACATTTGACATGATGTTTATGGATTAAGACTTTGATGTGGAGAGAAGCGTTATGCGGATGGGTGGTGGACACATCGTCATGTTCAGACAATGATAAGCAATGAGGTGCAGTCAAATGTCCCACCATAGCTTGAAATGTACAAAATTCTAGATTGTTTGGTACTATGGTGGAAACTAAAGCTTGTTCTAGGATTTCTTTGTGTGCCAGTGAAATCTTGAGAAGTTCCAATATGGATATTTGAGTGGGTATCTTCTATAACTGATGAACGATGTTATATTGAGTTACAAGAAAAATATTCATTTTGGACGTGGAAGGGGTAGCTCCTTTCAATGTTACATTGGCTTGTCCTCTTGTAATCGCATTGATAGGTGTATTGTCTTGATCATTCATGATTTTGATGACGTTAATTCAATTTTCATTTGTGTCAATGTTAGTGCTCAAATTTCTAGGTTCAAGGTCATTGATTTGATGTGAGATGGTGTCATCATTGTGTTGGGTTTCAGTAGTGGCATCCATCCCTTGGCTTCCAATTTCAATTTCTTGGATGGAATTCTCAACCATCTCAATACAATGAATGGTAGAATCATAAACATAGTTTATATTTGTGCCTTTGGTATTCGATGTAGAGGACTTTCCCTTTTCATAATTGAGTAAAGGGTTCTTGAACACTCCCCGATCACTGTTTGTTTGGGGTCCTTCAATGTGTACCTTTTTGTTATTAATGAGATCTTGGATTGCATTTTTTAATTACCAAAAATATTTCGTCATATGACCCTTGTTTTGATGATAATCATAGTAATGAGTATCATTCCACCAAAATGGCTTGACTTGTGGATCCCAGTTTTGTGCTTCTAGCACTATGATAAGCTTAGCCTCAGTAAGTTCCTTTAAGGTGGAATCTAAAGATTGTCCCAATGGTGTGAATTTTTGTCGATTGGAAGGTTTTGGAAATAGTGTTGCTTTAGTCCCCAAATTAGTCTGATTGTTGTTTTGGCTAACATTTGGAGTGTTGGGAGGATTGTTGGTCTGATTAGTCTTGGTGGCAGTTGTTGTTAGGTTGAATACGGGTTTTGTATTTTGATTTTTCATCTATGACCTCATTGTTATCCATGTTCTTGTTTCATTTCCAAAATTTAGGTTTGTCCCCACTGTTGTAGTTGTTAGAGGAAGTGGATGAGTTGTTTTCATTGTATACCTTAATGACCCCTCTTTTGACTAAGGCTTCCTCTATTTTAATTCTGTTTTCAATCAATTTTTCGAAGGTAGGGGGACATTGCAATTCCAACCTATAACTCATCTCATCATTTAGGTTATCAATGAAAATCCCTATCTTTTCCTTTTCAGGCACAGGATGAGAATACCTTGAAAAAAATCTCCATTTTTGCAAGAAAATTTGGAAGGACTCACCCTTTTTCTGTTTCAAGTTGCAAAGGTCTTTCATGGTGATATCATGTTGGATATTGTAAGAGTATTGAGTGAGAAATCTATTGACTAACTCTTGAAATGTGTTGATGGGGGGTGTAATCTTTGAAAACCATTCAAGGCATGCCCCTCCTAGACTTTGTGGAAATAGTCTCATCAAATAAGTTTCCTCATGCGCAAATTCTAGACTCATAGTTTGGAATTTCCTTACGTGATCTAATGGATTAGTTGTACCATTGTATTTATCATACTTTGGAAATTCACTACATTTAGGGAAGGGAATCATGTTGATGGATGGATTAAAGTAATAAGGACAAATGTCCTCGATCAAGTATCGTTTCGAAGTTCCCCTTTGCATATCTAGAACTTGTTACTGAAGGTTTTTCATTTTGTGAGTTAAAGTAACCATTTGTTATGTTTCCTTTTCAGCATTTTGGAGAGGTTCTTTTAAGATATTGATATCAAAGTTAGGGGGAAGTTTGACTCCTTGATTGGCTAACATTAATAGGTATTTTTCCCCATCTCTTTTAAAAATATTTTCCAAAATCTTATGGAAATTGGAGTCTTGTTTTGCTTGTTGGATATCCTCATCGCTTATTTCTTCCCCTTGAGTGTCATTGAGTCTAGGAATAGGGATTTCTTCTGCATCGGCCATGTTGCTAGGGATCTCACTATTTTGAGGTTCAATGTTGGAAGTTTTGATATCGAAAGCTTCACTACTTAGACTTCCTATGTTTTTTGTTTCAAATTTGGGTGTTCCAAGTTCCTTGTCCCTAAGCCTCCTCTTTTGTAATCTTGTTTCAACGAGCATACAAGTGTTATGATTTAGGCTAAGCTTTTATCTAAGTTTGAAATAGTGCCAAGGATAACAACTAAGTCAAATAGAATGAAAAATTATACTGATTAGACCAAGTTTGATTTGATTGCATGACATAGTTTTGTGACTAAAGGATGACAAATCCTGAAGGTGAAACTAAGTTTTACAATCAAAGATGTGATGGATATTGATGCTTTAGGAACTTTGAAATATTTAGATCTAGGTTTAATTTGAAAAGTTCCACTTGTATAGGTTTGTTTTGACAATGTTTAGACTTCTAAGGTATTTAAGGAATGATCTTGGACTCAAATTTTTTCCTCAAGAAATGTAATTAATGTACTCAAAATGTTGGAAAAGTATTTGATTTTGACAATAGTACATCATGTATAACTCTATATTGTCTTTGCACGCTCTCTTGTAAAAATTGAAGGTTAACCTTTCCCTAAAGTCGTAAAGCATAAACAAATGTCTTTGATGTTGTTTTGGACTAAGAGGTTTGATCTTTGGTTTTCTAATCTCGACCTTTTGTGAAATCATCGTGTAAACCACATATTCTGACTCTTTTTTGTCTAAGGAATGGTTGAACAATGTTGAAAGGACTGATTATCTGAAGATGGATGGACCTAAGTTACTGACTTGTCTACCTCAATGAATGTAGTTTTGAATCAAGGTTTTCACATTCAAAAAAGTAATTTTTTTGATGGTGTTTTGTTTGAGTTTCATTTTGAAGACACATCAAGTAGAATATACACTCCTAAGGTTGTGTAAGATTGTATTCTTTTAGATTCCACGCAGGTTTTACCCCAACTACACTATCTTTAGTGGATGAATTCTGAAGCTTGGTTGCACGGGCTCCCCCTTACAATGCACTCTCTTCTTAGGCCAACCAAGCTTCTAGTCCCCATGAAACTCCCATGGTGAACTGATCACCTCTACTAAAAACTATGAGAATGTGGATGCCTTGGCAATGACCATTGCTACACCAAAGAATAGATAAAGGATTTTGGAAAATCTACAACAAGGGTTTTAATGTGGGCATTCCATTCATGGGGGATAATCCATATGGCAAGAGTCCCTTTCAATCCATCTCGTCAGAATTATCCTCATGATACTTGAACTTTCCTCAAGTATCCACATTTGTATCCCAGTTGGAAGTCGCTTGGATTTAGTGTGTTACCGGTTGGGTCTTTCCCTTGGGTGATTACTTTTTCCCACAAGGCAAGCCCTCTAGGATAAACAAAAGCAAGAAAGTATACCCATAGTTTGATCAAACTTTATTTTGCACGAATAAAGAGAGAAATCATGCCATATACTCCACTTACACTCACACATAAAAAAGAATGGGTCTAGCTTTTTTGATCACCCAGTTAAGGGGAGAGCATATGCCTACCATTCATCACATAGAAAATACATGGTGTTCATTTTCTTTTAATCAAGCTACATTCCTAACTTAACCAAAAGGAAACATGATGTTCATTATCCCTTTACTTAAGCAATGTTCCTATCTTCACTAAACGAAACAAGTAAATAATGTCTAGCCCCTGCAATATGTTAGTAGTTTATGTTTTGAATCTTTGATAGTGAATCTGGGAAAAACTACAAATGCACAACACAAAATGTGAGTTTTTGATTTTGGTGACAAACTGCAAGAGGCACCAAAACAGAGACAAGAGGCGCCAAAACTCTAAAAATAGTGCATAATGGTCTCAAAATAGGTGAAAAGGGTCCTGGAACAAGATGCAAGAGGTGCCAAAACTCTGACAAGAGGTGCCAAAATAGGTGCAACAAGCACCAAAATTCTAAAAGTATCCTAGAATGGTCCCAGAACAGGTGAAAACAGTCTCAGAACAACTTGCAAGAGGTGCCAAAACTCTAACAAGAGGCGCCAAAATAGGTACAAGAGGCACCAAAACTCTAAAAGTGGCCCAGAATGGTCCCAGAATAGGTGAAAATAGTTTTGGGACAACTTGCAAGCGATGACAAAATAGGTACAAGAGGCGCCAAAACTCTTAGAACAAGCTAGAATGGTCTCAAAACAGCTAAAAATGGTCTTTGTACTACTTGCAAGAGGCACCAAAATAGATACAAGAGGTTCCAAAACTCTAAAAACAACCCAAAAATGCCTCAAAATAGCTCAAAGTTGCCTACAAACTGGTACAAAACATTCCCAAGTCATCAACCTTGAACCTACAATCATGAAACCATCAGAAAAGTTAGCAATAAGTGAGGAAAAGGCCCTATGGTGGGTGCCATTTTGTGCGTGTGTCGAATGTGTGGAGAGTTATTCTAATGTCAACACAAACCTTAATGAGACGGTTTACATTCAATGTTTGAAGCAAGTAAAGGGTATGTGCAAGATCATGATGGGCCAAAAAGTGGCAATATGATGGGTATGTGGTTGACGACGTTTTTTTGACCCAAAATTAATGAAACGAAAAGGGTTTTTAAAGGAGATTCTCAAATTTCTACCAAAATAAATTATGCTTTACTTTGAATTTAATAAGTAATTATTATTCATTTTCTATTCAAATTATGACTAAAGTCCTGATTGATAAACTAATTGAAAAACATCTATAGCTTTCAAAATGGTATCACATTTTTTGAATCCAAAACATGTGTCACATTCTATGCTTCACATACTATAGGATTAAAAAACAAAAATTGAATTTCATAAAGTTTTGACATAGTTAAGGTGGTCAGACATATGAGTTTTTATATTTTTTAAAAGTTGTAATAAAAAATTCATAATTAATTATTTACTTGGAAAATAATTACAAAAAAATATGCATCACATTGGGACATGAGTCTTCTACTTATATCTAAAATATTATAAAAAATATTATCATTTTATTATGGTTAGGGTGGTCAGACAGACACCTACTTCTTATTTTTTCCCTGAAATTTAAGTACTACTGCATTGAAATTTCAAATTTTCACCAAATAGATTTCTTTTTTTTTCAAATCAAACATAGTAGTTTAAAAAATACATTCAATTTTCTACAGATTCTATTCTTACATACGTTTGAAATAATATAGATAACTTATTCAAATTTTTACATCAAGTTGCCTAACTCTGATTTTCTAATTTTTTTGCCACTTATGGGCTTGTTTTTTCCATGATGATCTTGCACATACCCTAAAACTAATCCATTCGTAATACAATCAAACCTTTCAAATACGTATCATTGTTCTCTATTTCTAGGGATTTATTAAACTGTTTGGCCCCAAATTTCTATGGCCATAAAGGTTGTAAAAATGACTACCTAGAAAATGAGATTTGACGCTTAATATGCAAGCTAAGATGATTTCTATGTGCAAATGTGTGGTGGAAGGATTAGTGGTATGATTCTAAATGAAACAAAATGATGGAAATGATAATGGATGCAACGATAAATGAAGGATGATGTTGATGATAGATGAAGAAGTGGAGATGAGTGAGATGATATGAAACTAAAATGAACTATCCATGATTATGCATATGCTCAAATGTAAACATAAAAAAAACTAACCTAAAATGTAACTATGAATCAATTAATTAATCTAAGATGAGAATGCAAAGTAACACATGATATGAAAACTAAGTATAAGACTCTGTGAAAGCTCCAAGCTCCTACGAAAAACCTACATGGTAACAATGCTCAAACTGTGAATGAAAAATGGCATTATAAAACTATTACAATTTGTATTTCAAAATAGCATTATAACATTACTCAAAAGGTGGATCATAATGCAAAGGATAAGGGGTGTATTTATATAGTTTCTCAAGCATTTTGTGAGGTGGCACCTATCAATGGTTCAGATTCAAAGGAGACAAGATAGACAGTGGAGATGAAAGGAATCAGGTTGTTGTCCCCTTGACCAAGGAAAACATGCCATGTGTGTGAAGAGAATCCCTTGACCAATTGGAAGCATGCCAAATGTATGGGATTCCAAGTGTGTGAAACAAAGACCCATGTGCTCCAAATTTGTTGGAAGTGTGGGGGAATAAAGCCATGTTCTTTTTCTCATTGGTGGAAGTGTGTGAGGATAATTCTAATTAATAATTAGGCTTATTTATTTTCATGTGACCTTTATGAGGTGGCACACAAAAAATTGTAGAAATGTGCTCTAATTCTTAATCAGGATTAGGGAATATTAATTAAATAAACACGTTGAGGGTTATTTATTTATTTAATTTAGGAGAATGTGAATTAGGAGAATTAAAAGGAAAGTGAACAATATAAATAAAGTAAAACCTTATTTATATGTGGTTGAAGTATTAATTAAATAATTGTATTTAATTAATTGGATATGATGACCGTTTTTAGGTGTATACAGAAACCATTAACCAAAGAAATGCTAAGAACAATATATGAAAGAGACAAAGAATAAGGAAACTTGTATTATTAGGAAGGACGAGATGCCTTTATATAGCTGTGACCTCATTTTTTAGTCTCGAAACCCTCCCATATCATCGATGCATGCATCTAGGTTAACCATGTCAAGTTTCACTCCATACAAGCACAAATTGAAAAAAAATCAACGTTGGACCTATTCACATGTCACTATGTGGGGTCAATATGAGGAAACGCTATTTTTTTTGGAATGAAATAACCAAAGATAATATCAAATAATATCCAATCATAAATAGTATTAGAATAATTAGGATTTGATCATTTGGAAATTTCTAGGAGAGCTACAATAGTTGTGTTGAAATTATAAAATTTTGAAAATTTTATAGTTGTTTACACTCATAAACTTCCCAAAGAAGTCCATATCTTGAGTATAAAATTGATATAATCTGCTCTGTATAACACAACTACCTGTGATCATATTAGTTTTGACCATTTTATGTCTAAAAATCCCCGAAAATAGAATTATTTGAATAAATTATCCATATCGGCAAGAGTTGGTGCAGGTCTCTTTGATCCAAATGATATTGCGTTCACACACAGGTGATTTCAACATATTGTCCAGAAGTTAGGAATGTTATGCCAATCAAATTTCATAAGAAATTGTGCATCAAGAAGATACGGTTCACAGTCTCATCGATGAAGAAGTTCATCGGAAAGAAAAGCATCATTGGGAAGAAATTAATATGTCATACCAAGCATATATGTCTTAAAAATGAAGTATCATCGGCTTGAGACTTCTCATGTCTCATCGATAGAGATTAAAGAATTGCATTGACAAGACAAGTTATCGGGGTAAGTTTGAAATGTCCCTCTGACTCTCCATGTCATGCCGATAAGATTACATTGGTGGGAGTCTTGGCAATATACTTAAGATTGAAGGAATAAGCATCGGGGAGAAACATAACATCGGGGAAACTATTGAATGTCTTAGCGATACATGATCTCTTGCTAATGAAGATACGAATAGATCAAAATGATCATTGGGATGAGTCTTGGTGATATTTATATGGATCATATGGGTGGATTATGTGATATCGGTGAAAAGGCTATAATGTCTCCCCAATCAACATGGTGCCAGTAAATTTTGGCTAAACCCAAATAAAAAGGATCACCCAGAGTTTGAAATGTCCTATTGATATAAACAAATTGATGTGATAGTGAGAAATTAAAAAAAATTACAAACTCGTGCTTAGAGTTGGAACATTAATGATGACACAAACACACAAAATATTACACAATTTCATGAATTGAAGAGGAGTAACTAAAGGAAAATTTTGTAGAATTGGCAGTTGGAGAGCGAACGAAGGGCTTGAGGAATTTGCATCCAAAGACTTTAAAGAAAATTTGTGAGTTCTCTACAATTGAATTTCTGATTCTATGACTTATAAAAGAGAAAAATGGAAAGAACTAGCTCAGGAAAAGAAAAAATTAGGAAACAAAGTGAGGGTAGTCACCCTAGAGGGAAGAAGCAAAATTTTGAAACTGAAAAGGAGCCTGAAATAGTTGAGAGAAAATTAAACCAAGATTTAATTGATCAATTTCCCAGCTCAGGCCCTAAAGCTCGATTCTCTATGTAGCTTAGGGAGGAAGTTTAAAAGTTGGAGGACAAGTGTAAGCATATAGGAGATATATGGACCCCAATTAGGGGATATGAGTTGTTTATTTTCCACTACCACTAAAGGAATCGATATGAGCTAGTCTATAACCCTTGGAAGTTTAACCTAGGGAAATTTGTTTTCCCAAATGTCTTTGTAGATGTAGAATTGGTAAAGATGTTAGCTACTCGCTATGACCCGAAGCTTAGAGCTATTTGTGACCCATTGAGAAGACCATTTATACACATATCAGAGGCTATAGTTGGTGAAGTATTTAACCTAGAGGGGGTATGTGATGAAAAAAATGTAAATGAGGAGATGGAAAAGAGTTTTGGAGAATGGATATGATATACACGGGTTGGAGGTTACCATTGTACAAACCCAAAGGGGATGGAAATTCAATTCCACTGGAATATGGTGATGACCCTCCATTTCATGTCGATTTGTTTGAACCATACTTGAAGTATACATATTTTTCAGCATGCCAGGTGTTAGGGATGGATGCCCCCGAGTACATGTCAATTATGCCAATTGTAGTGGCAACAGATGTTTAGTTCCATAATTCTAGACCTTTTGAATATGCCACATATGTTTCCAAAGACCTTGATGTAGGATTAATGTTAATAAAGAATAGATATCCTATTTTTCATTTGAAGCTTTGTTCAATCTTTATGCATATGATTTTGTACTAAGGACAGGAATTGGGGTTGTGGCCTAAAAGCTAAGAGTTTCATGATTTGATAAGGAATGAAGATTATTACCGGTGCAAATCTAGACTGCTATTTGGGATTGCAGATTTGCTCATTCTTGTTTTATTCATTTTGAAGAATACTTTGTAAAACCAATGTATAAATTGTATAATCACCCCTATGAATATTCATTTTCTAATGAGCAAAAAATATTTCTAAGACCCAGGGACTTTAATGGACCTATTAACCACAATTTGGGAGATTGGTATTGCTTGGAAGGTTCAACTATGATCAGGATATATGGGTTTGAGGACACACCTTTTATCCTTCCCAAAATGGTGCTTGACAGGATTTCCTACCTAGAAATTGCTAGGCAGTTAGATTATTCATATTTCATGCTCTTAAGTTCTTTTGGAAAACATGCATTTGTGCCTAGCACACTTTATTTTGGTGATTTCACTGTGTTGGTAAGGAATGGATATGAAATGGTTCTAAATAAATTGTTACAATACAATATGAAGAAGGGTCCACTAGGAAAGGGATTTGATCCAGAGGGGTATATCCACTTTGCAAAGGATAAAATGAACTCAGGAAAGTATGATCATATACCTTATCAATATGATGATATGATTAGGAATATGGAGGAAGAAGAAGTAGAAAGGGCTATTGAAGAATATAACAAATTATTTCTAGATGTAGAATTGTTGTCTTCTAGGGAAGAAGCATCTGATGAGGATAGGCCTCATGATACAGTTCATAAAATTTCTAGGTTGAGAACCCAAGATTACAAATGTCCTCCTAGGGAAACATATGTTGAAGAGACTTCAAATATAGATGCAAGGCAGATTGCATACAAGTCATTTGTGTCCAATGAAGAATTTGTCAAAACTCCAAAATTTAAAGCCTTTTTGTACAAGAAAAAAGGGAAATCAATAAGGGAATCAGTGGAAAACATAACACCACATAATGGGAGGCAATTGTTAAATAGTTTAAAATTAAGTGTGGAAAAGGAAATGCAAGATATGACCCCTAAAAAAGGGAGAAAATTGCTAGAAGATGCAGGTGTCATGATTTTTCCTAGGCTGGATTTAAATTCTGATTTAGTTTTTGATAGCTTTTTGAAGAATAGTAATGCCACATATAAGCCCAACCTTGAAGGTTTAACAGAGATATATGTAGGATCCAAGTATAATCTAGTTGAGGATTCACTCATGAATTGGGCACTATATCCACCACACAAGAAATCTATTGTAATTGATACAAAGAAATATGTTGGGCATGTAATGGCATTAAAAGTTGGGGAAGTTGATCCCATAGCCACAAAAAAATTTGGCATTAATGTTGCTAAATTGAACAATGCACAAATTCAAATGCTAATTAAGGAGAAAGAAATGTATAAGATGAACAATGAAAGATATTTTCCATAACATTTCTGTTATATTCTTTCTGATATGCATTGCATCAAACAAATGCACAATTTGAAGTTGCTCAAAGTAAGGAAAAATACTAAATTGTCTAGGATAACTTTTTAGTCCTTGTGGAAGCAACCATTAATGCCTTGACAACCTTCATGAAGCATATAAGTTAAAAAAATTAATGACAATCATTGTCAATTGTAGCATGAGTAAACAAAAAATAATAGAAAAATATAAATTCCAAACATATCATATATGATAGATAAATAATTTGATTTGATATATAACCTTGATTATTAATTCTATTATATTCCAACTTCCATAGGCGAGGTGTCATTCTTTGTGGTTTCGATGTAGTCTCTTCTTTCCCATTGAAAAGATGTTTTTCAGTAGTTCGATACTTATGATTTCTATGGAGGAAGTTCCTATACTCATCAAACACCTACTTTCCTAAACTTGTTGAATGATGAGATTTCATCTTTGGACCACAAATTAGACATGCAAATTTTCCCTTTGTTTGAAGACCTACAAGATCATATATAATTGGATTAAATATGTCAATTTTTATAATTTTATAATATCTACTTCATAAAATTAAATATCGTTAAAGTGCATTTGAATGTTATAACATAGAACAAAAAAAATTTAGCCCTGGGGCATCATGAATTTTCCATACAAGCATTGCATGGAATTGAAATTTTCTTTGTCATATTGGTCTAGAGATGTCATACATAGTGATGCCATTCCATAACTTTAGTAACTTGTCGATAAGAGGCTTGATATATACATTCATACCTTTAACTTGGTACTTACCTAGTTGAATGAACATAAATATTACATAATTATTATAACCATTTTACTACAATATATATAAATTAATGTACATGACTATTAAAATGAAAAAAATATAAGTCATTATGCAACAAATAAAACAAATGAGATGCTACTATGTTAAAGAAAGTTGATGTAAAAAAATACCTAGAACAATCATTCCAAACATTATGTGCTCCCTCTTTATTGACATCTATGGAGGAATGTTATTGTTGACAACAAAAATAGGCTACATCGAGTAAATAGATCTCATCTCTCCAAATTGATTGACACCATCCACTACCAATGAAAGCTTGAGATTGCGAGGTTCTTCTTTAAAGTGTGGTCGTTTTTCCTCCATGTCCCTAAATGCAGAACCATTCATAGGCATTCAAAGAATGTCATCTCCACTTCTATTTTGTGCATGGTAATCCATAAATTGTGCTAAGCTTTCACACCTAAATAATCATTGCATATGTGGAATAATGGGAATATAATGAAGAACCTTGCGAGGCACCTTTTTTGTTAGTTGATCTATTCAATATCTACTGATATGAAATTCCATGCATTATGTTGCAAATTCATGTTGTTTATGATATATAATATGATCATTGGGACATGCATCTATTGCTTGATACTCCATTCCAATATCTTTCATAATGGCAAATAAATCTCGGTATGAGCGGGGTAAAATATTTGATGGTGGTAATAAAAATTCACCTATCAATCTACAACAAAAAAAATAATTTGTTAAAATAAAGAATATTAATGGTACATATTTCATCCTTTATTTACTAGTGATGAACTAACAACAAAAATAGATGAAAAAATATGACATATATGACATACCTTCACATCCGTGAAATTGCTATGTTCGATAAACCATTCATGACCTTCAAGTTCACTAGCAACAATACAACAAAGAGAAGAGTTTTTTGGGAGCCTTCATAAAGGGGCTTGTATGCCTCTCAAGTATAGGTAAATCATTAACATCATCAAATTCATCTCGATCATCATGATCAGCTATGTCATTAAATGTGTCATGGATCAATTTATTTGTACAACCATCTTCAACTATTTTTTCTAGCGCATGATCATCTTCTTCCATAGAATCATTAACTTCATCTTCGATATTCACAGCTTTGTGTTCCTCTGTTTACAAAAACACATTCTCTGGGCCATGATAATCCATATGTGCCATAGGGTGCCCCACCTTTATAATAATGATCAACAAAAATAAACCATGATCATGATCAAGTGATTTTTTAGATATATAAAAAATGTTAAAATGATATAAACATTTACAAATTTAATCAATATAAAGACATGTAATGAACAACTTACCAATGGATGATAATCATGCCCCCTTCAACGTGACCATGTTGCCTACAATGTTTATCAATTGTTGTGATTAAAAGTCTTCTCGTCTTTAAGCCCTTGCAATTATTGCAAGGACAATAACATTTCCCATCACCCTTTCTTTTCAATCTAGCCCACAATCTGGCAAGTGTATCTTCATTTTGTTCTACACTAATATTATCTGATATGATTTTTCTTTACCAAGCTTGAATATTTAGATCTTCAAAAAATATCAAACTCACACTCCAATAATTTTTAATCATAGACAGGTAACAAAATCTAATAATTATGATATTTTTCACCAAAAAAAATTGGCCTATAACCTCCACAAACTATCACAAGTATAGCAAAACTCTGTCGCAAGTATAGATAAATTTTTGAAGTCACTTTTATTTATTAAAAAAAGTTCATTGGAACCCCAATGAATGCCAACCATATACCTGTCAACCCACAAATTGATGGAAGGGGATGGTTGACTTTAAGTGTATGTCGAAATAGCAACAAAAATCATGGAGCGTCGCAATTTCGATGAACATCGGGCATAATTTTTTTTTTTAAATGAAAATTTCACATTAAATATAGGTACCCGATGATACATCTAATTATACATCTTTCGTCAGAAAATTTTGTTGTATTTTTCCAGCAAATGAGTTAGTGATTGAAGAATTTTTGGAGCTAGTTTTAATTTGATTTATTTTGTCTTTTATTGTGAAACTATTTTGTTGCAACATGACAAGGTCTTTCACAAGAGGAAAAAATAATACATTCTCTTAGGACTCATGATAAAGATAATACATTGTTGGAAGAGATGGATACCACGCCCAAGAAAGAAGAAACCAATAAGATGAAGGTAGATAACAAAAATTCCAAGAAATACTAGATAGCATACAAGGAGATATATCTAACATCATAACACATTGGCTAATATCAACACTAATATCCATAATCAATTAGGACCTATATTTGTGAGAACTATCGATTTTCATCTATAGTTCTTGCTATTATCTTGTCATTCATCATTGTAATCTTAGCAACCTAAAGAATTGTAATAAAGCAAGTGTAGATTTTAATTCATATCAATTACTAGGTATTATACATTTATACTACACAAAAGACTAAGCTAATGGACTAGCTAGTAATTGAATGGTCATTTGAATGTACATTACAGAGTATAGTGGCCCAACAAGCAATCAACATGATATGGAAAGGCATACAAATTCTTCACAACTAGGAACACCTTTCAAGCAAGAGACAACAAGCTATTATTAGATCAAGATACTAATTAGGAACCTATTTCCCTATCACCAAAAAACAATAAATACTAACATGACAAAACAACTCCATTTTTCTATGCATCTACATTAATCTATTACTTGAGACAAGTTTCTTTTCTAATGCCTAACTATCCAAGATAACTAGATGCAACATAGTAATTGCATATGCCATGCCCCTAATGCATCAAGAATGCAACAAACTAAATTTTAAAATGTGAAAGAGTACAAGTGCCCAATATCACCAGAGAAAAACTTCTTCTATAATGAATATGTGTATTTTAGCTTAACATATGGACAACAAAGGTACACATTTTTTTCCAATTACATCACATTTTGGATAGGAAAAACTGGATATGGCTCAAATTCAGCTAGAGTGTACAACAAGATTAGAGTTTCAAATGTGACAATAATCAAGCATACCCAAATTCAAGTTTTTTAAGTTTCAAAAAAGAAAAGAATAAGCTGAATGGTTCATTGTGGTATGACCACTCACAAAGCATTATCAGTTGAATTCTATTTAGTATTAAAATCTCTCATCTGTGAGCCTTCAAAAAATATAATTATTATCATACTTGATGTTCTGAGATGTGCCATTAAATCATATTTTCTTAAAGCACATAATTAGTGTAACATATTTCTTCTCGTCTTTCGAGTAGAACCTTCAATCACACTTAACAAAAAACTCATTTGATTTTTTTGATAGATAAAAATGTAGCTGAAAATATTTTTCAATTACATAAATACCTTTCTACTTCTCTTAGAGGAGAATTGTAACTGAAAGAAATCCTTCTAGCTGAAAAAAAAATTCTACAAAACTTGTAAAAATTCCTCCACTTCTGATAGCAAGAGTATGCATGCATACAATAGGAAAATACTAAAATCAGTCTTACCAAATTCTTACACTAAAGAACTTTGCAACTTGCATTGTTCCCCTTAATGACAAAACCAACATTTTGCTTAAAATTGTAAATCAAATAAATTTACAACAACAATTGTTGGGATTAAGGTGTCTTAACCTTTGCAAATCCTAACATTGATTTTGGTATATTTATTTCTTATTTTAATTTATTTATTTCCTACAAATGTCTAGTCATCTAGTGGGACCTACAGGTTTGGTGGAATCCTACTTGGCGATGACTGTATGACACATATGTTGCACATGTGGAGGTAGGCATCCCACTTTGAGGATCGTAACAAGTGTCAGCCCATGACATGTTTTATGACAAAATAGACAAGTGGCAAGAGATACCTTTTGCATGGGGTAGGTGGGTGCCCAAGTTGGGTTATGATGAGTTGTAAGAGAATAAGCTAATCATAGTCATTTACGATGGATTCTCTTACAACTATAAGTGTTGTAAGTTATGAGAACTGCAAGATGTGTAAGAGCATCTGTCATAGCTCCAAATAGTAAATTTTGAGTGCCCAACTTAGGAGGTTTGAATGGGGTGTCATTTGGTGATGTACAAGTGTCATTTGCATGCTTTTTGATGGCCAACAAATAGAGCCAAATGCTTTGCATAACCCCATCTTGTAACTTCATCTAGAAGCTTCCTCTTGAGTTGTGTTTCTATCTAAAAGGTAGTCTTGGAGAGTATTACAAAAGGTTGTTGTTCTGGAGGTGAAGTGCCAGAGTTAATCTAGATTGTGGGTTGTTAGTTGTAAACTCTTGTTGAAGAAGCTAAGTGTTGATATTGTATTTTCAGAATTTGTTTACTAGAATAAAATGTACTATGGTTTTGGAGTGTGGGGTTTTTCACCCAAAAGAGTCCACGATATATCTTGTGTTCATTATTGTAAATCTTTACGCATGTTTATTATCTCTTTCTGTATGTGTATGTGTTTCTATTTTTGTAACAGTAAAGATTGTAAAAGAAAATTTGCACTATCTCCCTCACTAGATTAGTGTTAGGAACCATATTCCGCACCTTAGCTTCATTTCATCAATGGAATCATGTGCTTTGAGAGTGTGGGGAAAACATGGCATCATTTAACCCTTGGCATAGTTGGCATATGCATATATCTATACATCTGATGAAGCACATTTTACCATAGTTGGAAAACTCGCCCCAACAAAAAACTCACCAAGGGAAAAATTGGAGAGTTTTTAAAAACTCGGAAAACTCATTCGAGAAAAAACTCGCGAGTTAAACCAAAAAAAAATCGCGAGTTTTCTGCGAGTCTGCCAACTATGCATTTTACAGTAAGAGGATCATATCCCAAAGTACTCAAGTTAAGGTAGATTGGAAAGTTACATTTTACTACTGAACTTGATCATGAGTTCAAAACCTTTATCTTTCCGACCTTTATAGCAAGTGAATCAACAAAAACATTGAAAACAATAGAAAAAGTTCAATGTAATTGTTGAATCTAAAACATGAATGCATTGATTGGACATAAAAAAAATTGTTCTGAATTATATAATCAGATAACTACAGATCAAGCATAAGAGAGATTTACCAAGATTCAAATACCTGACGTGAAGTGAATACATCAGGAAAAATGAAATTCAGTAAGGACAAAAGTTCTGCCAAATTATTCTATAGAGGAGTTCGAGTCAAAAGAACCTTATTATCAACATCTAAATGATTCAATTTTCTCAGCATTTTTCATTCAAAGTTTTTCAATCAGTGCACCTGTAGCAAAAAGCCAACTTAATGAGATAACTAAATTCCTAAAATTGAATCCAAAACATATGTTCTTGAATTTGTAAGAAACAAACCTCGTCGACAACTAGATATTTTCACTTGTAACGAGCAAGTGCCTTTACATCATTCATAGCAACCTCATAGGATGTGACAATAACCAGAAAATCTAGACCAACTTCTCCTGACCTATGCTTCTTCCTCAACTCAACACGCTCAATTTTTGATCCATGATATAGGAGAGAATTCACGCTTGGAACAAATCTGCAAATAAGTTTTGCTTAAGTTTATTAACCAGTCAAGACAATGAACATGATAACTCTGAAAAGGTCAAAACGTCCAAATAGTCAAACTCATAGCTAGTAATTTCATTCACCCAATTTGAGAGAGTAGTGAGGGGAGCAATACTAGGAAAGGATCATGCATGTCCTTTCCCTTCAAGTGAGAAAGTACACCAATAGTTTGCACTGTCTTTCCTAGACCCATTTGATTTGCAAGTATTCGACTAGACCATTTTGCCACAAATAAATTAACCAGTTTATCCCCTTTGATAAGATTAGCTTTCCTCCAGTCAATAGAGGAATAAGATTCATTTGTTCTTTCTAGTTCCTCTCGTCCTCTATTAAATTATCAAAATCATTATCTTGGGCATCTTCTTTGCAATTTTCTACCATGATCTGAACTACATCTTTTGCCTTCGCCTTTTCCTGACAATTTATAGCATACAGAATGGCATGAGAGGCTTAACATTACACTATAATGCTCAAATAGAAAACATTGGATACATCAGTAATTGGATACTATAATGCACAAGGATTTCCCTTAATTTTTTAAAATATGGGCTTTTGTCATAGATTTTTAAACTCTGTTTAGTACATATCATGCCCATGTCCTTTCCTAATTGGTAGTTTCCCATGTTGAGTTCTACGATTGAATCTCAATGGAGAGTACATTGTGTAAAAATTCACATTGTACAAACCTCAAAGTGTTTAGATAGTCTCAAAGAGAAGTGCGTTATAATGAAAAGACATTTTTCCAAGAAACAAGTAAAAGTTTCCTTTAAGCAGATTTTTAAATTCCTTATGTAGTTCTACAATTCTTACACACTTTCCCAAATCCTTTGAATGTTTAACGGTATATTTTTTTTTTGGTGGGATTGTGGACTTTCCAAACAACTATGTAAGAGTTTGCACAGTTGCAAGTTTTATTCAAGTGTCTACCTATTATTTATAAAATAGGATTATAGCCTTTCCTCATAGTCATTGTAAATTTTATTCATCTCTTCAAAAATCTACTTAGCCCTTTTATGATACACCACTAATCATATAGTCCATATTAGGTTATGAGTAGTCATCTTGTGGCTACCTTAACTCTTAAATAAGTTATATCATCATTATTATAATCATATATATACATTCAAGTTCTTCCAAGGGTTATATTTAAGTATCTAAGTCAGTCTAGGTGATAGCCAACTCATAATTAGGTAGATATATGAGCTATTAGCCAATTGTTATGATCATATTGAGTAATATTTCTAATTAAAGACTATTGGAGGTAGGTACCCCTTCAAGGGGCATATTAATATCAATTATGTGTAGCATATTTCATATTATATTGCTCTATTGTGCAAGTTATTTCATTACACTTGTGGTATCAAATTATGATCTTGGTATCATGAATGAAAGACAAATTTTCTTTATTTTGGGGGTGATTTTGGGAAGCACTTATCTCTCTAATTTTGGAGATTCTTTTTCCTTTTTAAAAAAAAGATTTATTGAAGATCATACTAAAGATACTACAATATAAATCTTATGGAAACTGGATTAAAATTCAAGAATTTATTACATAATTAAAGTTACATTAGGGTTTCCACTTAATTCAATCCCAAAGTTTAAAACCAATGAATATTGTTTCTAATCTCTAGAGTGGTTATCAAGAATATATTTATCATAATACAATCTAAATTAGAGGCCATTTACTGTAGAATTCAAGGATTTATTATTAAATTAGGGTTTCCACCAAATTTTCTCCCAAGGCTCAGAATTAGTTGATTTCTTTGAGTTTTTTTTTATAAAGTGAGTTTTAGGCCCTAGTAAGTTACAAATTTTTTAAAGATTAATTTGATTTATTTTGTGTCTTTTATTGTAAAACTATTTCTCTACAACATAACATGATCTCTCACAAGAGGTGAAAATAATACACTCTTAGGACTCATGATAAAGATAATACATTGTTTGAAGAGATGGATACCACACACAAGAATGAAGAAGCCAATAATATGAAGGTGGATATTGAAAAATTGCAAGAAAGACTAGATAGCATAAAAGGAGATATATCTGACATTATAGCACATTGGCTAATATCAACACTAATATCCATAATCAATCAATACCATAAACAATTTTTTCAAAAAGTAAAGTGGGTCATCCATGTCAAATAATCTAGGTCAAAGTGCTAACACTCCTATAGGATCTAAGAACTTATTATTGTTGTGCCTATAACACACATGCCCCGTTCGGAATGGGGACCCTCTTTCTCTTTTCTTTGTCGGGTCGCTTTTTTCATTTCCTTATTTTACCTGCCCCTTATTTCTGTGTTCTAAGTGGTCAGTGATTCTAAAAGGAGTCATCTCAAGTCGACCATGTTTCACCCCCTCAAAATTTTCACCTTAGCCTTAGTTGCATCACTACCTTTAATCATTCACTTAGTATCATTTAGTCTCCACTATCTTGATCTACCTTTGGTATCCTTTGCATCCAATAGTCTCATTTAATCTCATCCTTTAGTCATTATCATCCTTGCATGATCATCTTGCACTCTTATATCCAAAAAAAAACATAGCATAGGTGCATACCTTCCATTGCATTGGCATCTCTTATGATTGATATTCAAGTTGAATACTAATTACTCAACAATGTTCAAGCTCAACAAGCCATAGACTTCGATAGACAATACCTTGAATCGAAATAGCAAGCACTCACAACCCATAGTTAGCCATCCATCTATCCCTCTTACCAACAACCCACAAACTCTAGTCCTCCATCCATCTACCCTCACTATCAAGAGTCCCTTAGCACAATCCATGACATTAATCCACAACAAACATCCATTAATAACCCTTATCCTAACATTGACAAGGGAAACCGACCTTCCACTAGTCCATTCCAAGCCTCTATGTCCTCTCCTAGTCCACCATTCATTAATCCATACCAAGTCTCTACATCCTATTTATACAAGTCAACCTTCCACTAATCCTTTCCAAATCACTCCATCCTAACATACATTTAGTCATGAAAATACATCTCGTCATGGTCTCGAAAGTCACATTCTATTTAATAAACTTGAGGATACATGTGGAAAATAAAGTCTAGAGCATGTCATCATAACTTCACCTTCATGTCAAGATCAAAGTAGTCCATCCAATAACCCCATCCTTAAGTCCATCCAAGAAGCCCTTCTAGATAATCATAGCATCCAAAATACACCTATCCTTGATCAAGATCCCATTCCCAATCATGTCGTCCAAGACAAACCTATCTTTGACCAAGACACTACCACTAATCAAGAAATCCAAAACGATCCACTTATCGACCTCTATGACATTCATGATCAAACATGTGAAGTCAATCCTATCAAAACTTTGAACACACCCATTTCCCAAAATGAGATACTTTCCTCCATGGGACACATGGATGATCTTCGTCTAGAACAAGAGTCTCCTACTCTAGACATATTTGAAAATTTGGAAGCTATAGCTGAATTCAGTGGACTCTCTAACAATGACCATAAAGACGGTTTTGACATCGACTTGGAAACACCAATAGAATCATCTGAATCTAACATCTCCCAAAATTAGACAAACATATTAATCAAAAACCTATACCCCATGCGAATGAAGCGACAACATATTATCAACTAGGATCATCTTTCTTTATCAGAGGAGGCTATCTTGCAGATGAGAATATTCCAAGTAACAATGTCCACATACACAATGATGGGTTAGCATCTTGTTTTCAAAACAAAAAATACTCCATCGCAAACAAAATTTGTTAGATCATGTAATATCAAGGAAAATGACTAGGCATACATGAGCAAGGAATTTTAGAACTACCACAGTTTTAGGAAAATCCTAGACATCAACGTCTTGGATATTCCTTAGTCAGAAAACCTAATGATGTTACTGGTACCTCCTCGATATTGGGGGAAACTTTATCTAATACAAACATTAAAATAGGGGCCATGAATAATCCTTGTCATAAGGTTTCTCCCAACACTCCTTCCATCCACACCATAAACCACCATTCCAACATGAATAAACCTTCCATTTGGAACCGACAAAAGGAAAATTGTTACAAATCCAAAGTTCAAAATCAAATTTTAAAGGCCATTGAATCAAAAAAAAAATATGAGTGGACAAATAAAATTAAAATCGATCCCAAAGAACAATGGATCAAGCAAAGAAAATAGTTCAAAAGTAAAAGTCAATCAAAATGTGAAGCCACAAGAAAATAGGTCTCCCTTATATAATAAATTTCTACCTCCTTCAAAATGGTCATTAAGCAAGGAATATAAAAATCTTGGTTACAAAGACTATCCCAATCAAAATTCCAAACTCCATCATCCATCATCCCAAGTTTGGAAAATAAAAATTGATACATACAAAACACCAAATAGTCCATCCACACCTACCATCATCCATCATAATCCTACATCACGCCTAAAGTCTAAAACACATACCGCACAAATTCGTTGCATCTTGGTAGCAACTCTTTATCATAAGAACTCTCATGGAACTCTATCGCGATGTGTGTATTTTGTGTGATCTCCCTTACTGGAAATTAAATCAGATTTGTAATAAAATATCCCTTGCTAGAAATTAAATCATATTTGTAATAAATTAATATCTCATTTAGATTTGCAATTTGCATCAAACAGTGAAATCGAGTATGAATTAAACTTCACCAAAGTATGCAAATGTGAATCAAGAAACTATGAAACTGTAATATGATGTTGTATTACTAAAAATATCATGGGAATTATATCATATTGCTGTCACAAACAATAGATAACATAAATTCTACAATTGCAACACATTACAATGGAAATTGAACAAGCACCAAAATGCTCTCAAACTCTCACAACACACAAAACTAAAATATAGTGATATGAGATGCAATATATGATGGAGAAAAATACATATAGAGATTTCTGCTACAACCTACAACCATAACTCACTTCTTCACTAGCAAAACCCTACAAATTGGGTATATCGAAACAAGCACCAAAATACACTAAACTGAATAACCACTAATTTGGGTAGAAAAATACATGAGAGAAATGCCTCCAATACAAATATATTTTCTGCATATGATAGCCACCCAAACTGAAATCCAAAACACACTCAAGCTGGAACAAACCCAACAAATAAACTGAAGATAAATTACCCAACTAAAGAGCATTCAACACAATGGAAATCTCTAGATGAAATTGCACCTGGAGACCCTCAAAACCACTATCTTTGAGTCTCAATACCCTTGTTTTACCAGCCCTAGAGATTCTTTCTTCTAAATTACCCAATTGAAGAGCATTCAACACAATCGCAATCTCTGGATGAAATTGCACCTGGAGACCCTCAAAACCACTATCTTTGAGTTTCAATCCCCTTGTTTTACCAGCCTCATAGATTCTTTCTTCTTTGGTTTCTCAGCCTCAGAAGAATACAAAAAATCTGTGAAGGAAAATATGCAAGAATGAATCCAAAAAGCAAGAAATTGCATTTTATATTTGTTGCCTTCTTCATGAAGCTTCTACCAAACATTGGATTCACGTCCAAATATTCCTCCCAAAATTTAGACACTTACCAAAGTCATAAATTGCATTATAACACCTCCAAATTTAGCCTTTCTTATTATACCACTTACAAGGCATCTTTTGACAACTCAAAATGCATTTTTTTAGGCATTTACATGAGGTTAAAATGCCTTTTTGGAAAAATCACGACCCACCTGTGTTGGCATCACTAAATAATTAATGTTTATTTTTCCAAAAGATAAATATTTCACTAGGAAAATATAAATATTAAATAAATAATATTTTTCAATGTATTTGGCAACCCCTGGCTTACTATTTCTCGATAGTGGAAACTTGCTATTTTTAGTGAGTGTTATTTTTTGAAAAAGGGACATGACAAGTCCTCCCTTCACAAAATTTCTTGTCCTCAAGAAATTACAACCATAATGCTCAAGAATCCTTATTCCAAAATGATAAAACAATTCAAACTGCATCACAAACCTTGATTGTGTACCTGTGAGGTGTTGCATCTTTTGCCAAGGGACATTTTGCAAACTTGAAAACTCAGATTATTGTGTGACAATGCTATAAAAAAAATAGGAATATCCATGCAAATATTTTATACATTCACTCCAATTCCAAATCTAAACCACATCTTCAGAAATAAATTCTACAAACTCACCAAATGCCTCCCACTGTATATAAGCACTAGCATGTGATGAATAAAACCTGAAACTATTGCAACCTCTCTCAATAATATAGATCTGATTTTTGCAGCCATTAGGACCATTAAAAAAATTCATTGTACCCTCTATAATAGAAATTATATCTTTGAGAAAAACCAACCACTTATATTTTCAAAACATTGAAATATACATAGTTGAATTGTACACTAGTAAGCCCAAACTTTACCTCAACTTGAGGGATGTTACCTTCAATTCCATTATCTTCTCTATCACAAGAAAATATCTGTAGAGGGACCGCAAGTAGCATCATGTAAGAATAGCATTTACACCACCATTTTTTAAAGACTGTATTTTCAATTAAAAGTTTATTTTGTTTCCATTGTATGTATGCACTAGCACTAGGTAGTTTGTACCAGAAATATTTGAAACTTCTTATCCTGTCACAAATATGAATTTTATGTCCCATAAGACTGATATGATAGTAAATAAATCCATCACAACATAAAATATAAAATTGAGAAACAATTACCCCTTTTACCTTTGTGATGTAGATATAGGACCTGCTGAAAACAACACTAATTTTTCTATACTCCACCTCAATTTCAAGGTTGTTAAATACAACTTTAGGACCTTCTCTAGAAAAAAAATTGTATAGTTGAGTAACAACAATAATCTTTATATAATAGCAGCAAATAATTCACCCAAAACTGAGCATTGATATTGCAAACCACAAGCCCTTCTAATGGTAATCTATGAACTCCTTGAGTCCTCTAGCTAGCATACACTGATCACTTAGTGAAATATTCAAAAAGTTAGTAGAAAAGAATATTATTGCATATTCTACTAAATCAATTGATGTAATGATTTTATTGAACGTATCCACCATGAAAAATTTCCAAAACAAGCTCTCTCTACATGATAAATAGTTTCTAAATTCTCTAGCAAGAAATGCACTGTTAATAAGCAACTTGTACTTGAGACTTTTGATACAATTGATAATGCTATGAATCTGATTTTTTCTGCTAACAAGACTTTTATAAAAAACATTGTATCTTCTACCACAACAAATTCATCCCTTTGAAAAATTTCCTCCATTCACTTCTTCCATTCACTTCTACATTGCTAAGATTCATATCATGAAAATACATAACCAAAGACCCAAACATTACCTCAATCTGAGAGAATTCTTTTCATCCTCTTGGGTTGGTATATAGGATCCAAAATGCAACAATAGACTAACCATATAACAACAATAATAATTCCATGGTACTCTAAGTACCCAAAATATAAACAACTCATTTTGTAGGAAGATGATGAACTCTTGGGAGTTATTCATTGGATTATACTTGGCTTCCTTCACAAATCTATTTAAAATGTTAGAGATAAATGCATCATCAAAAAAATGTAACATGGGAAAAATACTTTGACCTCTATGGAAGACTAGAGAATTCCAAGAAACAATCATTCTAAAAAAGTCTTCTATCACCATCTTTCAAGATGCCCATTTTTGTAGCTCATCAAACCCATATATTACCAAAACAAATAAATCCTCCATCCAAATTAATCCTTCACTATCAAGAGTTGATTTATTTTTGAGTATGTTCAAAGAAAGACCAATTTTAAACCTTTTATCATACCTTACTAGGCTATCCTTTGAAACTTCAAACTTCATGTAATCAAGTTTCTCAAATTCCCATCTTTGCATTGAGATCCAAATAATTCTCTTTCTTGTAGCACTACAAACTATAGTAGATCCATGTGAGAAAGCTGAAATATTAACTTCATGTAGAGAATTAGTTACCTTTTTATCTTCTTCCCGCTCTTGAGAAATCCCTTGAGCATGCTTTGTACACCAACAACGTGAGTGAAGAGTATGATGCCAATCTCCCCAAAATGTTCCTTATTATAAGACTCTTGTTGTTGACATACATCAATATATCTATCCATATTTTCCAAAGCATCTTCCCAACCCTTATTGGAAATCAAAATATTATCCTCACGAATGAAATCAAAATTAGTCACCCAATTCTCCATGAGCTGAAAAATAAAATTGTAAGGAAAGATCTTGTACTTCACATGCTTCCTGCAAATGGATGACTGAGAGTAGCATATTACCAAACCAAAACATGTGACAAAGTTAGAGTGTTTGCAACCAATGACATTTTAGATCATCCACTCTAAAGATGAACCTATAAGCATATATTTGGAAACTCCCTTTTTCTGATTTAGAAGTAGTGAATCGGTAAATAGAGATCTATGATGTCCATCAAGGAAAATTAGAACTTGCATACTCTTAATCAACAAACGATTTGCTTCCAATTTAAATTCTTCTATGTTACCATACTCTTTTGCACATTGATGTGAGAAATCAGAAATGTAAGCAACTAAACATGAGTAGATTACATCCATAGAACTTGGTTTGCAATAAGCATGTTCATCCATCTTTCCCATTAGAGGTATGGTTAAAAAAACCTCAATGCCTTCATTCTCATGACCCCAATCTTCCAAATTAGGGCTGTCCAAAAAATTCATGTTCTATCTTCATTTTTGGAATCATCAAGATTTTCTACTGAAACTTTTGAAAGGACAATCTGTTCATCTCCTTGTTCCATCTTTTCTTGCAAATTATTTTTCCCATCTTGATCTTCAACAATGTTAGACTAAAATATATGATTATCATAATTTGAATTAATATTTTCAACCAAGATATTTTTACCCCCAATCTAATGGATGCAATCTTTCTATTCTTCCTCCTTGATTGGATCAAAGAAGTCCTGAATCTCAACTTTCATTTATTCTTCTGGTTCAACTCTTTTCTCCCTGATCTCTTTATTGATGACTTCTAAATTTATTTTTTCCTCTTGCTCTAGTTCTTCCTCCTCTCTAACCCATATGAAGAACTCATAAAATAATTCTTTAGTCCTTAAATCTTTAGAAAAAATCTAAAATTCATCAAAGAATTTGATGATCATCTTATCTTGGGGCATGGTTCTTCCTTTGACTTGTAAACAATCAAAAAAATTAAGAGACTTATTTTCATCTTCTCTTAGGAATATGTACTCTTTATACCATTTGGAAACCTCTTTTGCATTGTTTGATTGTAATAGTCTCCCACTCTTAAACATTGATTTGAAGAAACCCATGATTCACATCAATCATCCAATAACTTAATTTACCCTACAAGCTAGCAAGATCATAGCTCTGATGCCACTATGATGTCCCTTGCTGGAAATTAAATCAGATTTGTAATAAAACATCCCTTGCTGGAAATTAAATCATATTTGCAATACATTAATATCTCATTTAGATTTACAATTTGCATCAAATAGTGAAATTAGGTATGAATTAAACTTCACCAAAGTGCACAAATATGAATCAAGAAATTGTGCAACTATAATATGATGTATTATTGAAAATATCATGGGAATTATATAATATTGCTGTCACAAACAATAGATAACAATAATTCTATGAATGCAACAAATTACAATGGAAACTCCTGAAAGTGGAAACTGAATATGCACCGAACTGCTATCAAAATCTCACCACACACCAAACCAAAATATAGTGATATGACCTGCAATATAAATGATGGATAAAAATTCATATAGAGATATCTGCTGCAACCTACATCCAAACCAAAACTTGAAACCACAACTCACTTCTTCACTAGCAAACCCCTACAAATTGGGTATATCGAAACAAGCACCAAAATACACTAAACTGAATAACTAGTGATTTGGGTAGAAAAGTGCATGAGAGAAACACCTCCAATACAAATATATTTGTTGAATATGATAGCTACCCAAATTGAAATCCAAAACACACTCACACTAGAACAAACCCAACAAATAAACTGAAGATAAATTACCCAACTAAAGAGTATTCAACACAATGGCAATCTTTGGATGAAATTGCACCTAGAGACCCTCAAAACCACTATATTTGAGTCTTAATCCCATTGGTTTACCAACCTCAAAGATTTTTTCTTCTTTTGTTTCTTAGCCTAAGAAGAATACAAAAAATATGTGAAGGAAAATATGCAAGAATGAATCCAAAAAGCAAGAAATTGCATTTTATATTTGTTGCCTTCTTCATGAAGCTTCTACCAAACATTGGATTCACGTCCAAATATTATTCCCCAAATTTAGGCACTTACCAAAGTCATAAAATGCATTATAACACCTCCAAACTTAGCCTTTCTTATTATACCATTTACAAGGCATCTTTTGACAACTCAAAATGCATTTTTTTGAGGCATTTACACGAGGTTAAAGTGCTTTTTCCCAAAACTCACGACCCACCTATGTTGGCACCACTAAATAATTAATATTTATTTTTCCAAAAGATAAATATTTTACTAGCACAATATAAATATTAAATAAATAATATTTTTCAATGTATTCGGCAACCCCTGACTTACTATTTCTAGATAGTGGAAACTTGCTATTTTTAGTAAGTGTTATTTTTTGAAAAGGGGACATGACATTTGGATAAGGCCAACACTAGTATGAGAAAGGATCACAATGACATAAATCAGTTGTATGCAAGCGCTATGATCCTGATAA
Source organism: Sequoia sempervirens (assembly GCA_007258455.2). Taxonomy (NCBI): domain Eukaryota; kingdom Viridiplantae; phylum Streptophyta; class Pinopsida; order Cupressales; family Cupressaceae; genus Sequoia; species Sequoia sempervirens. The sequence goes on along the minus strand of VDFB02281492.1, from coordinate 19,701,354 downwards.
GGCAATTGTTTCATAAAGGTCATTATTGGCATATCATGGCACCTGTCTCTACATCAACACCCTTTGTGGATTTAGAACATTCAGTGATCAGCTAAAATATCAAGGCCATCCAAACATATTATCAAAAAAATAAAAATAAAGAACAAAAATTTGAGAAATCAAAACAGTCAAGAAAATAGTAAAGAGAAAAATTTCGTCCAATAGTGAAAACCATTTATATGGTGCTTTGGATAAGTACCATGATGAAAACCTAGCAAACATGTGTCATGTGTAAGAGAAATTATCTATGTGGACCATTACACTTAGTGGAAAGTTGTCTCATCTCCCATGCCTTTCTCATAACATTTCCATCTATCTATCTAATCCATATTGTTTTCATCCATTTTCCCACCTACCTTGATCTTGATAAGAAATAGGGCACAAACATAAATCATGCTTTGGGAAAGTTCTAAGTAACATGTCTATCATTTGGCCATACACTATCCATGAAATATCATGTCATTGCCTTCATAAAATTTATCCAAACCCATATATCAGAGAAAACAAATTATTCCTATGTGAAAGAGTCCTTGGAGACCATATGATACTTTTTCTATCTAATAATCCTCATGTCTCCTATCTTTTACCAAAATAAATCCATTATCCTTCCATACTTATCACTGGGCTTCGTCTTCCCTTGTCATTGGTTTAAGGATTCTAATCCACTTACCCAAGTTCCCTCCATAATCCCATCTAGCCCTAAGGTTAGTCATTCCAAATGCAACAAACCTAATCCATATAATATTTCTATGCAACCTAGTTCATATCCAAAAAATTCCTTGGTTTTGTTCCTAGTCTTGATGTAGACCTTGATCCTTTAGTTACATTATCATCAATGGGATATGTCTTTCCCAATCCTCATGTTTTTTTAGGATGTGTCCTTCTCACGTCAAACAATGTCATCATCGTCATCAGAACATATCAATTGGTTTTTAGCTTGACTAGGGGCAAGATCATGTTTGTCCTTGGATTCTTGTGCATTCCTGTGTGGTTGATTGTAGGTATATTTCACATGCATTTTTCACAATCCTTCCCATGGCCCAAGGACCATCGACATTTAGCATCCTTCACTTTCATGATCATCCTTTTCATCCATTAATTCCCTCGTGCACAATAAACTAGTCTCACACCTAACTGGGAGAAATTCCTTAATCTATGTTTTCATCAAAAATAACATTAGCATTAGGAAACCATGAAAAATCCAAAAAAAACATCAAAATCCAAAAAAAAATCAAAAAACATAAAAGTCCAAAAAATATTAGAAAACATCAAAACTTCCAAAAAACAAAGTCTATGTCTGAGTCTGAGTCACTTTGTGTTAGTAGGGTTGAACTATATTTCCTCTACGCATTTGCTACATAGGCAAGGCTCATCTTAAATTAGCCCTGAGGCATCAGGTCAGTCCTTTTAGGTTTTCCACATAAAATCACAACTCAATATTTTGTTGAATAAGACAAATTCAAGTCGTGTCGAACTATGAGGTCTTTACGCATTGCTATGTCAAGTCCCTAAGGGTTTGTTGGGTCTGATCATGTGCTTGATCCAAAAAAAATCATCATTCAAACCAAAATCAAGAATCAACAAACCCACATAATCAATGATATATTTCATCAATCAATCATCTTACCAACAATCAATCAATCTGGTCATTCAAATGGAATGGGACATTATGGCCTTTATGTCATTTGATCTTATCTTTTGTCAAGATGTGTCCTTCCTAAGATTAGAATTCGTCAATTTGATCATTCACCTTAAGCAAGATGTGTCCTTCTTGTGGTTAGGTGTCTTGTCAACACTTGTCATTTGGTCAACTTTATCAGATGTCATCCTTGCCTTAAATAGGATGTGTCCTTGTAGATGAACATCGTCACATTTCTTGGTCCTATTTCAATCAATGATCAATCTTTGTTCAAATCTTGTCAATCCATCTTGCCTTAGTCAGACGTGTCCTTCCTGAGGTCAGGCATAATCAATATCAATCAAACCTTTTCAACTTTATCAATCAATCTTTATCAAATCAATCAATTTTTCATCTTTATCAATCTTGTCAATCAATTATTGTCACCTATCAATAAAATTTTGTCAACTTATCGATTTATCAATCAACTCGGTCATCTTGGTCAACTTAATCAATCAATCAAACAATCTCATCATTGTCACTATCTTGGAAAACACTCAGTTGATCTAGATTTGTCTTATCTTCATGATTGATTTTGGGTCATGTTACTAGTCTCCTCGAGGATGTCCTATTAATGGATTAAGACTCATAGCCTCTTTTCTTTGTTTGTTATCTGTGGTTTTTCTTGGCAAAAATACTCGGACAATCGGGTCCTTAGTATGAGCTGGGGCATTCCTTTTCTTTTTGACTACTTGTCTCTCCCAAATTATCACCTTGCACACCTTGGTCTATGTCATACCATGGTGTTTCTAGTCTATTTGTGACATTTTTGATAACCAATGATGATAAATATAAAATTTAAGCATGAAAGTTGGTTCCCTTATCATTTCTCATTTAACTTTCCATCTTCATTCCCCTTTCTCTTTCATGCTAACATCTATCTTCTCCATGATAAAATTTCTTCTATCCTTCATCCTCTAGTATTATCATCAATTTTGAGAGCACACTCATGTTCTTTGAACACACTTGTCCTCTTGAGGGGGCATACCACAACCCTCCCCATCATCTTTCCTCACCCTCTTTCACTAGGGCATATTTCATAATTAAATTTCTTTGACACAATGTAATGAATTGTGTTATGTCAAAGAGGGGAAAAATGTAGACACTAAAAAATGTCCTAAGTCCACGAACACCATTTTTCTTGGTCCTTTGTCCTTTGATAATTGAATAATTGTAATTATTTAATTATGCTTGATGATATTCCTCTATTAATTAAATTATTTTAATTATTTAATTAATTCACCTTCTCATTTTTATTTTTTCTTGATCAATTAAATAAATTAATTGTGTCTAATATCCCCCTTTCTTCAATAATTAAATGAATTATTATTTATTTAATTATTCGGTTGTCATCTTTCGTCTATGGTTAAATAATAATTATTAATTATTTAACTATTCACTCCCTCATAGTTGCAACCTATCATGGACTAGTTTTGGCTAAGAAACAAGGGGTTTATAAACTATGGTTGGAGGGGGACTCTCTTAATGTGATAAATTGTCTCTTGATAAATTTTCCTCCTTCACAACCTCTATTTCCCATTTTTTCAATGATTCGATCTCAATTATAAACTCTTTTGAGGAGATCAAAATCACACATGAGTTTTTGTGAAGTGAATAGGATGGCTGATGGTGTTTCCAACATGGGAGTGGTGGAGATATTTGAGTGGGATTCTTTTGAATCACTACCTCTTAATCTTAAGTGTATTTTTAATAATGACCTGATGGCTTGCTTCTAAGAGGGATGTTCTCGAGGAAAGGTTTTTCATTATGATTTTAAGTTGGGTAATGCATGTCGAACCTTTTCCCTATAAATTTCATTATTTTTTCCTTGGTTTCTGTACAAGGATGGATTGGTAGTATTGGCAGGGAAGTACTTGGTATGATAAGCCCACACATATTGTGGGTGTTTGTTGTATTTTTTTGAGAAGCGTCTGATTCATTTTGTTATTACATTTCTTCCAGGTGTCATTGGGTTTTGGTTTTTTGCATGTCACCATGGGTGGAGACCATTGCATAATTGAGCTAAGCTCCTATGACGAGTTTAAGAAAAATGCTACTATGTGGGAACATTTGGAATTGGGAGTGGTTACACATGTTATGCAGAGAATTCAAGGATCAAACCTTGATGCTAATAATTTTTTTGTGAAAGGCTGCAATAGGGGGAATCTGTGGTACAAGGGAATAGAGTTTTGAATTGATGAAGAATTTATTGTGGAGGTAATAGGTCTTTTGGTTGTTGGGAGGAAGTTTTTCAGAGATAGGGGAGTGGCGAAGAAGGATTTTATGAATTTCTTCAAATATGACAAGACAAAAAGCTCTGAGAAATTGGAAGGGGAGGTTATGTTAGGAAGTCTCTTAAGCTGCTTTGGAGGGATCTCTTATTGGACATTATTCACTATTTCACCCTTGAAGGTAGATTTTTTGCGGTTTACACTTACAATTTTATGCTCTTGAATCATTTTAGGCATAAGATATCGGTCTTGTTTCCTTTTTACTTGCTACTTTCTATGGAGAAGAATATAGAAGACCATAGAAAGAAAGTCCCTAAGAAGGAGGTTATTCATGAAGGGCTTATGAGTTTGTTATTTGATCATATCAAGTTTAAGTTGATTTTGGTCTCCCCTAAAACTCTTGTTAAGAAGGGGGTTAAAAATGATGGATATGATACTGGGGACTCTACCAGAGAATGGATCAGTAGTTTTGAGGAGGAAGAGTCAAAATATGAGGAAATATATGTCAATGAAGGAGGCTCTAAGGAAGGGGATGAGGAATCAAAAGATTGGGTTAGGGGCTATGAGACTGATGTGGAGATCTGGGAGACCGTGGTCCATTCTACTAGAAAATATTTGAAGGGGAAAGCCAAAGGCACGAAGAAAGTTAAAGCTTCAGCCAAAAGAAAGATTGAGTTAGTCTTTGCGGTGGATGCCCTTCGTTTGAATGTGAATCTCACATTGAGTTCTAGAAAGGAGGGTTTGAAAGTTTGTCCTCTTGAAGGTGTAGGGGATCTTTCTAATATTAGTTGTGTTCAAAATGCCACGATGGGGAACCCTGTTCCTAGAAAGGATGTTTTGTTGGAGAGCTCCCCTATGTTTGGGCTTAAGGTTCAAGAAAATTTGGGTGTTCAGTCTAGTGAGCTTGCTAGTAAGGTTAATTATATGATGGAGGAGAAGCCAAAAGAGACTGGACCCATGGAAATGCAGGGGATTGAGGTGGTCAATAGTTCTCAAGTTTTTTCTTCTGTGGAGATTGAATTGAAGAAGGAGTGACTAGAAGTGTTAGCCAATTTGGCTAATTTTCCAAATAAGGAGCGGATCAAGGTGGAAGTTGTGGAGGTTGAGGACTCTCTAGCTAAAGAAGAGGACGAGCAAAATAGGGATCGATTTGATGCCCCTGTTGACTCTGAGAAGAATGTTCAACCTTTGGTTAACTAGGATGAAATTAACATGATTTTTTTCTACAGGATGGCCAAAGATGGGATGAGAAATCTGCTTTCTCTGGTTAAGTGGTTATTTTATGAGGTTAAGGAGCTCAATCTTTAGATGAAAAATTTGCAAGATGTTTTTGTTGCTATGCTTAGAGACAACCAAAAGGAGTGGGCTATAAAAGGAAAAGTTAAATCAATGAAGGTTATGCTTGATAAGTTAGTGGTCGATGCTTATCATTTGGAGGTTTTTCATGAGGAAAGGATTTCCTCTTTAGTAGTTATTGTTAATAAAATGTTAGAGGATAGAGTTGCAAGTTTGGAGGATAAAATTTGAAAGATGTTGGAGGACTTGAAAACGGTGGTCAATACTAGTAATAACTCTTTGAAAACCACTTCTATGGGTCTTTCTGTTCGAAATGAGAAACCATTGAATTGGACAGGTAAACCTTTTGACTTGGGTGATATGGAGAAAATTATTGAAGAGGTTAATGGCTCTTACTAGATGGAGAAAGCAGAGACTTCTACTCTTGCACTAGATAAGGACTTGTAGGCTGGTTCGTGCCTTAGGACGAGGAGAAAGACAAAAAAGAGGGTTGTTGTCACTGTTGAAGAGCTGAAAGATGTTATCAATATGCATGAGGAGGTCATTAAGGATAATTTGGCCTAACTAAATGCTCTTGATAATTTACTATAGCCGGTGCTTCCTTTTTCAGTTCAACAGGTTTGTTGATGTTTTTGCTTATGGTTTGCTGATGGGTTGCTTATGTTCCATCTTTTGTTAGCTTTTTGGTTTTTTGGGCTGTTGGGCTTAGTGGTTTAAATTCTCTTGCAGCTTAACATTTTTGTAAATGGTTTCGAGGTCCCTTCAAAACTTGTTTTTCCTTATCAAAAACTATTCACTCCCTCTTTTAATTCTTCCATTGATTAAATAATTGTCAAAATTATTTAATTTTTCTCCATATGTCCCTTGTATTAAATAATTACATCAATTTAATTATTTAATGCTTCTTCTCTTATTACCTCTTATTTAATTAAAATGATTGTGCAAATTATTTTAATTAAATCTCGACTTCTCCTTTTTCTCAAATAAATAATTTTAAATTTATCCTCCACTCTCATGAATATTATTTTCTAATTTTTAATTCATGCATTATCCTTACACTTTCTCATTTATTGCAACCATCTTTGTCATAGACACCTTTTTTCATAGCTTCCCGTGTTATTGCTCTTCCAAAAATAGAATGTTTTTGATGCAACAATTCTCCACCCATTTAAATAATTAAATCAATTTAATTATTTCATGTCACTTTCCCACCAAGTAAATAATTAAAAATAATTATTTTCTGCAACATCTTCCACTACTTTTGAATTAAATTAATTTTTAATTTGAAAGGGGTCAACTTAGTCAAATAACATTAAATCTCCACTTTGACGGGCCAGGTAAAGGAAATACTAGGGTGGCGGGATGTGGTGGAGTTATAAGGGATTCTTTTGGAAAATTTCTAGGTATGATTGCTACCCCCCTTGGCTCACAAACCAATCATTTGGCTGAGGCTGTCAGAGCTTTTCATGTGATAAATTTGGTGCATAGTCTGAATTTTAAAAACCTTTGGCTTGAAGGGGATTCAAAAAATATTATTGAATGTCTCCTAGGTAGGTCCCCCCCTTGTGGACCATAAAGTCTTGGATTGATGATGCTATTTCGACCTTAGCTAAGTTTGATAATAAAAAGATATCCCATGCCTATAGAGAAGCCAATGCTATGGCATATTTTTTTGTGAATGAAGGGGTTAAAAGTAAAGGACAACACATATGGCTGAATATCAGTGATTTAGGTGTTGATGTCCAAGCCTTATTCAACTATGATGCATCACATGGGAAAGATGTGTGTCACTTCAATCATGATGATAGAACGGGGTAAGTACATCACTATCATTAGATTGCATGGGGCCGAGCTAACTAGCTTGTCTTGTAAGTTTGCTCGGCATGCTTTGTGGGCTCACAGGTTTGGCGGGACCATTTTGCACCAATATTTTGTCTCTGTCTTCATTACTGCGATCACTAATATGGGAGGAGAAAGAAAAAGAGTTGAACCTAAAAGTTTCAAGATGCACACAAGAAACATTAAAGTGTGGAACAAAGTTAAAAGTGGGGGTTTACTCCCTTTTCTAGAGAAACTCCATGGGTCTAATTAGGAAGCTACAGAGCTTTCTGAGAAGAATTGGAACAATGGTGAAATAACCCTTTTTGGCGGAAAAATTAAGCTTGATGAAAATATCATCGTTAAAGTGATTGGTATGTCCACTGAAGGACATAAATTTTTTTGGGACAAGAAATTCTCTGATGAAGCGGTGATTAGATTTCCAAAGAAAGACAAGGAAAAATTGAAACTTGTGAAAGTTTCCAATAGTTACTTCGAGGCCGACTCCATTAAAGCTCTTTGGAGAAAAGTTCTTCACATCATTATGGAGTATATCACCCTGGATGGATGGTTCACTAGGGTCTACGGCTATCATTTTTCCTTGCTCAATCATTTTTGCTATAAGGTCAGGGTTTCTGTCCCCTACTACTTACTCTGTTCCTTAAGAAAAAGTCTGGAAGACCATAAGAAAAACCCTAAAAGATATCCTATATTACATGCTGGTCTGATAAGATTAATTTTCAAACATTTCCAAAAAATGTTTGCCCTTACTAACCTAGATGCCTCTTCGGCTTCTGAGGATGATGACATTGAACCTAGTTTTTCAGGGAATAAACCTAATTTGAGTCTGGTTAGGACGGTCCTGGACCCTCCCATTGTCCAAACTGGCAAGAAAATCCAAGTTTGTAATCCCCAACCTGTTAAAGTTTTCCCTGCTTCTGAGCCTGAAAGTTCTACCCCCAAAGCAAAAGGTGCCAGAAAGAATGTCTTTGTTAAAAACCTTGTTTCTTACTCTGAAGATTCTCCTGATTTTGAGGAACCTGGCGCAAGTAACAATTCTTCCTCTTCTGTCCCGTCAACAGACAAAGATGATAGAACTGGGTTCCCTGGAGCCTTTGACCCACCTAAAAGTTGCCTCAATCTTGATAGGGGACCTATTGTTGATTTTCTGGGCATAGCTAGGAATAATGTCATGGCCCACTTTAGAATGTCAAAATGCATGAAATTAATGACTTGAAAATAAAAAATTGGGCCCTCCAGAGTAAATTGGAAAAAGTGGAAGCTAAGGTTTCCGCATTATGCAAGAAGGATGAAGAGCATAATGAGAACACTGCTAGAAAGGAGATCCAAGACAATGCGGGTAAGGATAGAAGGATAGAAATTGACTTTGAAAAAATAAAAAATGTTGTGAAGATAATTACTGAATAGAATAATAGAATGGCAAGACATAATGCTATCATTATCAACGCAATGACTGAAAAACTGATAAAGCTCAACATGGGTCCTTGGTTGTTGATTTGGAAGAGGTTAAAGATAAAAACCAGGAAGAGGACATAGGGATTTAGAAGAGAACCAGGGCTAATCTGAAAAGGAAGGCACCCCCCATGCCACATATGATTCAAACTTTCAAGAAGGGAGTCCAGGATATGCAGGATCTGGAGGTCGAGACTGAGAAAGTTCTGAAGACTCTGGATTAGTTGTTGCTGGTTTTTTGGTTTGCGCCTTGGCTGGCTCTTTGGTGGCCCTTTCTGTTTTTTTTTGGTTTCCTGTTGTTTTTTCAGGGTTTTTCTTTTTTTGCAGCTTGTTTAATTGAGGACTTTTTTTCCTTTCCTATATTTTGTTGTAAACTTTGTGGTTTCATTTTTTGGTTGGCTATTGTTTTTTCAAGGTTTTTTTTTTTTGCAGCTTGTTTAATTCAGAGGACTTTTTTGTCCTTTCCTATATTTTGTTGTAAACTTTGTGGTTTCGGGTCCCTGTAAAACCCATTTTTTCCTTTATCAAAAACATTAAATCTCCACTATTTACTTTTACGTGCCCACTATCCCAATTAAGGGATGGTTGTCACATTTGATTTCAACCATTGATCTTGGAATCTTTCAAGAAGATTAATCTCAGCCATCCATTCGAAAGGTTGTATATAAAAGCAACTTTCTTCTCCTGGTATGCTTACTATTTTCAGGTTTTGCACAACTTCAACAATGAATCTGAGTGCAAAGTGAAGAAGAAGGAGAGCAAGGGAAGTGAATCAACTGCAATATGGAGAGTGCATTATTTTGAAGCATTATTTTGAATGCTTTTAGTTTATTTCTCCATATTGTTTGTATTCTCTTGTTGATGTGGTTTGTTAGTCTAGTTGTGACTATTCTAGGCTAGAAATCTAGAAACCTCATCTCACACTTATTAAATACATAATATAATAGAAAAATTATATTATATAAAAACCTAACTTTCCTCTCCTTGTAGGAACTCTAGCTCCTTCAAGCTCTTGTTATTTTAAGCTTTTATACTCACTTGTTAATTATTTTTTGTTTGATTAACCCAACTACAAAAAAATAGCTTCCTATTACTTCCAGATATTATTATTTTAAACTTTAGGAAATATATATTGAGATATATTTTAAGTTGTCCATTTTAAATAGAAAAAGGTGGCCACCGCTTTGCCTACAATGACGTTTCAGCCCTCAATGATTGAAATAAATATTTCTAATGGCAGCACATGCTCCTAAAAAGGTCAAGCCAAAATTTTAGGAAACATTAAAAAATAAAAAAAATAAAAAAAAAATTCTAAAAATCAAATAAAAGATATTATTACATCTTATATCTTATTATATTATTAAGATAAGATTTAAATTATTTAGATCTTAATAAAATATTATATCATTAATATTTTAATTAGAAAATATTATGTAATGATATTAATATTTTAAGTAGTGGAAATTTTATTGTATAGGAAAAATTAAAGATTTAAATAATATATATCTTACCTTTCAATCTATGGCAAATATCTTCAAGCAGACATAATAATTAAGTTTCTAAAATCAATTAAAATATCTACTTTTCTTTTAATAAAGTTGTCAGTTTTTATATCTTATCTTATAATTTAATTGGTGGCAAATATCTTAAAGCAAGCATTAATAGATTAATATTAAGATATAGAAGCTACTAACCATTCTCACAACCAAAAAAGCTTCTGAATTTATCCTTCATGGCGTCTTAAAGAAGTTATATAAATTTGTAGGCGCGTGAATGCATTTTTAAAAAAAAAATAGTTCTTATTATTTGTAGCTCGAGCAGGGATGAGATGGGGAGTTGGACACAAAATATTTCTAAACTATTTGCCTTTAAATTATTTCCCAATTAAGTTTTCAATGCTCCTTTCTTTCAGATTTAATTCCTTGCTCTTCTGTTGATATTGCAGATAGAGGATGACAGATTATCAGAGGATAACCAAATCTTTTTGAGCAGACATAATCAAAATATATATATATTATTTCTATGCCATCATACAGATTTTATTTATACATAGCCTTCCCTATATTTAGAAGAAAATGGGATTCAGGCATATATATATATATTGGACTTGACTACTCAAATCCGAAGTATTCAGATTTGGAATCCTTTCAGATTTGAGTAGTCAAGTCCAAGCTGTGTCAAGTCCATTTGACTTTTAATTTCACAAAAACAAAAAATTCTAAGAAAATTGGCCTAAATATATGTTGTCTTCTAGCTGTCGTCTGCAAATAATGCAAATAATGTAATTTAATAAGGAGTACATTATTTGCAGACGACAGATAGAAGACAGCCACCTATATTTAGGCGAATTTTCTTAGAATTTTTTGTTTTTTATGGACACCTTATTAAATCTCCATGACACTTGGCAGCTAAATTAAGGAGCACTCCCCACTAAAATAGCTTCCCAATTTCCCTGCGCTTTTTCCTAAACGGCTCTCTACATTCTTTGAAGATATTATGAAGGTTCCTTGAACTTGTGTTGTTTGAAGGTTTCTTGCAGGGGAGATTTTGCTTGGGGTCTCCAGGACGATTATAAAAGGAATGATAGTTGTATGCATCCTGGGTAATGTGGGGTATTTAGAGCATTTTCCAGCCCTTGTAAATTTGAATGTCTTGATATGGCTCAAAACATTTGGGTATGTAGCATGTACTTATTTTTAATATTTCTGTTTTGATTGCTTGTAGGATTCTGTTACAGAAGCTAGGGATTGGAGGAGATGGCAAAGAGAGACAGTAACAAGAACTGGACGAGTGGTAACCATTGCTTTGACAGTGATGAAAATTGGTCCCTTACATCCTCGTTGCAGCTGTCTCCTCCTCCTCCTCTAATGTGGAACAACGCTTTGGCATCTGCAGATGGGAAATTGTTTCACAGTTTTCCTGAATACGATACTTTGTCTAGGTCGGCCTCTGGATCACAGCTTCACTCGTTGAACAATGTCCCAAATCTGGCAATGCCTCTTTCATCATCTTCTACTGGTGATTTGCACTCTCTTCAGATGAAGAAAGAAGAAAATACACTGGCCATTTGTTTTCCAAATGAGTTTCCATTGAATTTTCACATAGGACGAATCGATGAAACTCTGCAAAGTGCTGCTAGAGTGAGAGCCAACCGAAAGAGAAGAATGGCCAGGAAAAGGAGAGTGGGTAGTATGACTATGGAAACAAATTTGCACCAGAACTTTCAGCAATCTCGTTCTTTGGCTAAGGAATCTCAATCCACTGTGCACCGTCATAAGCCTAGGGGTCGAGGTTACAATGACAACAACGTAGACCTGCAGGAAAATGATCAGGTGGGTATGATGGATTATTTCACTTTAATGGGTTTTTTTTTTTGGCTACTGAGAATGCTAGTGTATGGAAAATTTGAAGATGGTAAGATGGGTGGGAAGAAAATGCTATGGTTTAAAGCCTTGATATCCATTCTTTTCAACACGAGTCTTTGCAGGAGATGGTGAAGAAAGATCTGAAGTTTTTTCTCCAGAAGGAGCTCCGAAACAGTGATGTAGGGTCTCTTGGAAGAATTGTGCTTCTAAAAGTGAGTGCAAGTTTTTTATAGAAAAATATTTTTTTAACATTTTTCTTGGGATTTCTGCCATTTAGAATGACAAAGTTGGAGTATGTGTTCTATTAATGTTTTATTTAATGGAAGAAGATATCTAGGCTTTTCTTTTGGTTTGAGGAGAATTAAATAACAGAAAGAATCTCCATAAACACTGCAATATTTTTCTAAATGGAAAATTTTCAGAAAGAAGCTGAAGCCCATCTTCCCACACTTACTGCTGGGGGAGGAATGCTCCTACCAATGGATGATATTGATGGCACAAAAACATGGAACTTCAAATACAGGTTTTTATCAAAACCCATTTTGACCTAATTTTTTTCTCAGTGTTATTTGCATTTTCTTGAACTTCATTGAATCTTATACTATATCAATGAATTAAAACAGTGCTACTTCTTTCTAGGTTTTGGCAGAACAACAAAAGCAGAATGTACATCTTGGAGAACACAGGTGTGAGTATATACAATGTTTCTGTGTTATCCATTACTGTTGTCATTTAAACATAAATATAAATCTAGTATTTTTGCAGGAGACTTTGTAAAATCACATGATCTTACTCGTGGAGACTTTATAATGGTTTACAAAGATGCTGCTAGAGAAAAATATGTAAGAAATTTTTGGGTTGATATTACTGTAAAATGTTTTCATCCATTATCAAAGAATATGCATAGAAATTTATGGTAAGCACACGGTGGAATGTTTTCTGTAATAGGTAATAAGAGGAAAGAAAACTGGAACAAGTCAAGAAAGCTCAGGCAATTTTAGTGAAAGAAACATAATCTGCTCATCCTCAAATGCAATAGAAGATGGTAATGTTAAATCTGTCAATGAAAATTGCGATGAGGTGAGCAGCAATGTTAACAATGTGTCTCTATCAACAGTGGAAAGTGAAAACATGGGTTTTACTGTGGAGGATGTTAACAATGTGTCTCTATCAACAGTGGAAAGTGAATGCATGGGTTTTACTGTGGATGATATATTCTATAAAGATTTTGCAATAGATTTTGCTGCTGGCATACCCTATTCTCCTAAACTGGAATCCATTCCAAGTTTTGGCTCTGATGAAATAGATTTTGCTACTGGCATACCCTATTCTCCTAAACTGGAATCCATTCCAAGTTTTGGCTCTGATGAAATGTCCAGTGAAGAATTTTGGAATAATTAATTGCCAATGCAATAGAGTTATCACTTTGATGGAATCAGACAAAGAGAGCATATATTTTGTTGCTGAATTCCAAGGAAATGCCAATTAAGTTGGGCTGGAATGTCATCAGTGATATCACTTTGGAGAATTCAAGATTGATATTGTATTCTAACGGCCAGGTTAGAGGAGATATTCCCTTAAATTATTTTCCAGCTTATCAATTTTGTCAAGGAAAAACATAGCTTTTTTCCTTTCTAAATTTATCATTTTCCGGCTACTAATATTTTGGTTTAATTACCACTTTTGATGTGAAATTCCTTCCTCAATGTATTTTAGAGCTCTTTGTCAGCCCGGGTTCGAACTTCAGTGTAAGACCAATCCTTACGTGACTAATAACGTTTCAATATTCCTTGGTATGTGCTTCATTTCGGGTGAAATAAAATAGGTTCATGGTACAATTTCATAGATGTGTTGGTGTTGGTCATTGGAATGGAATCATATAGAATAATTCTTTTCATTGAACTTACATAGTAAATATGGTTATTTTGTCAAGGAAACTTTTCATGACCCTCTTACATATTGATTATCTAGGAAATTATCAATGATTGTACCTTATAAATTAATGCTTGAAGTAATACTAGAGAATATGGATTATTTAAATTTGAGAAAATGATTAATGCAAACTATTTAATTATTAGTATGGAATATGAAACTATGATTGTTTAACTCAGATTATGATGTGGGTGATTCTTGTATAAATGAGTTATTTTCAAGAAACAAGATATAACCAAATTACTTGAGTAAAATATGGTTACTAATGTGGTATTATATTTTGGCTACACAAACTTACTAATGAGTCAAATGGTTGATGAAAGTTAGGTCTCAGAGGTCCCAAGGGTTTCATGACAATGGAAGAAGGTTTTCATCAAGCATGTGAGGAAGCACGTCAAGGTAAGCCAATGGGGAGAAGGGAGAGACACCAAAACCATGTTAAAGCACTTCACTGTAAATTGTCTTTTAATATTTGGGTTATTGATAATTTTGTTATTTGATATTTTCTTGGGGAAAAGTGTGTAATTTGATATCTTCATGGGAAAAAGTGTGTTTGATGTCAATGTGATAGCTATATTATAAGTTGTCCTTTAGGCTATTGTTAATTTTGTCATTTGATATTTTATGTTGTTCAAAAAGGGCATATTTTTTAGTAAGTTAAAAAGTGTTTCTAAGTGTTAAATTTTTCCTATAATTGTGTTTTTGAAAGTCCTAAGTGTGTACCTAAGGGTTACACGTCTTTTTGAGCCCATGAATTATATAAAACATGAGTTTTGAACCTTTTTAAATTCACTTTTTTGTTAATGACGAAAATGGGAGTATGAAAACCCATGTTGAAATAGGACTAATTCCCAATTTAAAATGCAATGATTAAAAATGATTTCCACAAATTATTTCTCAAACTTTTATGCATAAATTTTAATATAATATTTAAAGCTCAAGTAAATGCTTTGACATTAAATTGCATATAAAAAATTGATGAACAAACTTCCTTCAAATACATTCAATCTTGCGGTAAATAAATTATTAATTCAATAAATTCAAAGGATTTAAAATAATTTTATTGCTCAGACAACTTATCAAGCATTAATACTTATCTTTGAAATGTGTAGAAGAAATCCCAACTATTGTTGGAATGGACCTTGGTTCATCCTCAAGCATTAATACTTATCTTTGAAATGTGTAGAAGAAATCCCAACTATTGTTGGAATGGACCTTGGTTCATCCTCTTCCATCTGTGAGCAGTCTGGGAGGAAAGTGGACTTTTCCGCTCTACACAAGTGCTAGTTCCATTGGAACAATGCTCAACACTCATGCCACAAAACCATTCCCTAGTCAGAACCATCCATCCTGAGTGCACACGAATGCTAGTTCCACCGGAACAATGCTCAACACTCGTGCCACAAAACCATGCCCTGGCCAGGACCATCCTAAGTGCACACACTTGTACCCCAGGTTGGACACCCACTGTAGGAGTGCCCCTTCTCCGTCCTACTCATAGCTTGCTAACCTAGAGCCCTATTCCCGCAATGTGCTCTACTTGATTTTCCTTTTTTTTTTCTTTTTCTATCCCTCTCCAAGTTTCACATGAATGCTTATATAAGTCTTTTGGGGTGGTTTCCAAACCATCACACCCTTTCACAAGAGTTTCATTTTAATAATTGAATAATTATTCTCTCTTTCTAAAAGAATTCTCTTAAATATTCTTCATTTAAACTAAAGAAGTATATTATCCTTTATTCTTCCATCCCCTTTTAATTCTAAAGGGTTATTTCATAACTTTATTTTATTTTGGGGAAAAAGTCACATAACAATTCTCCCCCTGCAAATTAGCTGTTGTCCTCAATAGCACATGAGATGCATCTACATCACAACTCACAAAATGCATAATTAGTAATTCAAGAAATTGAATTGAATATAACTATTCTTCATAATATTTTATATATATATTTACTCCATCTATATCCATTTCTTCTCTTAATTCATAGATATCTCCCTTTTTCAATTGTATTTTAAGTTAACAAGTAATTACAAGAAAAGATTTTTTTCCAATGTGGAGCTATACATATATTAGGAATTTACAATCAAGGAAACTAATGGTATTTTATGTGTTTACTCACATATATTTCAACCTTATCAATTTTCTCTCATGTAACCAATTTTCTTTAATATAGATTTTTTAATCACTTATATGTAACTTCAACATTAAAATTATAGAACATATATCTAGTGAAAGGATATACATATCCCATACTATGTAGTCACTCATCCTTGAACTATATAATCAATATACTCAAAATATATTCTAAGATGATAATCATGCATTCCAGACTACATGAGTATCCTCTTTTCATATATGTCAAGTATAATTGAATGAAAAACAAGTAAAAAGTATCCTTAAAAAGAGTTCATATCTTTCAACATATGCACAAAGTTATTGGGTTGATCAAGTCCAATAACAAGGTACAATAGAATAAAGCATAGTAATCTTTTAGGTGTCTTAAAAATGATAGTAAACTAATATCATACATTGAGTACTTTCATAGAGAACCATTAGGTATAATATTTCCTTCATGTTGACATGAGAGCAAGGATTGGTTAAAAATGGTGGTTTGAATAGAATAGTGACAATTTGCATAGACTCATGTCCTATGATATGAGACTCAAAAAGGCCATTGGGACCTCCAAAAAAATGAATACAAACATTGTTGTTTCACAAGAAAGCAAAAAAATTCATTCAATAATTTTTTCCATTATATCTTCCTTCATGTAAGGAGGTTCATCACAAGAAAGTTCTATATTAGTGATCCCAAGGAACTTTATAGAATCCTTTTTTCATACTTCTCATTTTTTATCCATAAAGGTAGTCCAATGCTTATTAGTTATCTATCAAAATATGATTAGCCTTGAGATCTATATAGATGAATTCTAACTTGTAAAGATTAGTTAAGGCCTTCACTACATATTTTAATATTGTTACAACTATAGACTCTTCAAATGGACATCATCAAATGAAAATTTTAATATATTTGTTCAATCTATCCCTTATATATGGCATAACTATTTTTCTTACCATGAAAGAGAAATGAGTTATTTTAAAATTTAGAGGTGGTTTCTCCCCTTGTAAAAAACATTTGACATGTCCCCATGATTTGACCCTAAAAGAGCCTATTTGGTTTCATATCCTATAATATGTTATTCTCACTAAATTATTCCACACATAGTGTCATTTTTCCAAGTTTAAGATGTGAATCCAAGGCCCTGTGGGTTATGGGCCCACAATGCAATGCATATTTTTAAAAAAATAGATGTTAATTTTAAAAAACATAGTAAAATTACTCAATATAGATAAAATTATCGTGGATATACAAAAATCACTTGAAAAAGAATCCTAATGCACTAACTCTTATTCCAAATATGAGTCCTTATATAAGAGTGTACTACTTAAATAAAAATGTGAACTTAACACTAATATATTGATCATATCTTATTTTAAATCTTGTGATAATTCAATCTTCCAAGACTTTTATGAATCATCCACACCTTTATGAAAATTTGATATTTAGGGTTCTATAATACAAATTTAAGCTTCCCTCTTTGTGTGGTGAACATAAATGAAAATAAATCTTGTTATTCATTTATGGATCCTATGATTTAATTCAACATGATTCCTAACAATTGACTAGAGGTACCATTTTTGTTTCATGGGTTGGATTAGTTGCAAATATCATTCTCACATGTAACTCTTTGTTTATGAGGAATATTTTACTTGTATTTGATTATTCTTTAAGAGGAAGACTTATGCTTTATGATCTCTATTATCCATTTATCTATCTTTCTTCTTGGTTGAATCTATTAATATTTGGGTGATCAACTATAGCTTCATAAAAAATTTCATATTAAAAGATGTTTAAAAAAAAAGAAAGAATATGTCTTCTATTTGACTTGGCTATATTAATCTTTATACCAAAATATTTAGGTATTTCACTTCTTTTTTTATTTGGAAGAATAGATTCATTCCAACAAATTATTACCTCTAATTACTATAAATAAGTTTTTAGTAACTCTTTTCAAAGGGATATTCAATGTTCAAGGAGGGATTCCTCTTCTACTAGAAAAAGTGAAGTTAGTTAAAGTAGGAGTTTCACTTGACCAATACTTGGATCTAAGGTAATTATCGTATCCTTATTAGAGAACTGCTATTATTTTTCAACCCTAGTTTGTCAAGTGTCACCCCTTTTTTTCATAAGAAAAAATAAAAATGTATGATTTGGTTTTATTACTGGAATACTATAGACTAGCCTTCACAAAAGGTTCTCCCATTGGTAGCAAATTAGTATCCACATGGCTATATAGTGTGCTCTGTGGAATAAGGAGCTTGATGAATTATATCAAATGACGATATGACAATCCTCCTGCCATCATTACTGAAGAAACATGCATTTGAAAGAGGATGGTTGTGATGTGCGTGGATATTTCATCTGGTCATTGCTGGACAATTGGGAGTGGGCAGCAGGCTATACTTCGAGATTTGGTTTCAACGATAATCTCAAGATGTTAGAAACTGATTTCTTCTATTGGTTGTGGAAATAGAAATATTGGTTGTGGAAATAGAAACTACAGTTTGCATGTTCTAGATTTTTCTTGTAAGTTGTAAAATCTTGTATAGAAGAGGCATAATGTAATTGATTTTGTAGATGAAATCAAATCTGATGAAGCAATAAAAATATATTTTGTGTGCGGCAGCACATTGTGTAAATTATTGTGTTTCAGTTTATTTGTGTTAATCTCTTTAATGTGTTATATGTTATGTGTTATGTTTATCTCCATTAAATCTAACATGTGGTATCAGAGCAGGTTCAAATAAATTATTTGGGTTTAAAAATTTGCAGCAGCAAGAGATGATGCAAAAAAGATTGTAAGGGGTGAATAAAAGAAGATATGCATATGTTGCAAATTATATATTATAAAAAACAAGGATTGTGTTTTGTTTTATTGTAGATTATATTTGAGCGTCAAAAATTTTCAAAGGAGATCATTTCATGTTAATCACAACTATAGTGAAAGTTGTTGATGTGAAGCCACTTGAAGGAGAAAAGTGTTGTCAAAAATGAAAAAGGTTCACAGGAGATCAAAACTGCCCAATGAAGGTTCACTGCCATAAGAGATGTTGGTAGATTGGTGTTTAATGTATGGAAGAGTTAAGGAGATTATGTGAAGAGTTGATAGTCATTGAAAAAAAGGCATAGAAGCCCTAATCAAAGAGAGATACAGTTTATAGTCAGTGAAAGGGTAAGATAAAAAAGTAAGTTGCAGTGTTTTATTTTGTATAGTCTGAGCGAAGGAAAAAGAAATATGAGTGTTTATGTGAAATTGAGAATCATGGAAAAGAATTGGGTAATGTTAAAATAAAGAATGAAGAGTTAGAAGAAAAATTAATGTTATTTGATGAATTCAAGAAAAATAGTGAAGTTTTTGAGGAAAAGATGAAATTGTTAGAAGAAGAAAATTGTTTGCAGAAGGAAGAAATATGTAAGTTGAAAGAAGAAAATGAATGTTTAAAGAAAAAACACTTGGTAAGTGATGTTACTTGCGGTACAATAATTTGTATTGTTCAGTTGATAAATCAAATGATTTATGTGATAAAGTTGAAGTTCTTATTAATGAGGAATGTAAACATAAAGATGATAATGTAAATGGTAATGAGAGAAATGTAGGTTTTAAAATTATGCAAAAAATGGGTTATAAAGGTAAAGGTTTGGGAAAACATGGGAAAGGAATGAGAGAGCCCGTATAGCCAATTGTGAGGCCAAGAAATGAAGGACTGGGATATGGTGAGAAAGATAAAAATGATGATGTAAGTGTTACAGGTTCATGTAAATCAGTTAAAAGCACATAGTTTATGCAATGTTCTCATTGTCACAAGGGAGGACATAGAAAAAGAGAAATGTTGGGATCTTCATCCTTGTAAAATTTGTGGGTTGAAGAATCATTCTGAAAATTCATGTTGGAACAGAGAATGGAATGGACAATCTATGAAAGATTGTATGAAGATCAATTATGGATGGATCGATGGATCCAATTGGAGAAAAGTTACAGGTATGTTTAAAAGGATGTATAAGCCTAAATATTGACATGTTAAAAGCAATGTTGGTTTTCAAACAAAGGTTTGAGAGATGCCGCAGTAGTTGGACAAAGACTAAGGCATCGTCAGGCATGAAGATCATCAAGAAGGCAAAGAAAAGAATTTGGGTGAGTCTGAAGACTTGGTTGCAGTTGACAGAACTTGTGATCGAAATTAAGGGGGAGTGTTAGAAAGTAATTTCTCCCATTGGTTGTGGAAATAGAAACTACATTTTTGCATGAGCAATATCTATTGTAATTAGAAAGAAGCTAAAATTTAGTTAAGTTTTTCTACAGTTTGCATGTTCTAGATTTTTCTTGTAAGTTGTAAAATATTTTATAAAAGAGGCATAATGTAATTGATTTTGTAGATGTAATCAAATCGAATGAAGCAATAAAAATATATTTTGTGTGCGGCAACACATTGTGTAAATTATTGTGTTTCAGTGTATTTGTGTTAATCTCTTTAATGTGTTATATGTTTTTGATAAAAGGGGGATAAACTGGTTTTACAGGGACCCAAAACCACAAAGTAACAAAACAAGAGAAGACCGAAACAGTGGTCCAAAAAACAAAAAAACTGCCAAAGAAAATAAAACCAGCATCAACAGGCAGCAACAAAAAGCCTCAAAGAAGCCAGCAAACAGCCAGCAAACAGAAGAAGCAGGGCCCGACCACCACTAGTTCATAGAGTTCAGGAGCTCATCCGCAACCTCCTCCAAGTCCGCCATTTCCTGAGCCCCCTCCATAAAGATCTGAGCCATACTAGGGGTAGTCTGGACTTTCCTTTTCGTGCTAGATCTGGTACGTTTGGATATCCCAGCTTCCTTGTCCTGGTCTTTCTCCTTATCAAGGTCGACAATCAGAGCTCTCTTCTGGGTTTTCTCTAGTTTTTCAGACATAGCCTTGATGATAACAGAGTTATGTCTGGCAATTCTGCAATTTTGCTCGGCGATCTTTTTCAAGGTTCCTTTGATTTTTTCAAGTTCATTTTTGATAGTGCTGTCCTTTTGAGGAATATTCTTCATATTGTTGTGCTTCTCCGCTTCAAGCTGAATAAGCCCAGTGACTTTAACTTCAATTTCCCCCAGTTTGCTATGAAGAGACAAATTTTTTTTTTTCAGCTCACTTATCTCATGAAAAACCCATTTGGCAAAATTGAGCTGGTCCTAGGAGTAGCTTTTGGCATTACCAACAAAGTCAAAAGGGGAGTCACTTTCAGGATTGACCCCAAAGAACACCGACTCCGCACCTCTCGAGGGACTCAAGTTTTCCTAATGAATATTCTGGGGGGCGTGAAGTTCCTCAAGGCTAGCCCCAACAGTCTTAGCAGAAACAGCAGGGGAGTCATCAGGGTAGGACACAAGCTTATTAACCAGGGAGCAAGAGCGAGCCATATTGGCATTAGGGTTAGTGTGGCCAGAGGCCGAAACAGAGCAAGCTCCAGAAGGTTGAGGGGAGCGGCCATAAGCAGAAGGAGGGGGCAAAGGAGGCGAAGGGCTCAGGACACGGTCAGGAGAAGCTTTGGTTTCAGACAAGCTAGGCTCAGTATCATCTTTGTCAAGCTCCAGCAGGGCCAAAGGGTTAGGAAGGGCGGGCATATTCTGAAAGTGCTCAAAAATAAGTCTTAAAAGACCCGTGTGAAGAATCAGGTATCTTTTAGGGCTTCTTCTATGATTAGAAAAGTTGTTTCTCAGAGAACAGAGCAAGAAGAAGGGGATAGAGATACGCACCTTATGCTGGAAGTGATTAAGCAGCATGAAGTGATAACCATAGACCCTTGTGAAGCGGTCGTCGAGTGTGATGTACTCCATGATAACCCTTAGCACTTTTCTCCATAGAGCTTTTATAGTGTCCACTTCATAGTAGCTATTCGACATCTTGACCAAAAAAATTTTCTCCGTTTCAGATCTGGGAAATTTCAAAACAGCTTTGTCGGAGAATTTCCTATCTCTGAAGAATTTGTGATCTTCCATTGGAATGCCCGTGACCTCCGCAATTAGGGCTTCATCAATTTGAACTTTCCTCCCAAACAGGAATATCTCCCCATCATTCCAATTCTTCTCAAAGAAGTCAATAATCTCCTCCTTAGGGCCATGGAGTTTCTCAATGAACGGAAGTAATCCACCCCTTTTGATTTTACTCCAAGCTTTTGCATTCGTGGTGTGTGATTCAAAGCTGGTAGGCTCCACCCTCCTCAGTTCCCCACCCATAATAGACAGGTTAGTGCGAATACTGTTACAGACAGAAGTCCTATTCTAGAAAGTTCCTTTGTTTCTCAGGACCCACAATACATGCCAAAGAAGATAATTAATCATTCGGATCCACTCGGCCCCATTATATCTTCGGATATTTCTATTCATAAATCGTACCTTTCTCATTATGACATGACGCTGCCTTTTTTCTGTTCACCATATCAAACTCCAAAAGAGCTTGAACATTGGAGTGGAGTTCGGTCTTCTTATGCCATGTAAGGAAAGTGTCACTCTTAACTCCCTCATTGGCAAAAAAATTAGCAACCGCATTCACCTCACGGTAGGCATGAGTTATTTTTATATTATCGAAGTTACTAAGTAAGGCCTTAGAATCATCAATCCAATTTTTTATCGACCATGCGGGCTGTGATCTGCCACAAAGGCTATCAATAATATTTTTCGAGTCACCTTCAATCCATAGATTTTTGCATTTAATTCCCACAGCCAAGTTGATTATGTAATAAGCCCCCGCCGCTTCTGCCACGTGATTGGTTTGGATTCCCAAGGGAGAGGCAACATCACCCATAAAGTTACCTACAGAATCCCTTAAGACCCCACCACACCCAGCCTTTCCTGGGTTTCCCTTGGCCGCCCCGTCGAAGTTGGCTTTAGCCCATCCTTCCATTGGAAAACACCAGCAAATTCCAACCCTAGAATTTTTGGTAGAATTAGGGGCAATGGAAATATCCCAACTAATTCTCCATTCCCTAGCAATCAGGCTATCATAAGGGGAACAAGCCACAGTATCAATCTTATCTTCCCTGAAGGGGACAATAGAAAAATTTTCCTTGATCATTCTAAGAATTCTCTCAAACACAATTTCCTCTGAAGATTCCTTATCCCTGAAAATCTGGTTGTTTCTCTCTTTCCAAATTCTGTGTTATATGTTATGTGTTATGTTTATCTCCATTAAATATAACATGTGGTATCAGAGCAGGTTCAAATAAATTATTTGGGTTTGAAAATTTGCAGTAGCAAGAGATGATGCAAAAAAGATTGTAAGGGGTGAATAAAAGAAGATATGCATATGTTGCAAATTATATATTATAAAAAAAAAGGATTGGGTTTTGTTTTATTGCATATTATATTTGAGTGTCAAAAATTTTCAAAGGAGATCATTTGATGTTAATCACAACTATAGTGAAAGTTGTTGATGTGAAGCCACTTGAAGGATAAAAGTGTTTTCCAAAAGGAAAAGGGTTCACAGGAGATCAAAACTGCCCAATGAAGGTTCACTTCCATAAGAAATGTTGGTAGATCTGTGTTTAATGTATGGAAGAGTTATGGAGATTATGTGAAGAGTTGATAGTCATTGAAAAAAAGGCATAGAAGCCCCAATCAAAGAGAGATACAGTTTATAGTCAGTGAAAGGGTAAGATAAAAAAGTAAGTTGCAGTGTTTTTTTTTGTTGTTAAGGGGGAGATCTAGTTGTTTAAATTGAAAATCATAGTCTGAGCGAAGGAAAAAGAAATTGTTTGAAGTTGGTTGAAAGCTAAATCGGTAGTAGAATCATTGTCAAGTGCAAAGGTAAGGTGTAGTTAACCATTTGTTTCAATGGGTAAAGTTGGTAAACGTGTTATGAAAGAAAATGAAGTTTTGGAGGAAAAATTGATGAAAGTTAAAAATGACAATTTTGAATTAGCAAGAAAAATAAAGGAGTTGATAAAGGAGAAATATGAGTGTTTATGTGAAATTGAGAATGGTGGAAAAGAAATGGGTAATGTTAAAATAAAGAATGAAGATTTAGAAGAAAAATTAATGTTATTTGATGAATTCAAGAAAAATAGTGAAGTTTTTGAGGAAAAGATGAAATTGTTAGAAGAAGAAAATTGTTTGCAGAAGGAAGAAATATGTAAGTTGAAAGAAGAAAATGAATATTTAAAGAAAAAACACTTGGTAAGTGATGTTACTTGCGGTACAAGAATTTGTATTGTTCAATTGATAAATCAAATGATTTATGTGATAAAGTTGAAGTTCTTATAAATGAGGAATGTAAACATAAAGATGATAATGTAAATGGTAATGAGAGAAATGTAAGTTTTAAAATTATGCAAAAAATGGGTTATAAAGGTAAAGGTTTGGGAAAACATGGGAAAGGAATGAGAGAGCCCATACAGCCAATTGTGAGGCCAAGAAATGAAGGCCTGGGATATGGTGAGAAAGATAAAAATGATGATGTAAGTGTTACAGGTTCATGTAAATCAGCTAAAAGCATGGAGTTTATGCAATGTTCTCATTGTCACAGGGGAGGACATAGAAAAGAGAAATGTTGGGATCTTCATCTTTGTAAAATTTGTGGGTTGAAGAATCATTCTGAAAATTCATGTTGGAATAGAGAATGGAATGGACAATCTATGAAAGATTGTATGAAGATTAATTATGGATGGATCGATGGATCCAGTTGGAGAAAAGTTACAGGTATGTTTAAAAGGATGTATAAGCCTAAATATTGGCATGTTAAAAGCAATGTTGGTTTTCAAACAAAGGTTTGAGAGATGCCGCAGTAGTTGGACAAAGACTAAGGCATCGTCAGGCATGAAGATCATCAAGAAGGCAAAGAAAAGAATTTGGGTGAGTCTGAAGACTTGGTTGCAATTGAAAGAACTTGTGGTCGAAATTAAGGGGGAGTGTTAGAAAGTTATTTCTCCCATTGGTTGTGGAAATAGAAACATTGGTTGTGGAAATAGAAACTACAGTTTTGCACGAGCAATATCTATTGTAATTAGAAAGAAGCTAAAATTTAGTTAAGTTTTTCTACAGTTTGCATGTTCTAGATTTTTCTTGTAAGTTGTAAAATATTTTATAAAAGAGGCATAATGAAATTGATTTTGTAGATGTAATCAAATCTGATGAAGCAATAAAAATATATTTTGTGTGCAGCAGCACATTGTGTAAATTATTGTGTTTCAGTGTATTTGTGTTAATCTCTTTAATGTGTTATATGTTGTCTTATGTTTATCTCCATTAAATTTAACAAAGGAGATATCCCAAGGGCTTTGTCAAATGGTTTAATGTATTTTCTCCATTCAGAATGGGAAGATATAACAATAATAGCAATTTTACGTGGGGGAGAAGGTTATAACATCTGAAAATATTACAACAGTCATTATTGTATAGCGCACAATACTTAGCTTTTAAGGTAGCCTTAGATAATATAACTCGTAACTAGCTTGGTAAATTTGGATTTAAGCATGTTCTTCCATCACAGTTTAGTATACCTTGGAAATGTAAATTTGAAGTTGTATTGGAAATTTAAGGAGAACATGGAATAGCCTTATCCAAGTAATACAACTCTAAGGATGAGATAAGAAGGTGAGTTTCAGCACCTCAAAGATATTTCCATCAGTCTTGCCCCAAAACAGCAACATGGGACGACACTTAGTTGGACTATATGATGCAGGACGGGTTTCTATTTTAGAGGAAGCAAATGTGTATCCCTCCGGACCTCGAGTTCCCGCAAGGAAAATTATAATCACTTGTGGATGAAGCAATGCTAGAGGCCCTTGATGGACAATTATGGCCAAACAAATGCCAAGAGTTAAAAAATACTATTATCATCTAAGGATAAAACGGTGACTAAGAATGTGGACTGGTGCTGCATTTGTCAAATTTCAAAAGGGTGGGAAGAGAAGAGAACAAGAAAATAGTAATCTATATAGACCATTGTGAATATGTGACAAGGGTTTTGAGCAAAAGAGATTGCATCATGTATCATCACTGTATTGATGCTTTCGAGCCTGCCTTAAAACTAAGGAATGTTTTGATGGACATGAATGCAAATGTGAATTTACAGACCTCATGTGGGAATTGTCTAATAAAATCCTTGAAGGAATTTGATCTCATGGAATGAAATAAATACAGATATAGAAGTTTGCCAACATTTTTAACGTCTATCCCAGCACAGCTATGAGCACAAAGGCATATATCCTACTTGGCCAAGGAAGGGGGCTAATATAATCACCTCATCTATCTATCCTTCAGTCCTTTATATCAATCCATCTTTATAACGAAGACACAGAATTAAAAGATCAATCAAAGGAATTGATGGAAGCTTTTAGAGTTATCAACCAGAATGAGGAGGGTAATGCTACAATTAGCTGTACTCGCACCCTACACCTTGCACTTTTTTTGTGATTCTATGGCTCCCTCTATTTATTCTTGTAAATCGAAAATTTTACTGAGAGAAAAATTCGTTAAAATAAAGTCATATACTCTTCTTGTCACCTTTTATTTTTTCACCGTCCGCAAGTGCAGTGTTGGGTAGGGTTTCTATACTTTATGGCTACAAAAGGAACCGTTGTTTTTGGAAATAACCTCTATATTGCTGCGCAGTAGATCACCCAAATCTTATATGGATTTTAGCTACCCAGTGAATAAAATTTATCCAGGAAAAACAATATATTTGGTAGAGGTTTACTATGCTCGGTTTATATTTGGTAATGTAATTAGTTGTTTTCGATTTCTATTGTGAAGATCCAGGTAATCATCAGGAAATTTTATGCACTAGTTTCAAGATGCCTTAGACTTCCGTTTATCTAATGAGTTGTGAAAATTTATAGTTTTTTTTTTTTTTCCATAAGTGAATATTAAATTTAATTTAATTCCCTCTGTGAAAAGAGTATGATTAGTGTAATTAAAGGGTAAGGTTGGAAAAAAACTGATTGAATTTCTAATACAATCGATTTTTACTGTGCATTGAAGTTCTCGATGTAAATTCAAGAAAGTCTAATTTACTTTATATGATTTTGAAAAAAATATGTTTTGAATTTATTAAAAAATTGTTCTTTTATAT
This sequence comes from Sequoia sempervirens, assembly GCA_007258455.2. Taxonomy (NCBI): domain Eukaryota; kingdom Viridiplantae; phylum Streptophyta; class Pinopsida; order Cupressales; family Cupressaceae; genus Sequoia; species Sequoia sempervirens. The sequence continues at coordinate 19,674,352 of VDFB02281492.1, read as the reverse complement.
GAACTGAATTTTAAATTAATTCTTATGGAAATAAATTCACTAATAGGGCAATTTAAGGGTAAAAGTTAAAGAGGGATATTTGATGGGAACTTAGGATGGGTAATTCTTTATCACTTATTATTAAATTTGATTCACCTAAAGTAATTACTTCAATATATATATATATATATTAATTTTTTTTAGTCTAATAAATAATTGATTAAAACTATTTTAATGTTTCATTTAATATATTTAATGTTTTAGAAAAACACCGCAATTGAATATTAAATTATTATAATGGTTTTAATTTAATATATTTATTTGTAAAAATAAAGGAAACTACTATAAAAATTTTAATTGAATATATCTAAATGTAACCAGGTAATTGGATGGCAAGGCTGTGATACCAATTGAAACAGGACTAATTCCCAATTTAAAATGCAATGATTAAAATTGATTTCCACAAATTAGTTCTCAAACTTTTATGCATAAATTTTAATATAATATTTAAAGCTCAAGTAAATGCTTTGACATTAAATTGCATATAATAAATTGACCAATAAATTTCCTTCAAATACATTCAATCTTATGGTAAATAAATTATTAATTCAATAAATTCAAAGGATTTAAAATAATTTAATTGCTCGGACAACTTATCAAGCATTAATACTTATCTTTGAAATGTGCAGAATAAATCCCAACTATTGCTAGAATGGACCTTGGTTCATCCTCTTCCATCTGTGAGCAGTCTGGGAGGAAAGCGGACTTTTCCGCTCGGTGGAACAATGCTCAACACTCGTGCTGCAAAACCATGCAACACTCGTGCCACAAAACCATGCCCTAGCTAAGACCATCCTGAGTGCGCGCACTTGTACCCTAGGTTGGACCCTGCTAACTTAGAGCCCTATTCCCGCAATGTGCTCTACTTGATTTTCCTTTTTTTTTCTTTTTATGTCCCTCTCCAAGTTTCACATGAATGCTTATATAAGCCTTTTGGGGTGGTTTCCAAACCATCACACCCCTTTCACAAGAGTTTCATTTTAATAATTGAATAATTATTCTCTCTTTCCTAAAAGACTTCTCTTAAATATTCTTCATTTAAACTAAAGAAGTATATTCTCCTTTATTCTTCCATCCCCTTTTAATTGTAAAGGGTTATTTCATAAGTTTATTTTATTTTGGGGATAAAGTTATCTAACACATGTCAGTACCATGCCTCTTAAATGAAAAAGAGGACATGGTGGTTGGAGGTTGGTGGGAGAAGAAATAGAAGAAAGTGTTCCAAGTATTGTTGGTTTTTCATGCTAGCTTTTTTTGGAGAGCTTTGGGGGAAAAGAAAAAAAAAAAAAGGAGAGGAGTTGGAAGGAAAAAGGATGTGAGAGGAGGAAGAAAAATGGAGGAAAACAAACAGATGGGATAAAAAAAAGATGATTTGTTGTTTCTTCTTATTTATGTTAAAAAGATTGGGTGTGATTTATTTATTTTGTTGAAGTTCTTACATTGCTGGAAATAACTCAAAATAATGGAATTTCATTTTTGAAATGAGTGTTTTAAACCCTTAAGGGCTAAGGGTGATTTAATGTTTAATGGGTATTTGTCATTTTGGTGGTATGGGTTTTTTATGGGTATTTGTCGTTTTGATGGTATGAAATTTTATGCAACTTGTGATGAGTTTGTATCCTTATGTTTGATTTTAGATTATTGCATTTTAACTATGGGTTTGGTGATCTCTCCTTGCTCAAGGGTTGGCTAGAGCCTATAAATGGCTTGATGATGCGAAGAAGGTTGGGTGGTGAGCTTGTACCACTCCATGGGCTTGATATTATCCATTTCTTCAAATCAGTGACAAATGAGTGTCTCTTATATATATATAAATATTCACTCTAAATAACAATTATATGCTTTATTAATAATATAATATAAAATTATATATATAAATATAAAGATTAAATAATTGGTATTTTAGATAAAGGAAATGTGTCTTATGCATTAAATAATAAACAACAAATTATATTATTCATTTAAAATATATTATAAATAAAAAAAAATTAAAACAAAAATAATAATAAATAATTGAAAAAATTTTAAAACAAAAAATATAAATATTTCGGTGGGGGGGGGGGGAGAGGAAGGGGAAGAGGCTATGGCCCTCCCCAAACCCCAGTCATGGTGACTAGGGGATGGGGAGGACACAACCTCCCCTCCTCAGAGGGGCGCGGGTCCTATGGGGTGTTGCGACCTCTGCCAAGGGGCACGACAACCCACATGTCGCCTCCTCTATTTTCCAATATTTTATTCAAAAAAACAAAGATTTATAACACAAATAAATTTGTATTTTATTGCTATTTAAAATATAGAATGTAAAAAGATACACAAGTACATATGCGAGTACACTAATCAAATACAAAGTGTATAAATATTTGGGTTGAAACAATGTAAATGGGTGTTCATATATGCTTTTTTTTTTTTGGAGAGACTGCAAAACCTCCATATCTGCAACACAAATAAACATCTCAAATGAAAGAAATCAGCAAACTCATACACATGAAAGAAAGGATGGAGAAATGAAAGAAATGTGAAATCAAGGAACAATCAAATGCAACCTGTAGTAAGCAACCCTGTTGAGGCTATCCTCTCATCTTCTCCTCTCTTCAAAAACTTGGAGGAAAAATGAAGTGAAAATGAAAAGAAGAGGGGTTAAAAGACCATCTTTATGATTTAGGGCAACATGAATTTTCCCTAAGATCCAAGGGTTCAAATTAAAACAATCTAATGGCCAAGATTTGTTGCACCTCTATTAACAACTAATTTGTCATCATATTAATTAAACTCACCTAACTTTCTAATTTTACTTTGGTGGAGGACAAGATAAATAGGGACCACTTAAAGTCATTTTAGGAGACTTTTAAAAATAAACTTTATTCTTCTTAAAATTTTAAGATTTAAAAAAAAAAAATCAAACTAAATTAGAAATTTATGTTAATTGATTTTTTTTCTTTTTGAAGAAAAAACACATCAAGTCAAATTAGAATTTTTTATTAATTGATTTAATTAGTAGACTTTAAGTAAAAAAAACATTATCTTTAAATAAAATCAAATCAAATCCAGCAATGGTGTGGGTTAGAGTATTGTTTTTTTTTAATATTTCATAAACATTGTTTTGTAACGCCCCACCATGCAACCCTAGAGAATGTCACACACATAACATTTTTATTTTTTTAAAGTGTATTTAAACAAGTAAAGTGAACTACACTAACACACACATTCTCTAAGGTACGTGACAACGCTTACTTACAAACCCCATTACTAACAAAAGTTACTAAACATAACATAATATTGATACTCAAGAATTAAAGATCATGCATCTATCAACATTAAAAATATATCACATAAAATATAAAGTACAATAATGATCCATTCATACATTGCAACAATTCAATAGTATAATTACACCACTCATTTTCAAATGAGATAGTTTATACAAAAGAGCAACAATTACATATTACAAAGATTCTCCTCGAATACAATTGAGGACTGATACAATTACAAATTGCAAAGTATCCAAAAGATACAATAGAGAACATGATAGAATTACAAAATCACTGGTACACATGAGCTTTCAAATCATGAGGTACTCGTCATCACTAACAAGAACTAGGAACCCAATGGTGTAAGGTGCACATTCCACCCAACCATGTGGTACACAAAGGACCAACCCCTATGCTAGGAGATAGTAACAAGGATTCCCAGACAAGCCCATCTACGTCTAGACATAGGCTGACACATACTAACTCATACTGACACAACCAATCACAAGTACAACACAAGTACAACTCTAACATGGTCACATTGCTTCCAAACATAAAATAGATCAAGTATGTTAAGAAACCATACACACAAGATCACATACCAACTATTGTCATAGAAAGAGTGTCATCACACAGCTCGACATGGGATATCCTCTAGGAATCTTCATAGGCTCTAGCCCCCATTATGGGATATCCTGGTGGCCTCAACCAAATCTTGGCCCCCATACTCACTCATGCGGAATCAAATACCTCTCGTAATGACAAGATAGATGACCTTTCCATTCTAGGCCTTCCCACTCATCCCAAGCCTATACGAGCACTTGTGTCTATGAGTGAGGCTAAATTATCTTGATTAGTGTGAAATACTACCCAAACTTCTAAGTATAGTGTTTTAGTTATCACTTGATTAAACCACCTCCAAAGGTTACCCAGTTTACCTCTTTGGGCTCTGGCGCCTAATAGAAGCCACTCTTGTACTTGACAACATAACAAACAAAACCAATCACCAACAGTGCCAAAGTGCATACAAACTAGATAAACAATCAGTCCAACTCTAGAAGGCAACATATAATGAAACTCACTCCAAACAATTGGAGGCAAGAAAACACATAATCCACTCCTTCCAAAGGAGGCACTAATCATCCCCATTCGTGGAAACTGGGTAAAATACTGAAAACACACCATGCACTACCCAAGGGATTCAAAACAGGTTGACAAACACAATACGACAACCCTAATTAATTAAAAACCCCATCTGGAAGACTTATTTATCCCTACCAAACAATTTCCCCCAAAGCGATAACATAAGACATTACATTTGAAAAGGAAAATAAATAGGAATTAAATCTACTTTGGATTTCCTAAATCCACTTCCTTTAATAACATTCAATAGTTTATTGCCACAATAAAACTAATTAAATTATGTCTCTTTTAGACAAAGAATAAAATTTAACTAGATATTTAATTCCCTAATTGTTCTTAAATAATAATAAGAATTTACTTCTATGATCCAAAACCTATCATTTAAAAATAACTATTGGTCCTTTGCAAAATAAATCATTTTAAAATCAATTAATCTCACTATTAAACACCTTACATTTAAATCCAATATTTTTCCTTTCAAATATATTTTAAAATAAAATCAATAATTTGACTATGAACACAATATTTTAAATTCCTTAATTACACATTTCATGAAAATAACTAATCTTATTGTAAATTCATTTGCAACCAATAAGAAATATAATAAATAAAAATCGATTTCTTAAAAATTTAATTTCATCTAAAGCAAATAACCATTTCTCTTAACATCGTTCATATATTAAGTACTACTTCAACATTTGTCAAACAATAATAAATTTAAAACTAAAGGTTTACTTCAGTTTCCCAATAATATTTAAATATAATAAAATCCCATTTCCTAATTAAAATCATTTCATTATAAAATAGATACCTAGACATAACACAGTCATAAAATTTCTCTAAGCAAGGTCGATACATAATTCGACTCTAGATGGTTGACAACACTATATTTATTGGATCTAAATGTATACATTAAATAATAGTATATATTCTTAATCTCTTAATATCTTTTATTATCTGGTGAAATGCATTATTTTTAAAATAGTCTAGTTCACGAAATATGAAAAGTTCATCCTGACGACTTATATCTATATATGAAATTAATGGAAGGAATAAGATATCAGGGCATGTTATATTATGAGATTGCAAATGGGTTTTCTATATCTCTACACAACCATTAAAATAAATGATAGTTCCATTCCCTTAATTAATGCAACAATCTAGAACTAGTCTCATGGTTCAATTGATAGGTCAATTGTTATTTAAGAGTTCTATAGTCATCATGTAGTAGCATAACTTCTATACATATACTCTTGAATTTGAGGCATATTATCCAAAAGTGTCAATTTTAAATTATAATAAAATATGATTACAACAAAGCTTTAGTTCTTATATGATGGAATTTATTCTTACTTTCCATTTATGCTAATTATAGCCTTGATGGTCAACATTAAGGTATTCGAAGATGTTGCATAACATGGCTACATAGAGTTTATCTCTTCACTCAATCTTAACCACATTGCCAAATTAAATGGTACTTTATTTTTGTTTATAACACACTTATATTACAGTTTATTAAGGCTACTGTAACACCCCTTCGTTTTGGCTCTTTCGTTCGGCAGTGTTTTTCTTTGTTATGTTGTTCTATTTATGTTGTGACTTTGGAACTTGGTTACTATTTGACCGCTATCTGTTAAGTGATGTAAACATTATATTTTGATGTGATGGTATTTTATTTAGATGTTATCATTATGGAATGTTTTGAATTAGCATAGCTAATGTTTAATTAAAAATTCCTTATGCTTTAATTATATTGTTGTTGTTAGACTCGTCAGTTTTAAAGTCTGTATTGGTGAAGGGGACGGGATTGTATCACTCGCTTGCGAACAACCTATGATTCTAAGATTTTCGCTTCACTGTGTGTTTTATTATATATATATATATATTTGCATGTTCGATATTCTCTTTGCTTGCAGGTTGATAGGTACATGACATCGAATCCACCTGATTTCACAGGTTTGAGTGTGTCCATTGACCAACAATAATTGATTGGGAGATAGTAGCTAGGTTTTCCATGCCAAGATATCACCCTAATCATAAGCGTGTTGTCGGGTTGTCATCGGGTTTAGTTGTCTTGATTTGGTTCATTCCTCCTTGGTTATTTATTTAATTCCATAGTATAAAGGTTATTAAATGACTTTTGAAGTTAAAAATGATGATTGATTGTATCTATTTATAATATTGGAAAAGTAGTTATTTATTAATTAATTTAATTTAATTAATAAAATAATCTAATCTTGAATTAGATATATTTTATGACTAATTAAATTAATGGGGATAAATTAAATCAAATTAGTTGTTTGGCATAATGTGATATTTTGATTTAAAATAGAAAAATAGAAATATTCTTTAAATTTCACTTTTTGGAAATAAATTTGAAAAAGAATTCCTTTATAAAATTTTGAATTCTTTTTGTAAAAAGATTTTTTTTTAAGTGCATGAAATTCCATTTGGAAATTAAATTGATTTTAAATTTTTTTAAATGCAAATATCTCCAAATGTTCAATAAATTTAGTGGGTGGGATATGTTAGGGGTTTGACCAAAAATTTGGGGAAAAACTCTTTGTAAGGAAAATTGAATTTCATTTTTATTTTAATTTGGAAATAGTGAAAAAAAAAGAGGAGCAAGGATTTGGATTTTGTTCTTGAAATTTTTGAAGAAGCAAAGTGGATTTCTTGGTTGTGGAATAAAAAAAATAGAATTTGAAAGCACCATTTGGAGTTCTTCAAGCTTTGGAGAAAAACCAGGTTCCCTCTTTATTTTTTTTTGTTTTCATTTTGAAATGAGTTTCAAATCTTGGTATGTTGTTGGAAAATCTTTAAACTGCTGTTTGGAATTTCAATGAAAACCCATGTGAATTTGTTTCAAAACTAGCAATAGAAATTTGGAATGAATCAAATGAAAATTTTAAACTTCTCTGTTCAATTTGGAGAAAACCTAGAAATTTATATCATGTTATTATGCTTAAAATTCTTCTTCTTAGTTTTCTCCTCAAGAAAATTTGTCCAATCTGGTTATAATATATATATATGTGTGTGTGTGTGGAGTATATATATATACTTATATATTGTTTATGTTGCAAATTAAATTTCAGCCTGGGGAAATTTCTGTGTCTTTTTGTTTGTTCTGAAATTTTTTTCCTGAGCAGGGGAGGGAGTTTTTTTTGTTAATTTTTGAAATAAATTATTAAAAAAAAAACAAGATAGATATATAAAATGGTTTTTAGGATTGGGAGGCCACAACCATGGGCTGCCATAACCGCCCCATGGAGGGGCACTGCTGTGGTAGCATCGGCCTCCACAAGGAGGTTGGGCATAGCCTTGGTTGCATCCTTCCTCCCTATGGGGGGCCGTGGGGCTAGGGGTGAGATTGCCCTTTTTCTTTTTTAAAATGTTTTTTTTTTTAATTTGGTTTTTTTTATATTTATTTATTTATTATATATATATAATATAATTTAATTTAAATAAATATTTTATTTTATTATTTAAATATATATATTATATATATATGAAATATATATATATATATATAATATGTTAAATAATAAGGTATTAATTTTAATTAATTGGATTATAATAATAATATTTTTATTTGAGACATATTTAAATGATGTTTAAATATGTTAAATAAGAATTTTAAAATGGTTATTGCATTATTATAGTTGAAATGGAATTGACATTATAATAAATAATTTTATTTAAAAAGATTGATTTTAATCATTATGTAGCATTGATCAAATGAAATTAAATTGTTAGCTTTTTAAATTCCTAAATGTTGCCAAGGTGATTTGATTTACCTTGAATATGTGCAAATAATGTTAATTATTTAATTGATTTCATGCACTATGTTATTGCGTTGTTTGGATTTAGGAAATCCTAACATTAGGTTATTTAGTTGCCTGGAATACTGTTTAAATGATGTTTTCATTTTTTTTTGATGTTGGGGAAATTGGGTCAATTATTCTGAAGTCTTCAAGATGGGGTTTTTTAATTATTTGGGGTTGTCGTAATATGTTAGTCAACCTCTGTTTTTCCTTGGGTGGTGCGTATAGTTGCACCATGTTGTTTCACCCGGTTTTCATGAACAGGGATGGTTTGTGCCTCCTTGGGATTAGGAGAGGGTTATGTGGTTTGTGCCTCTTTTGGAAGGAGTGGATTTTGTATTTTGTTTTCCTCTAGTGTTTGGAGTGAGTTTCCTTTGTTCGTTGCCTCCTTGGATTGGAGAGGTTGTCTTATCTAGTTTACCCATTGGATTATGGTTTTGTACCATGTGTGTTGTCATTAGGAGAGTGGCTCTTTGTGGGGATTCGACACACAAAGTGGTGCTAAGGTAACTCACCTAGGGTTTAATCAAGTGATAATTTAAAATAATTAATGGGGAAATTTCACACTAATAAAGATAATGAATGCCTCTCTCATGAAGTATGTGTTTGCTAAGGCTCAAGATGAGACGAGACGCATAGTTTTGCATGAGGGTCCAGTGGCCGGTAGAGGCAAGCCAAGGTAACCCAAGATGGGGGTCTGGTAGCCTAGGAAGGTTGACCTAGGGTAACTCATAGCAATTTATGTATGACACTCTTCCTACATCAGCAGTCAGTTAGTTATTGTGTGGTGTACAGATGATGTACTTGATCATTGTTCTCTAGAAGCATTGTAACTTTGTTTTAAGTGATATTGTGGTTGTAGTTGTTTCAGTTTGGTTATGTTTTAGCCCGTGTCTAGAGGTAGATGGTCTTGTATAGGAATTCCTAGTTACTATCTCCTAGCACGGGTGGTGAGCCTTCGGGTATCACATGGTTGGGTGGAACGTGCACCTTAATCCATTGGGTTTCTTCTTGTTCGTGTGGATGAGATTTCTAGTTGGAGAGCTCGTGGGATCCAGATTCTTTCCTTGCTTAATTCATTCAGTTGATCTTGTATTTTATTACCCCTCATTTTTTATCGAGGTGAAATTTGTAATACGTCATCATTCTTATTGGATTTATCTCATTCGGGGAATGAGTGTTGTAATCTCATTGTTATGTGATCATTATTGAAATCATGTGGTACTTCATATTCTTTGATGTAAATTATCATGTATGGAATGTATGCGTCCTTATTTCTTTAAGTATTTAAATGTTATGGTTATAATTCATGTTTCTTGTTTGGGTTTAAGTAACTCAGTCTCGTAACCTTAGGGGATTGGTTGGCAATGGTTAGTTAACTTGCATGTTAATTGTAATTTAAAAAAATAAAAATAAAATTTAGTTCATTTGTGTTGTAAATTGGAACTTCCCCTAGGGTTGCGTGGCGGGGCGTTACAGCTACCATATCCTTCATTCCTTGACATGATAATTTCCATAACCTGATTCCATATTTAAGAGGTTGATAAACATTTATAGCCATATAAAGTCTGTATCCCGAACCTAGAGTAGATTACCAATATTATCCAGTTGAAAGTTAAATTATGTTTGGTTCAATGTGTTTCTATTTACATTTTATATCAATTTTCTCATATTAAATATTTATTCATTTAACCATGTGCACATTATCCATTTTCTTTAATTAAACAACAGATCAAAATCAATTTTTGAATAAAATCATTTTATTATATTTAAAATATATAATATATATATTGAATATAATATATAGATATTATATACAATACATAAATTATATCTATAAATAAAATTTAAAATATATAATATATATATTATATATAATATTTATTATATATAATATATAAATTATATATATTCAATATAATTTAAACCCCAACAAAAGAAACAAGTTGCAACCTTACCTCTACGCAGGTTACAACCTGCAGGGGAGGCTGGGCTGCTGCCCACACAACCCTCCCATGGGGAGGTACGCTGCTGTGTAGGTAGCGGCGCTGCCTCCTCCATGGGGTGTTGTGGGGGCAGTCGCTCCCCAACCATTCCTTAATTTTTTATTTTTTTAAATTCCCCTGTATAGGTATGAATATAATATATATATATGTTCTCTCTCTCTCTCTCTCTATATATATATATATTTCTAAATTTCTATTTTACAATTAAATTGGGCAAATTTTCTACAAAAATAATTACACAACAAAATCTTTTTCAAACAAAAATTCTCAATTTTCATTTTCGAAATTGGAATGGAAAAGAAAACTTAAATCCAAAACCAGAAATTTGTATGTTTTCCTTTTTTTTCAATTTGCCAAAATTTCTGTTGTTTTATTTGTAGGAAATCTAAGAATTTCTCCATTTTTCTACAAAGATCTTCAAGAACTCATAGCAAGCTTTCAAAACTAAAAATTCAAAACTTGTAAAATTAAAATAAAGCAATTAAAAGAACCTATTTTTGAAGCTTGAAGAAAATCAATTTGATGTTGTGCTTCCTTGCCAAATCCAAAACTCTAGATTCTCTTTCAAAATCTTCACTTTCAAAAAAACCTCATCTCTTTTGGCAACCAAAAAAATCAAGATATTTTCCCTTCTCTAGAAAAATGAATCCCTCCCTTTTTATTTTATTTTTCTATTTAGTCAATTTTGGATATTTTCTTTTTCCAAAATAAAATAATATCTTCATTCCTATTCTCCACACTTAGTCAACAATTTATAAGACTCAACAACTAACAAGACACAAACTGATGACACACTATGCCAGGGTTGTGGTTTGACAAGGAAACCCCGTTACTATCTCCCAATCAACAAAATCGTTGGGATATGGACACGTTCAAACTTGTGAAACCAGGTGGAGACAATGTCCTGTACCTGCAATCCTGTAATCTAGATGAATGTCGAACATGCATAAAACTTAGCAGACACACCGTAAAGAGAAATCACAGAATCACAGAGTGCTTGCATGCGAGTGATGTAATCCCGTCCCCTTCACCAATACAGTCACATCAAAACTGATGAAAGTGAAGCATAACAACATAACAACTATGCTAATCAAAAACATAACATGAAACATAACATCCTTATAGTGCATCATCTCATCACAACATAACATCCACGTCGCTCTAAAGCCGACGATCATAAACATTAACAAATATCAAGGTCTATCATAGTAGAGATATTGTCTAACAACATATACAAATCTAAACACATAGTAGCACGACTGGAGGGGCACTACATGTTAAACAACAATATTATTATTATCAAGGTTTAAACATTGATATTGATGGGATTGAACAATAATAATTTTATCAACATAAATATTTATAGTTGGGATGATAATTAAAAATATTTTAATGGTTATTATCATTTATTTTATTTTATATTTCGTTTATTCCTTTATTTATAATCATCTGATTGATCAGTGAGTAAATTAATGAGTAGATAATATATTCTTAATAATAACCTATGAATTGATAACTAAATAATAATGTTTTTGATAAAAGGGGGGATAAACGGGTTTTACAGGGACCCGAAACCGCGAAGTAACAATACAGGAAGAGACCAAAACAGAGGTCCGAAAAAAAGAAAAACTACCAGAAAGATAAAAACCAGCATTAGCAGGCAGCAAGAAAAAGCCTTAAAGAAACTAGAAAAGGGCCAGCAAACAGAAAAAGCTGGGCCCAGCCACAGCTAATTCATAGAATTCAGGAGCTCGTCTGCAACCTCTTCCAAGTCTGCCATTTCCTGGACCCCCTCCATAAAAATTTGAGTCATGTTTGGGGTGGTCAGGGCTTTCCTTTTCGTGCTTGATCTGGTTCGTTTAGAGATTCCAGCTTCCTCGTCTTGGTCTTTCTCCTGATCAAGATCGACAATCAGAGTTCTCTTCTAGGTTTTCTCCAGTCTGTCGGACATTGCCCTGATGATAACAGAGTTATGTCTGGCAATTCTACAGTTTTGCTCAACAATTTTTTTCATAGTACCTTTGATTTTTTCAATATCATTTTCGAATGTGTTGTCCTTTTGAGTAGTGTCCTTCACGTTGTAATTCTTCTCCGCTTCGAGCTGAATAAACCTTGCAATTCTTCTCCGCTTCGAGCTGAATAAACCCTGCAACTTTGGCTTCAATTTCCCCCAGCTTGCTATGAAGAGACAAATTTCTATGAATAAATAATAATGTTACTAAGCATTAAATAAGTAGCAACAATTGTAATAATGTTTAATTTGGGATTGATTAATAATAGAATTATTATTCTTAATATAAATATTCATTAATGCTAAAATTATTGTGCAACAATGTCAATATGAAATGTGAGTATACTTCATAAAATTATGGTCATAATGACAAATATATTTGAAGCTACCAATCAAGTGTTTATGTATGTACTTGTGAGAGTTGTTCATGCCAACATTAATTTTATAAGATGAGTTAGTGCTATATAAAAATAATAAAAATACTTTTCATTGTGCTTGGAGCTATTTAATTTAGCACATAAAGAGAATATGTATATCTGGGATAGAATAGAGGGATGATACCAATCACCTCAATAGGTCATTCCCTAGAGGGATTAAAATGGAATCGAAAATGAATATGAAATCTAAACTTTTATTAAACTGCCTTTTTCACACATTTAAGTATTTGAATGTAAGGAGAAATGGTAGCGGCAACATTGGAAAGATTTATAAGTGGAACTCACTATAATATTAGATCTAATAATGATATTAAATTATATGCATGACAATGCCAATCCTAGTGGTCATATGTCTAGTAAGAGATAAATAGCTTAATTAATGTATTTTAAAAAAAATTTATGGTATCTTACATGGCATTTCAAAAAAATTGTAGGTTGTGTTCTTGTTCTGAGTGAAAATTTTTGGGCATACGTACATACCTGCAACATAAATAAACATCTCAAATTAAATAAATCAGCAAACTCATATACATGAAAGAAAGGATGGAGAAATGAAAGAAATGAGAAATCAAGGAACAATCAAATGCAACCTGTAGTAAGCAACCCTATCGAGACTATCCTCTCATCATCTCCTCTCTTCAAAACCTTGTAGGAAAAAAGAAGTGAAAATGAAAAGATGAGGGGTTAAAAGATCATCTTTATGATTTAGGGAAACATGAAGTTTCCCTAAGATCCAAGGGTTCAAATTAAAACAATCTAATGGCCAAGATTTGGTCCACATCTATTAACAACTAATTTGTCATTATATTAATTAAACTCACCTAACTTTCTAATTTTACTTTGGTGGAGGACAAGATAAATAGGGACCACTTAAAGTCATTTTAGAAGACTTTTAAAAATAAACTTTATTCTTCTTAAAATTTTAAGATTTAAACAAAAATAAATTAAAAAAAATCAAACTAAATTAGAAATTTATGTTAATTGATTTTTTTTCTTTTTGAAGAAAAAACACATCAAGTCAAATTAGAAGTTTTTATTAATTGATTTAATTAGTGGAATTTAAGTAAAAAGAACATTATCTTTAAATAAAATCAAATCAAATCCAACAATGGTGTGGGTTAGAGTATTTTTTTTTTTTAATATTTCATAAACATTGTTTAAACAACAATATTATTATTATTATTAAGGTTTAAACATTGATATTGATGGGATTGAACAATAATAATTTTATCAACATAAATATTTATATTTGGGGTGATAATTAAAAATATGTTAATAGTTATTATCGTTTATTTTATTTTATTTTTCCGGTATTCCTTTATTTATAATCATCAGATATGATTAATTGGTGAGTAAATTAATGAGTAGATAATATATCCTTAACAATAACCTATGAATTGATAAATAAATAATAATGTTACTAAGCATTAAATAAGTAGCAACAATAGTAATAATGTTTAATTTGGGATTGAGTATTACTATTAAATTAGTGATTGAATGTAGGCAACACCATGGTTAATGTATAATGTAATTTTAAACAATAATACTCCTTTATTATGTTAAAAGATGAACAACTAGTAACATATTACTTTCAATCTAGTAGATTGATTAATAACAGACTTATTATTCTTAATATAAATATTAATTAATGCAAAAATTATTGTGACAAAGATATTTGAAGCTACCAATCAAGTGTTTATGTATGTACTTGTGAGAGTTGTTCATGCCAACATTAATTTTATAAGATGAGTTAGTGCTATATAAAAATAATAAAAATAATTTTGACTATGCGTGGAGCTATGGAATTTAGCACATAAAGAGAATATGTATATCTGGGATAGAATAGAGGGATGATACCAATCACCTCAATAGGTCACCCTAGAGGGATTAAAATGCAATGGAAAATGAATATGAAATCTAAAGTTTTATTAAACTCCCTTTTTCACACATTTAAGTATTTGAATGTAAGGATAAATGGTAGCGGCAACATTGAGAAGATTTATACGTGGAACTCACTATAATATTATATCTAATAATGATATTAAATTATATGCATGACAATGCCAATCCTAGTGGTCATACGTTTAGTATCAGTCCAACCCCCGTAGATGAATGATATTACTTATGTGGATACCATGAAAAGTATGGGTTATTGTTACACCATAAGCACTCTAGAGATAAATGACTTAAATAGTGTATTTAAAAAAAAATATTGTAGGTTGTGTTCTTATTCTGAGTGAAAAATTCTAGGCATGACACTCAGACTATTGATACTACTGTACTGTTGGTTACTCTAATACATTATTAATAGAACTTAACTTATCTAATTGTTAAAATATTTTAGATTTTCATTTGTATTCCAAGAGAATATATTAATATATTAATAAGGATGAGTGGATATTTTAAGTTGAGAGGCTTCTACAATGAGTTGTTTTTTACTTTTTTAAAAAAATTGACAAGTATTAATTAAGCCGAGAGGTTTCTAAAGTGATTTTTTTGACCTTTTTAAAAAAATTGACAAGCAGCTGCATGTATTCCAAGAGAATATACTAATATATTAATAAGGAGTGGATATTGCCAACCTCTGTTGCATGAGTTGAGTTGGCAGAGGAGTGGAAAATAAATGAAAGAAATATTGACAACATTGGCACTGGGAGAGTATGGTTTCTGCATTTGAAACAAACAATGCATCCTGGCAACCACAATCTACATTTAGTCACCTAGTTGGTAGTTTCTCCAGGTTTCTTCTTTGTTGTAACCATTTCTTCTTCTATATTTTTTCTGTAGAAGGCTTTAACTTGAAGTGGCTGCTTGTGTTTGGCAAAGGCGTATGGATTGGTTTCATGGCATCAGAGGGTTTCGTTGAACAGAGGCCGCCTGGTATAAGGGTGCAACCTGCAGAAGAAAACCTCCCTTCTTCCTCTTTTCCTTTCCTTTCTTTCTTGATTTTACCTTTTTCTGGGTTATGCTTAAGCGAGCAAGATTTTGTTTATTTGTTTAGCCATTTCTATTATTTCTATTTTATCAATAGATTTCACATGTAATCCCCCTCTCCTTCTTCTCCTTTCCTTTCTTTCCTGATCTTACCTTTTTTTGGGTTATGCTTAAGCGAGCAGGATTTTGTTTATTTGTTTATCCATTTCTATTATTTCTAATTTATGAATAGATTTCACATGTAATCGGTAGTGACTTTTCACATTTCATTATCCATATCTTTGCTTCAGGATTCACCAAACTAGCAGGGTTATGGGGAGATGCGCTTGACCCTAAGCAGTTTCAGAAGCTAGCTTTGTCAGATGGATTGCTCTCTAGAGCTTATTTTAGGGTTTGCATTGGTAATGAATATTGTATGGCTTATGGTTTTATTGTGTATGTGTGTGGAGTTTTGGGATTTCATGAATTCAATGTGATTCAAACATCGAATTTTGGTTCCTTTGTTTATGCGATTGATTTTTCACTTTTAAATAGGCATGAGAGACTCGAAGGAGTTTGCATTGGAGTTTTTTGAGGCCTGAAGATGTGGTTTACATGTGCAATCGATTAGTAAGGAGGAGCTTTATAGTTTCTGTTTGGAAATTTCCGATTCTTGACTACATATTTTCTTTGATATGTAAGAAAATTAAGTAAAAATTTTAAATGCAAAATATGCTAATTTTTGTGCATTAAGAATCTAGAAAATTGCAAATTAGAGTAACTATTTTTCTTTAGAATTGAGGAACTAAAGTCTAAAATTTTAGGCTTAATATTTTTTTTATTTTTTTGTCATTAAAACACTAAACATTGCTATGGGTAGCACCCTGTGTTGATTTTGAAAGATATTACATGAGTTTCATCCAAAATTTGGGAGGCCCCTTCTATAGTAATGGCCAACCCAGATCACCTACCTACCCAACCATGAAATTTAGTCAAAAATATAGGATTCCTTTTCTATAATAATGGCCAACCCAATGCACCTACCTATTTAGACCATGAAATTCAACAAAAACCTGGGAGACCTTTTCTGTAGTAATAGCCAACCTAGGGAATCACCTACTCAAAGACCTGACTTAGCTAAAACCCCACCCGAGACTAACTCTAGAAAACCATATATTGATACTATTTCAATATAATTTACTGTAGAAAATAACTTTTTTAACAAAAGGCCACATCTACAAACTAGTGTATCGTTCAAGTCGAGTATTGCTTAGTCTTCATCGCCCTCAGGCTCGCACCTTTTCATGTACGCCTTGTAGCTTGAAACCACTAGACAGTCTGCACTGCATTTCAGATGTGTTGGGATTTTAGCATTTTCCTCAGGGTCCCATTGGTCATTAGCAATCCATTCTTCTCCTTCTCCCAGGTCCCAATCTTCATTGTCATCTACAACTATCTAATCCTTCAAACCCTCATCAACAATGTACCTCGATACCCAACCATGTGGCATATTGGTAGTCAATTTAACTGCTCTAAGGAGAAAGAAGACATTTCTATCCCTCTCAACCCATAATTTATCGAAACCTTCTAAGTCGATAGTGCGTATCAAAGAAAACTTCATCACCTCGTGGCCTCTCATACACAACATGTAGTAGTTATGTGGCATGGGGACTTGCCTCTTATCATCCACATTGTCCAAAGCTGCATCTATTTTTCCCAGCCAACCATGCACAAAGACCATCTGGGTTAATTTTTTACTCATTTCCTTTGAGACTCCCATATGCAGTAGGACCACAAGAAACATTGCCGGAATCTCAGTGTTTCCTCTGGCTCTATGATAGGATTTCAAGAACTCTAACCCAACCACTTTTTTGGTTGCCTAGAGAATGAGAGGATGGAAAAATTGTAGCATTCCTTGGAGTTGTTTGTTTGTTATTTCCCCTCTAAAAGTATGCATCTGCTTGTTTGTATCCAGGGCCAAAGGTGTTTCCATTCCCCACAATTCACTCCTCACCTTCTGGATGTTTCTAACCTTACCTTGCCTTGTGATACAATTGTGCTAAATAAGTATCTCTTCCTTTTGTGAACAAGGGCCATATTACCTCATGATATATGGAGAGTCGATCGAGGCCTTTATGCATGTCAAACTGCCACTTTCCTCAGTGATGGTACACATTCCCAAGGATGATTAGTAATACGCCCTCCAACTTTTGTAAGGAGATCTTCATTCCTTGATTTATTCTTTTATTTTGAGCTCTTGATACTGACCCATGTCTTTCCAAGAGTGATGCAAAGATATTACCCTTATTGCCATGTGCTTTTTGTTTGCTGCGACTGCGAGGGCCAGTGCCAAAAAATTTCTCGATGCCTAACCACATGGTTATCCTACTTGTTGTTTTCGAAGGCCAATTTTTCCAACTCATCTACTCTTGTGTTTCCTTCCCTATATATATGATTAACTTTGAAGGATGCATACCCGTCTAATAGTGTCTTGATTTGCTGCAATAGATTGTTTAGCTTCCAATTAGGGGTGGAGCCCTTGTGAATTGCATTGATTGTTAACATTGAGTCTCCTTCCAAGTAGACCTGGCTAGCCCTCAATTCTCGCCCAAGCTGAAGGCCTAGCACTGCAGCTCTAAATTCTACCTCATTGTTTGTGCAATTGCTAAGAGGAATGGATCTTTCTGCTAAAACCTTACCTTCAGAGTCATGTGCAATGCAACCAGCCCCACTTGGTCCCGGGTTGCCACAAGCAGCACCATCAAAGTTGACCTTAATCCACCCTGACTATGGGACTTTCCAAACTATTTCCACCCTATTGGATTGAAGGGAGCTATTCCCATTCAGATTGGGGGGTTTGAGACCTAGGAAGCTCTTGATCATACAATCATGCCAATTTGTGAACAAATTTTTCTTGCCTTCCCTTCACCGAGCATTTTCATTGACCAGTTCAACCATTGCTCTTTTAATTTTATCCCATAATCTATTTTTGTTTAATCCTCTCCCCTGAAATATTCTCCTATTTCTTTCCTTCTAGAGTTCTCAAATTACAATGGACAGAGTAACCTACCAAATGCTATCAAACACTAAATTTTTTCCTTTTTGAGGCCACATCTTGAACCAGGTTGACAGATCCTCTAGCATAGGGCTTTGGAAATTTAGTTTGATTCTCACAAGATTCGAGCATTCAATTGCATATGGGTACAATAGCAGAAGGTGGTTTGTTGTCTCCTCATGTTCTTTGCATAGGCTACACCTTCTCGGTCCTTGGATACCAAGTTTGGCTAGTCTATCTTCTATTAGAATTCTCTTTTGAGTTTCCAGCCATGCAAAGACTCCAACTTTGGGTAGGCATTTGTTCCCCTAGAACAATTTGTATGGCCACTCTTTCTGAGCTAGTGCTATTTCTTTGGCCTTGTATCCTAGTTTCACCTTATAGGTTCTAGTTGAGGATCCACACCCCCTGATTTGGTCCTTTTCATTGGATGGAACAAAGTATCTTTCCTTGAGGATCTTTGCCAGGGCTTCTTTCTGGTCCTGTAGGGCATTGAGAGGATGAAGATCATTCCAGATCCAACTCGTTACTCCTTGATGTGAAACCATTTTTCCATAATTGGCCACCTTATTCCCCCATAGTCTAGTAGTTTATGCTTTTATTTCTTCTAGACCCGGCCTATTGCCAATGGGCTCTTTTCCGTACCATGAGTCTTTCTAGAAATATGCACTTTTTCCATCACGAAATTCCCAGGTGACATGATCTACTATTATGTCTCTGCACTCAATTATGAAATTCCATATTGCAGAGCCTCTTCAGGAGTTTAGAGTTGTAAGGATTCTTATTGGATCATCTGAATTTAGATATTTCCTTTTTATGATTTTGACCCATCTTTGGTTTCCTTTGGTGTGAATATCCCATACTAGTTTGGATCCCATGGCCTAGTTCATGATGGGGAGTTGTCTTATCCCTGTACCTCAAACTTCTTTGGGCAAAAAAAACTTATCCCATGCTAAAAGACAAAATTTGTTCTTCTCACCCGTGCCACTCCACAAGAATCTTTTGAAGATTTGTGTGAGAGAATCCTCTACTACTTTGGGAAGTTTAAGGCAAGACATTGAATAAACCAAGATAGCTGATAACATAGATTTCACCATCAGGAGTCTTCTAGCCAATGAGAGCCATTTTACCTTCCAACTGCTTAATTTATTCTTGTAGCTGTTAATCAAGTTTTCCCAGTAGAAATTCTTGTTAATGGCTGCAAATAGGGGAATTCCCAAGTATCGACCAGGTAAGGAGGAAAATTTCAAGTTCAAGATCCTTTCTATATCTCTTTGTAGACTTGGTAAGGTGTTTAGGAAAAAAATATTTGATTTTCTCCAATTGATGTCTTGGTTGGATGCACTGCAGTAGTCATTCAAGAAGTTTTTAATCACTCTTGCTTCCCTTCTGCTAGCCTCGCCCATTAGGACTATGTCATCAACAAAATATAGGTGGGTTGATGGTTGTAGACCATTGGCTACATGAATTCCTTTCCATCTACCTTCCTCGAGCTTAGCCATTTGATTCTCTTTCCTAGCACTTCTTCCATAATTATGAATAGAAATGGGGAAAATGGATCACCTTGTCTTATCCCCCTGGAGGAGGTAAAGTAGCCATTTGCTATTCTATTTACCAAGACCAAGAATTTCAGAGTAGAAATACAACTTTGAACCGAATTTAACCAATTTTCTCCAAAACCAGTTTTTCTTAACACTTCTAGTAGAAAACTCCTATCTACAAAGTCATAGGCTTTGAGGATGTCTAGCTTTAAGATCATATAGGGCTCTTTGTTTTTCCTCGTAGTGTGGATTGTTTCATGAGCTATAATGATTCCTTCTACTATGGACCGGCCTGGGGAAAAACCACTTTGCTCTTCAGATATGACCTCCTGCAACACCTTTTTGAGCATGTTAGCAATTATCTTTGTAACCACTTTGTAGACTGTATTGCATAGTGTGATTGGCTTGAAGTCACTCATTGATTGGGGATCTTTCTTCTTGGGGATTAGGGCTAGAAAGGTGTGATTTATTTCCCCTAGCATTATCATTCTTTTCTTGGATTCCTCCACTGCTGCACCAAGATATTTCCGTACTATATCACAGAAGGTTTGAAAAAAACAATCTGGAAAACTGTTTGGGCTTGGGGCCTTATTCGGGTTTATTTGAAATATTGATTCTTTTACTTCATCCAGGGCTATCTTTTGGTAGAGGATCTTGTCATGTTCTTCTATTATGATGGAGGGAATTGCAGCTAGCAATTTGTCCCTAGTAGTCATGTTTACCTCGCTTTCCTTATTTAGCAGTGCTTCAAAGAAATTAACTGCCTCTTTATTGACTTCTTCAGTTGATTGAGTTATTTCATCATTAACTTTTTTGATTTTTGCAATCCTCTTTTTGTTTCTATTGGCTATAGTTGATTTTTGGAAGAAATTTGTGTTTCTATCCCCATCTTTCAACCAAATTTCTCTTGATTTTTGGTGCCAATAGCATTCCTCCCATTTGAGGATCTCTGTCAATTCATCTTTTAAGATCTATTCATTCTTATAGTCAGCTACATCCATTCCCCTTTCTATTACATGCTCATTCAGTGCTTGGATTTATTGCTCAATTCTTTCTTTCTCTTGGAAGATATTCTTGAAGTGAGTCTTATTCCACTCCTTCAACTTCATTTTTATGTAGCCTAGCTTTTTGTTTACCATGTAAAGCTTTGTTTTTTCATTGACGCTTACTTCATTCCACCAAGTACTTATTAAGTCTGGCAGCTGATTTTCCCTTAACCACATGTATTCAAATTTGAATGGACAACCTTTAGGAGGATCATTTTGGCCAAAAGATAGAAGGACTATGAAGTTGTTTGAGCTTGTGAAAGGAAGAGTTTGGGCTTCATGGGAACCTTCCAAATCTCCTCAGTCACCCCAAAGGAGAAATCTGTCTAGCTTTTCTGTAATGTTGGTGAATCCCTTTCTTTTGTTGGACTAGGTGAAAGTACCATTTCTTGTTTGTATGTATAGTAGAAGGTTTTTGTCAATGAATTCCTAAAAGTCTCTTTGAACAACCGTTACTCTCCCGACCCTGCCTATTTTTTAGTATTGCTTAGAGTGGCATTGAAGTCTCCTACTACAATTACTTTTCCTGATCTTTTCCTTTCTATTTCCCCAAATATTTTATCCCATAGCCTCTTTTTACTTTATGTTGGAACAGGCCCATATACATTGATGGAAGTGAAGGATATGTTCCTTCTTATGTCTTTGAGATTGACTACTTTCCAATTCTCTGCTTATGATTCTATTTCCCTTGACACTGAGAGAGGGTTCCAGACAATTCCCAATCCCTCAAAAGCCCCTAAGGCCTCCTTGAAATGTCCTTTTCATTATTTCCAATTGCCCAACCTTTTTTCACCTTCTTCCTTATTCCATTTTGTTTCTTGCAATAACACTACATTTTCATTTGTTTGGTCAATTTGGCGCTTGACCATGTGCCATTTGTTAGGAGCATTGACACCCCTTAGATTCCAAGCTATGAGTCTCATTCTACGTGGGGAAGGATACTCTCCTTCCCCATCATCAGTTTTCTCTTCCCTACAGTGCTACCAACAATCATCAACTTGTCTTTGTTAGACATCCTACCCCTACTGGCCTTTTTCTTGATGTTGGGGGCTTTTAATTTTGATTTAGACTACTCTAGTTGCCTGATTTCCAGTAATTCTCCTTCCCCTCTCTCCTCCCATAGCTCTCCCTCTCCCTCAGAAAGTTCATCATTGTCTTCTTCTTCTGTTTGTGATTGGACCTCTCCTTCCTCAATCGGGGGGCATCCATGGTTACTTCAAGGTTTAGTGAATTCTCCTATGGCATAATTTCAGGGGACTGGAGAGACCTGTTGTCACTTGCTCCTTCTTCAAAGAGCTCCTTTAGTTGTATTTGGATGTCCCTCTAGAGTTCTTGTGTATCATCCATAAGGGCGATGAGGGCTTGGTTAACATTTATATTACCACTTTTCAGGATTCAAATTTCCTAAGAGAGGGAAATAAGAGGTTCCCTGGAGGAGCCCCCCATGGCTCCCATGGCTGGCATATCAATCCCTTCTTTGGGCCTCACTTCTGGGTTTGTGTCCTGTGAGGGAACAACCTTTGGCTCAACTTGTTCTGCATTATCTATGTTGGAATTTGATGCCCTGTTTGAGGTGCCCTCTTGGAGTGTTTTCCTGTAGAGGCGGTTCTTCGATCTTAATCCTTCCCATCTCAATTTCTTGCTGCCAACTTCCAAACTTGGTCAATATTTCAATAGTTTTGTATATCCCTACCCCTTCATCTACTTCTACTAAAGAAAAAGGTTTTGATCCTTCTTTTCCATTAATGAAATCCTCATCCACTCTTATACATACTCCTACGGCATCACCCAATCTTGTCATGGCCTCTAGGATTCAAAATTCTGAGGGAAAATTAACTAGTTTGATCCAAGTTGAAATTTTAGTCAATTAGTAATTCCATGGGTCAAAAATAGCTTGCCAGTTAGTATAGTGAAACGAATGACCATTCATGAACAGGGGTTCTCCTTCTAATATTTCCAATTTCAAGCCAAGTTTATGCATTCTACCAAAAAAAATAAAAAAAAATTGGTAGGGGAGTGATGCTTACCTAGTCTATGTACTTGCTCACCCACCAGGCTTTTATCTCATCGCTTGGGCAACCTGAACTAGTCCATTTTGCAAATAGGGCACGCTCTGATAGCTTGGCTACTACTTTTTTCAATCAGCTCTGAAGGCATTGGTATAATTTGTACCCTCTGGGATGCAGGTTCACTTCTCTATTTTCTCTAGAGTGGAAATTTCTTTGGTTTATTTTCCTTCTCAGAAGATCTCGATCTCTTTCATTCATCCTTCTTCCGAACTCGTACTCCCCACGTTGTTGGTTCACGTTTGCACTGACTTTAGGCCTAGGGTTGGTCAGGCCTTTTGCTCACCAAACTCTACTAGTTTGATTTTGAAAACCTCCACCCTTGCCATGCCAATTAGAGTCTGATTGGTAGCCATTGCATTCCCTTTCCCAGAACCTCCCATGCCTTCGCCTTTGTGCCCCATGTCTCTGGTTGTTCCAGCCACGAGCTGTAGGCTGCTGTGCAAGCTTCGAGGACTTACCATCCGTTGTCGTTGGCTGGGGGTTGTTCTGAATTCCAATTATTCCTTCGCTTTCCGAGTTCTTCCTGTAGTGTGGATGGCATTTGTCCACCCAAATCCCATTTTCAAAGATCCATTGCAGGATGTGGTATGGTCTTTGATGATTTGTTGGATCATTTGCCTCTCCGACTACTACAACGCCATCCTCCGCTACTGAGTCCCCCTAGCGAGTTCGCTGGATTTCTACCGAATTTCACGCTAGCTCACCATTGCGCGACATCTTCTCACTCTTCCTTGCCATTCTTATTTGATTATTCTATTGCTTTAGTAATTTCCTTCTGATAAACATATTTAATATTATAAGTATTTAGTTAAATAAATTATTATAAAATTAAAATTAAAATAAAAAAATAAATTATATAAAATGAAATTAAATTAAATATTAATACTCTAAATCTATCTACTAGCATATATATTATTTTAATAATATATATATAAAATATGTGGAGAGATATCCTTTTTGAAGCATCTATTTTTAATTAATTTTCTCACATAAAACTACAATAGACACCTCCAGAAGGATATCTCTCGGCCTATTTTATATATATTATTAAAATTTATGTATTTAGCATATATATATAATTTTAATAATATGTATAATATGTATAAAATATTTGGGGCTCCTATTTTTGCAAAAGATTCCAATTAATCTGGTAGCACAATTTTTTTCCCATTAGAACCTCCCTCCTGTGGCATGGAAATATTATATATTATATAATATAAAATTATTTTTAATAATAAACATATTTAATATTATAAGTATTTAGACTAAGTTACCGGTTCGGGTTCGGGGACGGGTTCGGGTACGCGAACCCGGTACGTGTGTACGGGCAAAATTTTTTTAGGGGTTTGGGTACGTATGGGTACGTGTGTATATATATATATATTAATAATTTAATATATTATAAATATATATATATGTATTATATATACAAAAAAAAAGAGAAACATAGAGAATTGTAAAACTAAATCATTTCATAGTATGATACTTGATCATTGACCAATGCCAAATGCCAAAGATAAATATTAAATGCCAATTGATAGTTGAAAAATATTCAAATAAAATTACTAAATTACAAAATGTAGTTCATGAAACATTGAAAATTTGAAACATGATTCAATGTTCATTGTTCATATGCTCATCAATCATCAAAAGGATTGTCAGAATCATCATGACTTGGATTTTGAGTGGTTTCAACTTCAAAATCATCATCATTTGAACCCAAAGCGGATCCAACACCATGTGATATGTCATCAATATCACCCACATCATCCATAGTGGCTCTAGCAAGATCCTGAATGGTTGCATCCAAGTCAGTAGACTCGGGTGCTACATCCCAAAGCCTCGCTGCCCCCTGCCTGTATTGAGGATCCTTACGTGACAGAAGACGCAAATTGGAATGAATATACACTAAGTCTTCAGCTCTTTTTGCAGCCAACCGGTTACGCTTCACTGAGTGGATAAAGGAGTATGTACTCCAATTCCGTTCAGTGGCAGAAGAGCTTGCAACCTGGAAAGAAAACCAACAAAATTAAAAATAAAATAAAAAAATGCAAGATAAATTCAAGAATGTTAAGTGTTAAATTTTACAATACAAGTGGCAAAAAAAAAAACTTACTTGTGAGAGGATCTTGATTGCAAGAGGTTGGAGGTACATATAATCTTGACCATGGAGGTACCACCATGTAAGACCATCCATTTTGTATTGGTCTCTAGCAACAGAAGCGGTATGATTTTTTGATTTTCCTGTGACAAACATTCCAAATTCTCTCATGACACTTGCATGCACTTCTGGATCACTGAACATTCTACTAAATGCCGTCTTATACCCATTAGCAACTTCAGCATCTCTATATGGCGGTATTCTCCCTGGGATAGAAAGCACTTCAGTGGTATAGTACCTCGGAGATAGGGCATATGCAAGGAGGTGCAATGGAGTTGTCATCTTGTTCCAACGATGAAGAACAATTGCTTCCACCCTTTTGTACAAGGTGTCTTCAGGATCATTCTCTTTTTTTTGTATTTCTATTTTTATTTTTTCCAACATTGTGTCCATGCTATCATAGACATCCCCCAAGCATGGTTCATCTGTATCAGCAAACCGAAGCATAGACATGATAGGTTCGGTGAATTCCAATACATAATTCACACGATCCCACCAATCGTCATTCAAGATCAATGCCTTGACTTTTTGGGCCCTCTCTGAATTTGATTGCTTCCATATACTCCATTGGTTGCTAATAACCATTTGACTCAATGCATCTTTCACCTTCACAAGTCGTCTCAGAACAATTGTGTGAGATGCAAACCGGGTCTCGGCAACCTAAGAACATGTTAATAGTAAGTTAATAACACATTTAAAATATGTAAATAATGCAAAAAATTATTTTATTCAATTATGTAAAACATGACATAAATGATAAATGAAACTAAATATATTAAATTTTAAAATTTACCTTCAACAATTCCAATGTTGAAAAAGTTCTGAAAATTGCTTGTGACATATGGTGGTTTGTCACAAACATCTGGATCTCCTCAAACTCCTGGTATATTTCTTTCACCCACTCTATTTGGGTGCCAATTGCTTGCATCACCAAATTGAGGGAGTGTACAGTGCACGGTGTCCAAAAGATGTGCTCATATCTGGCCTCTACCAAAGCACCTGCAGCCCTGCAAACTTTTGCATTGTCCGTAACTACTTGGACAACATTTTCACTACCCACCATCTCTATGGAGTCAATGAGAATCCTGGAAATGAACATTGCATCTTTCACTTGCCCTTCACAGTCAACCGCCCTCAAAAACATTGCCCCCTTGGGGGACACTGCAATAACATTAATCAATGGACGGTTTTTGCAATCTTTCCATCCATCGGAAACAATAGATACACCTGTTTCAACCCAAGAATCTCTAATTGGTTTTAGTTGGGCCTCTACATATTTCCTCTCTTTTTGCAATAAGGTGGTACGCACCTTTTCATACCCAGGACTTGTGAAATCAGGAGGTGCACTATTTATTGCTGACACCATGTCCTTCCAATATGGTGATCTCACCAAGTTGAATGGAAGACCATTGGCATAGAGGCAACGTGCAATTTTTTCTTCAGCAATATCTCTTGCCTCCATTTTAAATGCTTTCTCTAATGGACCTCTCTTGCGGGTGGTGGTTTCTAGTTCTTCATCTTCTTCTTCCGTAGAGGGTATAGACAAGAAGGGATGTCTAGAGGGCCTAACTATCTGATGAGTGGGTAATGTTTGTTTTTTCTTTCCGGAACTATAACTAGTTTGTTTTCCTCTTGCAATTGAATTGTCGGCATCTTCTTGTTCTTTTATAAATCCTGCTATTTGTACAGTAGATAACCCCTTCTTATTTGGACCCACACACATGTTAATCCCTTTACCACCAGGGCCCATAAAATGAAGTTTTACTCGGTAGTAGGAGCTATTATATTGTGCATTGCAAAAATTACACTTCCAAACAAACCCCCCACCTCCAGGAATTTGTGAAATTCGTGTGGTATGTCTCCATAAAGGAGATCCTTTATCAATTTTAAACTTTTGGCTTCCATCCCCACCCACTGAACTTTGACTACTTGCCATTGTTGCAATCTATAAAAAAAATGAAAAAAAATATATATATATTTGAAAAACTTCTTCACAAACTTGAAAAAATTCATCAAAAACTAAGAAACTTAAAAAAAATCATCAAAAGATTGAAGAATAGGGTTTAAATGCATACCTTGAACACTTAAATCTCCTTTGTAGAAGCTATTTGCCACTCCACAATCGATCTCCTTCAAATGCAATCACCTCCCTTCAAAATGCTAAGATGGACACAAATTATGGAGAGAGCAAAATGAGAGGTAAAAATGAAATGCTTTAGTGTTAAAATGCCTCATATTGGGTCGTTTTAGGGTTTTGTAGCAAAATAGAAATTAAAAAATTGCTTTTTATTCACTTTTGGGCCCACTTTTGAAGTGTTGGGCCGTGGGTTATGAGGTTAGCGATGCATTTGGTACCCGGTCCGTGCCCATGGGCACGACTGTATGTTTGATGCCTTGGTGCGTGCAGTAGCATTACAAACCGATACCCGAGGTTAAGTACCCGAACCGGGTTCGAGGCCTATGGGTACGAATCCGGTAACACAGTATTTAGATAAATAAATTATTATAAAATTAAAAATTAAAATTAAAAAAAATTATATAAAATTAAATTAAATTAAATAGTAATACTCTAAATCTAGCCCATAATTGTAACACTATTTCTAAACCCCATTGCTAACTCTAAATCTATCTACTAGCGTATATTCTATTTTAATAATATATATAAAATATGTGGAGGGATATCCTTTTTGATGCATCTATTTTTAATTAATTTTCTCACATAAAATTAACGCCTCGAGAAGGATATCTCTCACTATATTTTATATATATTATTAAAATTTATGTATTTAGCATATATATATATATATTATTTTAATAATATATATAAAATAGGCTGATAGATATCAAGGTCTATTGTAGTTTTATGTGAGAAAATTAATTAAAAATAGATGCCTAAAAAGAATATCTCTTCACGTATTTTACATATATTATTAAAATAATATATATATGCTAGTTTTATTTACAATTTTAGACAAAATGTTGGTTTTGTCATTAATTATTGTCACATTTGAAACTCTAATCTTGTTTTATAGACTAGCTGATTTTGAGCCATATCCAATTTTCCCTGTCCAAACTGTGATGTAATTGGAAGCAGATGTGTACCTTTGTTGTACCTACGTTAAGCTAAAAGACGCATATTCATTTGGAAGAAGTTTTGCTCTGGTGATATTGGGCACTTGTACTCTTTCACATTTTAAAATTTAATCTGCTGCATTCTTGAAGTATTAGGGGCATGGCATATGCAATTACTATGCTGCATCTAGTTCTCTTGGATAGGTAGGCATTAGAAATGCAACTTGTCTTGTAAATATATTAATGTAGATGCATAGTAAAATGGAGCTCTTTTGTCATGTTAGTCATTTATTATTTTTTGGTGACAGGGAAGTAGGTTCCTAATTAATATCTTGATCTAATAATAGCTTGTTGTCTCTTGCTTGAAAGGTGTTCCTAGTTGTGAAACGTTTGTATGCCTCTCCATATCATGTTGATTGCTTGTTGGGCCACTGTACTCTGTAATGTACATTCAAATGACCATTCAGTTACTAGCTAGTTCATTAGCTTAGTCTTTTGTGCAGTATAAATGTATAATACCTAGTAATTGATATGAAAAAATCTACACTTGCTTTATTGCAATTCTTTGGGTTGTTAATATTGCAGTGATCAATGACGAGACAATAGAAAGAACTATAGACGACAATCGATAGTTCTCACAAAAATAGGTCCTGATTGATTATGGATAGTAGTGTTGATATTAGCCAATGTGCTACAACGTCGGATATCTCCCTGTATGCTATCTAGTCTTTCTTGGAATTTTCATTATCTACCCTTCATCTTATTGGTTTCTTCTTTCTTGGGTGTGGTATCCATCTCTTCCAACAATGTATTATCTTTATCATGAGTCCTAAGAGAATGTATTATTTTTGCCTCTTGTGAAAGACCTTGTCATGCTGCAACAAAATAGTTTTGCAATAAAAGAAAAAATAAATCAAATTAAAACCAGCTGCGAAAACTCTTCAATATACAGAATGAAGATTCATATCTTGTTTACAAAAACCTGTGGCAGTTGATGTAATTAGTGTTTGTGGGATATTTTCATTTACCATGTAAAATGGTGATCTAGCTGGATACGGCTCTATCAATCTTACAAATACTTTTTTTGGTATGAAACATTCACTTTGGACTTTTAGGTTACAAAATAGGTGATCCTCGTCTAATGTTGCAGATATTGAAGGCCTTACCAAAGATGCTAGCCCTGGGCTTTAGTGTCCATATTCAAATTTAATTTTGGATTTGAGAGAAAAAAATAATTAAAATTTAGAAAATTCCCAACATGGAATTTTATTACATGAGTTTAGTGATTGGAGGCCTGTTGCATTTAAGGGTTGTCGTCTTCTAGATTACAATAAGGCCCTTTTAGAGGAAACCATCTTTTCTAAAATGGACTATAGATGTGTTGTAATGCCTTGCCATGTGAAACCCAAAGGACAACAAAAATATTGCAATATTTTTTTTAATTAATTAATTTATATTTTATTTTTATTTTGGGTGAATTTGATGAAAGGATTCATTGGGAATTTTTACAAAAACATGACATGGAGAAATTGACAAGAATTTTTATGAAAGTATAGGGCTCTCGTTAAAAAGTTAAAACTAGTTTTACAGCTGAGAGAATTTGGGGAATTGCAGCTTATTGTCTTCATCTTTGGTTGCAAAATTCCAAGTATGGGAAAATAACTATTTTGATAATCTTTGAATAATATTTGCAATGAAATGTTAAAATAGAAAAAAATTAGCTTCCATACTCCTGGTCTATATGCTATATAATATCTGATTCATATTTCAGAGTTATTTTGATAATACTTCCTTAGATGGGTTTTATGTTTTCATGTTGATCTCATTCTTTCCCTTTGCATTGTTTTTAGTTTGATATAGTATAGTATTTAATCTTGTGGGAACCCATAGCAGTGAGACTTTCCCAGTTGGGAGTGAAGGGTAGTTTGTTGAGTAGGCTTCTAGAGGCATACAAAGGAAAATCAAGGGATACTATGGGAGATCATCATCGCACGATCCTACCATGGGTTATCCTGACTACCTCTGGAAGCAGTCACCTTGTAAGTAGTCGTTGGGATTATTGTATGTTATTTTTTTGTTGACCTTGTGGTTGGTCTTGTGATGGCTCTGCTTGTCTGTCTTGGTCATGGGCCTTTCTTGTCAACTCCTAGCATGGGGGGTCGGCCTTCAGGTCCACATGGTTGGGTGGAATGTGCTATGCACCCCATTGGGTTCCCAGGTTGTATTCCTAATACAAAAGTGAATGTAGAGTCTCCAAAGCTTCACTTGGTTGAAGATTGTTCCACATTTTGTACCTTATTCTTCATTGATGCATTATTCTTGTACTCGATGTACTCTTCCCATTAATATAAGGGAAACATTATGTAATGTACTATTGTGTCCATGATGTGTTATGTATGTGGAAATATGCTCCACAATCGTAATATGGAACTATGAATTGAATTGTAATAAAATGATATATCATCTCCCTCTTTTTGATAATTAGTTTTATATTTTAAATTTAATTGAGCATGAAATTTTAGAGGAAATTAGCTAATACTAAAGTAGTTGGTTGGGTAATTTTATTGTGATAAATAAATAAATTGGGTAAAGAGAATTGAATTGAATGTTTACCTACATAGTTGTGTGTATTGTTTCAATAATTGAATATTAAATTTGATCTATTGTAGATATTCAAAATGATTTTTTTAAGTTCAAATAAATGTTTTAGGTTATTTTTCATATTGGATATGGTGATGTAAATAACTGTTGTATTAGGGCTATTGGAGAGGGTGGCTCTTCATGAGTACTAGTGCCTATTGAGAGACAATCAAGATAACCCATGATAGGACTGTTCGATGAAGCTCTCCCATAGTATCCCTTGCTTTTCCTTTGTTTTCCTCTGGAAACCTACTCAACAAACTACCCTTGACTCCTAACTGGGAAAGGCTCACTACTATGGGTTCCCACAAGATTAAATACTATACTATATCAAACTGAAAATGATCCAAAGGGAAAAGAATGAGATCAACATGAAAACATAAAACCCATCTAAGGAAGTAATATCAAAAGAACTCTAAAATAACAATCATTCTCACCTAAAGAATAATAAAATAATCAATAATCACAAATTTTATTCTATTTAAACCTCCATATTGAAGTCTTTTTAATAAATTAAGAATTATAAAATCTTATGTTCATTAACCTCATAGATTACTCTTAATTAAGGATCCTAAAACATATACATTTGTTTTCTCATAAATAAATAAATAAATGAACTAAATTATGAATATCAATGAATGTCCAACCAAACATTTTGTTCTAACTAATCTCTCTCAAAGCCAACTCATGAAGCACACCTACTTACTTCTCTTCATATATATTTATATATTTAAAAATGTGCACAAATGAATATATTTTAATAAAAAGGACTTTGTTGTTTAACCAAAATTAAATATTACTGAAGTAAGTAGTTTTTTATTGAAATTAAACAAAAACACACACACACACAAAAATTTAAAGGAACTTGTAATTAAACTTAATTTGAAAGGAACTTGTAATTAAATATAATTTTGAAAGAACTTGTAATTAAATCAAATTTTAAAAGCTCAAAAGATATTTTTAAACGAATAAAATCTCCAAATTTATTTTATTAAATTGACACGATCCTAAACACTACATTATCCCTCACAATTCGTAGTAATTTACAACTAATCATAGTAAATTTACTTTATTTATTCAATTTCATAAACTAACTAAAATATTTACCCTTCTTTTAAATTTACCAATTAATATTAATCTTAACATTGATAATATAAAAATAAATATAGGTTTATATAGATAAAAATAAGAATACCAATATAAATTAAATTGAATTTTTAATAAAATCCCTTGCCTTTTCTTTTAAAATTACTATTAACAGAATACTTTTAGATTTAATTAAATCCCCTCTTTATTTTCTAGAATACCAATATAAATTATATTGAATTTATACTAAAATCCCTTCCCTTTCTTTTTTGAAATACTACTAATAAAAAAATAATTTTAGATTTACTTCAATCCCCTTTTAATTTTCTTGTTTCTTTATTCAATGGCTATCCTTTAAATATATAGTTTAACTTTATTTTTTTTTAAAAGAAACTTCCATCTTTTTTGGTTTGTCTTTTATTTATGTACAACATTTCAAAAACTCATAAAAATTAAGAGGACATGCAAATCTTAAGGAAGTCTTTTGTGTCTTTTAAAAAAAATAGAGTTTAGATTATCACTAGACTTGCTATTGGGATTAGTTGGAGTGTGTGCGCAGCCTGAAGATAAAGGGTTTCAACAGAGGTTCAAGAGCAAATTTTTTTCTCATAAAAAAATATAAATATAATTAATTTTTTTAATTATTTATTTTTTTGAATTTTATCATTTCAAATGTAATATTTTATTAAATACCTCTCATCAAAATATTTTAAGTTTAAAAAAAACTTTATTAATAAGAGAATTATTAATCCACTATATATTTAATTTAAAATAACCATTATTTATAAATGTAAATTTATGTTTTTATTTATATATTCATTTTTAATAAAATAATATTATAACTATCAAATAATTATAACCTTTAATTTAATTTAATCATTTAATTAAACCAACATTACAAATATGACTGAACAACAATGTGGTAAACAACAAGACCCTACAAATAAACAACTTACTCACACGTCACCACGAAGGGACCAAAAGCGGAGGGGCACTACATGTGTAGGGTTTGTCCATTGAAGGAATAATGTTGAAAGTAAGAATTGAAAAATAGAATAATGAAAGAGAAGATAAGGAATAACATGGCGAGTTTTGGTTGATATGTGTTACTTGGAAGAATTTCTAATTATATGAAAATTAATTTATTAAAATATAACAATTCATCATATTCGATTGTTGAGGCCTAACTGTTTGTTGTTGGAAGGCTAACTAGAATAATTTCTATGGAGATATGAATGCTCAATAACTAGCATATATATATTATTTTAATAATATATATAAAATACCCCGAGAGATATCCTTTTTTAGGCATCTATTTTTAATTAATTTTCTCACATAAAACTACAAGCATTGTGGAATTTCCATGCAACTATGCAACCATTTGCACACTTGCAAGTTTTATTCAAGTGTCTACCTATTATTTATAAAATAGGATTATAGAATTTCCTCATATGTTAATAGTCAATGTAAATTTTATTCATCTCTTTAAAAATCTACTTAGCCCTTCTATGATACACCACTAATCATATAGTCGATATTAGATTATGAGCAGTGATCTTGTAGCTAACTTAACTCTTCAATAAGTTATATCATCATTATTATAATCACATATATGCATTCAAGTTCTTCCAGGGGTTATATTTAAGTATCTAAGTCGGTCTAGGTGGTAGCCAACTAATAATTAGGTATATATATATGAGCTATTGGCCAAGTAGCCAACTAATAATTAGGTATATATATATGAGCTATTGGCCAATTATTATGATCATTGAGTAATATTTCTAATTAAAGACTATTTGAGGTACCCCTTCAAGTGGTATATTAATATCAATTATGTGTAGCGTAATTCATATTATATTCCTTATTAATATCAATTATGTGTAGCATATTTCATATTATATTCCTCTATTGTGCAACTTATTTCATTACACTTGTGGTATCAAATTATGATCTTGGTATGATGAAAGGAAGACACATTTTTTAAATTTTGGAGGTAATTTTGGGAAGCACTTATCTCTCTAGTTTTGGAGATTCTTTTTCCTTTTATTTGTTTTTTTTTTATTGAAGATCACATAGAAGATACTACAATATAAATTTAATGGAAACTAGAGTAAAATTCAAGAATTTATTACATAATTCAAGTTACATTAGGGTTTCCACTTAATTCAATCCCAAAGTTGAAAACCAATGAATAGTTTTTCTAATCTCTAGAGTGGTTATTAAGAATATAATTATCATAATACATGTAATACCCCCCCATTTTGTGTTCTGACAATGTGTCCTTGTTTGCTTTGATGTGCTTTTTGGTTATGGAGATACTATATCATGTGTGTGCGATTTGATCGATAATTATAGAGTGATAGTTTATTGGTGTGATGTGATGTATCTTATCTGATACTTTATTTGACATGTTTTAAAATGGTGTAAGGATGATTAGTTATTGTAACATGTTATTGCGTGAGATATTTGTTTATGATGGAATGTCAGTATATGATGAGTGTATTGGTGAAGGGGACGGGATTGTATCACTCGCTTGCGAGTGCCCTACGATTCCGAGATTTCCCCTTTACAGTGTGTTTTATTATACCATATATATGCATGTTTGATATGCTCTTTATTAGCGAGGTTGTGAGTCTGGGGACAATCCCACCTCATTTCATGTAGGTTTGAGCATGTCCATTGACCAATATTGGTGATTGGGAGATAGTAGCTGAGTTTTTAAGGTACCAAGTCGTCACCTAGTCATGGTTGTCGATGGGTTGTCATCGGGTTTAGAGTTTTGATTTGGTTCTTTCCTCTTTGGTTAACTATTTCATTTCATATTTTAAAAGATTATTAAATGGTGGGTATAGTCAAATGATGATTTAAGCATGTATCTAGTTTCAAAGGTTGAAATGTTATTTATTTCATTGATTAATATGATTTAATTAATAAAATAATTTTGGTTTATTGATTAATAGGTTAGTGGTAATAAATTAAATGAAATAGTTATTTTTCCATTATTGTATGTTTGATTTAAAATTTATAATGAAAATAGAAATCATATTAGATATATAAGAATTAAATGTTAATAAAAATAGAAATGTGGATTATATTTCACTTTTGGAAATTTTGGGATACAAAATAGACATTCTTTGCAATTTTGGGATTTTGGTTTAGTTGAAATTTTGAAATATCATTCTTTGAAAGTAAATTGTTTTAATTTTAAAAATGGAAATATTTTCAAATTTTTCAATAAATTTAGTTGGTGGGGGATATTTTAGGGGTTTGACCAAGGGGAAATTCTATTTGGAGCATTTGCTATTTCATTTTGGTTTTTAATTTTGAAATTGTGGAAGAAAGGAGGAGCAAGGATTTGACTTTTTGTTCTTGGAATCTTGAAGAAGCAAGGGGATTTCTTGGTGAGTTGAAAAAAGATCTAAAAGCACCTTTTGAATCCTTCGAAAAAAACCATGTTCCTCCTTCATTTATATTTTTCATTTTGAAATAAGTTTCAAATTTTCATTATGCTGTTGGTAAAATCTTTAAAAAAATATTGTTTAATTTAATGCAAACCCATGAAAATTTGTTTTAAAACTAGCAATAGAAATTTGGAAGGGATCAAATGAAGAGTTTAAACTTCCCTGTTCAATTTGGGGAAAACCCAGAATTTTATACCATGATATTGTGTTCAAATCCTTCTTTCTCTGAAAAGCTCTGTGAAATTTTATAAAATAAAATAAACATGAAAAAATTCTGTGTCATGTTCTATTCTGATTTTTTTTCCTGTATCAGGAGAATTTTCGTTGGTGTTTAGTTATTTGTTTTTTTATTTAATAATAAAAAAATTAAATTATTGTGGGGAGGGGGCAGCCATGGCTGCGCACCCAAACCCCAGTGGAGGGTGCTGCCTTAGGCAGCGCAGCCTCCACTAACGAGGCTGGGCGCAGCCTATGGCTGCGTCCTCCTCCCATAGTGGGGGCCGCAGCCCTATGCTGGGTGTTTTCTTTTATTATTTAAATTTTTATTTTTAAAATTTTTTTATTTTATTTTATTTTATAATATAAATATATATAATATAATATCTATATATTATAATATAATAAGATTTTAAATAATTGGTTTTTTATTTAAATTCGTTGGAATTAAAAATGTTTATTTCAAATATATGGATTTAAATAATGTGTTTTTTCATATATTTATTTAAATAATATATATTTAAATACATTGATGGTTATTTTATTATGAAAATGCAAATACTGATTTTATAATTAAAACGATTTTTTTATTTTCTTTATATTGGAGAATTGATTTTAACTTTGGTAGTAATCGGGGAATTGAAATAAATATTTGGATTTACATTTCTTATTGCTTAGAAACGAAATTATGACAAAATTAGTTATTTTCAAGTAAAGTATAATTAAGGAAATTGAGAGTTAAATAATCGAGTTAGTTGAGTTTTAATGGATATATTTAAATGATATCTATATATTTAAAGGTATATATAAATTTGTATATACATTAAGTATATATTTTTATATGCGTATTTAAATATAGTTAATTTTAAGTTATTATATTCATTATGGATGTTGAAATAAGATTGTTTGTTTTAACCAAATGATTCTAGCTAGCAAGTTGATTGGATTATTTTTTGTAAATTGGAGAAATAGGGAGATAAAGTATTAGTCTAAATTCTTCGATATTATAAATGCAATTTCTATTACCTTGGAGTAGTTGCAATCAATTTTAATTATTTGCACTTGATTATAAGCAATATCTCTTGTTTGGCTTGGATTTAGGAAACCATAAAGTAGGTGATTAATCATCAAATCGTCTTTCTTTATGCATTCTCCCTCTTTCGTGTCGGTGTGCAAATAGAGAAAATGTTTTGAAATCTTCTAGATTGGGTTTCTTTTAATTTCATGGGTGTCATAAAGTGTTAGTCAACTTTGGGTTGTTTTTGTTAATGTGTATAGCCGTATTCTATTGTTTTACCTAGTTTTCACGAACGGGGATAGTTTGTGTCTCAGATTACAAGTGGTTTATGTGGTTTGTGCCTCCTTTGGAAGGAGTGAATTATGTGTTTTGTTGCCTCCAGTGTTTGGAGATGGTTTTGACCTTTGTTGCCTCCAGTGTTTGGAGATGGTTTTGACTTTTGTTTCCTCCAGTATTTGGAGAGAGTTTTGACTTTTGTTGTCTCCAGTGTTTGGATTGAGTTTTATTTATGTGTTCCTCCTAGAGTTGGAGTGGTTTTATCGTATTTGTATACACTTGGGATTCTCTTGGTGATTGGTTTTGTTTGGTACGTTGTCAGGTAGAAAAACTATTAGGGGCAAGAACCCAAAGAGGTAAACTGGGAAACCTTCAGAAGTGGTTTAATCACATGATAACTAAATCAATGTACTTAGAAGTTAGGTAGTATTTCACACTAATTAAGATAATTGAGCCTCGCTCATAGATGCAAGGGCTTTTATAGACTTGGGATGAGACGGGAAGGCCTGGAATGGCAAGGTCATCTATCTTGTCTTTGTGAGAGGTATTTGATTCCGCATGAGTGAGCATGGGTGCCGAGATTCGGTAGAGGCCACCAGGACAACTCATAGTGGGGGCCGGAGCCTATGAAGATTCCCATATGAGATCCCATGACGAGTTGTGTGATGACACTCTTTCTACGACAATAGTTGGTATTTGGTTTTATGTGTATGGTCTTCTTATCATACTCGATTTGCTTTATTTCTGGAAGCAATGTGACCTATGTCAGTGATTGTTGGAGTTGTACTTGTGTAATTCTTATGGTTGTATGGTTCATGTGATTGGTTGTGTCAGTGTTAGTTATCCTATGTCTAGTGGTGGATGGTCTTTCCTAGGAATTCCTTGTTACTATCTCCTAGCATGGGGGGTGAGCCTTTGGGTATCACATGGTTGGGTGGAACGTGCATCTTAATTTTGTTAGGTCGGCTTATGTTCGTGTGGACGAGATTCCAGTTGGAGAGCTCGTGGGATCCTACTATTCCTTGCTTTAATTCTTTGCAGTCATTATTGTAATTTATTACCCCTCTTGTATCGAGGTGGAAGATGTGATTTTGTAACCTTGTATATTGGAATTACTTCATTCGGGGAATGAGTGTTGTAATCTTATTGTAAAGTATATTTTGGAATCATGTGGAATTTCTTATGCCTTGTCGTAGTTTTATCATGTGTGGAATGAATGTGTACTTAATTTGTTAAAAAATTAAATGTGATGTTGTCATTTCATGTTTCTTGTTTGGATTTTAATTAATCTCAGTCTCGTAACCTTAGAGGTTGTTGGCAATGAGTAGTGAACTTTTATGTTATTTGTTCTTAAAAAAAGAAATTAGTTCGCTTGTGTAGTTAATTGCAACTTCCTCTAGGGTTGTGTGGCGGGGCATTACAATACAATCTAAATTAGAGGCCATTTAGAGTAGAATTCAAGAATTTATTACTAAATTAGGGTTTCCACCAAAATATCTCCCAAGGCTCCGAATTAGTTGATTTCTTGGAGATTTATTTTTATAAAGTGAGTTCTAGGGCCTGGTAAGTTATAATTTTTTTTAAAGATTAATTTGATTTATTTTGTGTCTTTTATTGTAAAACTATTTTTCTGCAACATAACATGATCTTTCATAAGAGGTAAAAATAATACACTCTTATGACTCATGATAAAGATAATACATTGTTTGAAGAGATGGATACCACACCCAAGAATGAATAAACCAATAAGATGAAGGTGAATATTGAAAATTTGCAAGAAAGACTAGATGGCATATAAGGATATATATCTAACATCATAGCACATTGGCTAATATCAACACTAATATCCATATCAATAAATACCATAAGCAATTTTTTCAAAAAGTAAGGTTGATCATCCAAGTAAGATAATCTAGATCAAAATGCTAACACTCCTATGGGATCTGATAACCTATTACCAATGAAGAGAATCCAAGAGGAGGAACCATAAGAAGTAGTAGTAATAGTAGAAGAAAAAAAGGAGGAGATAAAGAAGAAGAAAAGGTAGTAGTAGTAGAACAAGAAGAAAAATGAAAACAATAATAAGTTGAAGAAAAAGGAGTAAGAGTAAGAGAAAGAGAAGAAATAGATGCAAAATAATACTTTTCAAATAAATAATATCTTTCCATGCATTATCCATACTTAAAGAAGTTTAAAAAATATTACCTCCTAAAGGATATACTAGTCAGGCCATTCAATCAATGTTAGGGCACCTTCTACCATCCTTCACCTTTTCCTCGAAGGAATACCAAAAAATTATAGAAATATAAAACATTCATCACCAAGATGTACCCTCTAGTATTAATGAGAATAAGTAAAAGGAAAAAAAAATTATGAAGATGCAAGTGGACCAATACAAAATCTTAATATAAATAGTTGTACCTAAGCTAGAAGTAGAGGGAAGGCTCACCTTAGAGCTTAATTTAATTTTCTAGACGTGCAAACAAATAAGTTGAAGGATTAGAGGAAAATCACAAAGTAGCTTAAGTAATGGAATTATTTACTAGACAAAGATACCACATGGGAAGATTAACGTTTTATACAAAAGCTTCAATAATTTATTAACACTAAGGATAACACTTTTGTAAAGAGGGGGACATGATACATCTCTAAACCTATAATGTGCATTGGATTATGAGTATCCATTTTGTCACTACCTTAACTCTTAAACAAGTTATATAATAATATATAGGTAGTTAGGTCATCCTAGTGGTTATAGTTAAGTATCTAAGTTGGTTTAGATGACAACCAAAGGCATAACTAGGTACACATAGCAGCTAACTTGGTTATTTATTATGATCATATTTACTTTTTGTTATTAAATACTATTGTAGGTGTCCCCCTTGAAGTATATTAGGAGGTTTCCCCTTAAAATGGCATATTAATATCAATTATTTGCAACATATTTATATTATTATTATTTTACAATGAAAATCCAAATATTTTACTCATTATACACATCCAATTTTAGTGAGTTGTTTCATTATATTTTACAACAGAAATCCAAAAATTTTACTCATCCTAGAAATATTTGTAATCTTACTCTATGATTCCACAAGTACACACATCATTTAGAAATAATTCATGAACATACAAAATATACACATAATACTTCTAAAGCTTTCAAATTACATTTCTACTTCCAGCACTCATAGTTCTATCAATTACTATTGGAAGCACAAAAGTATAATAGCATAGAAGTTGTAAATTTTTCTTGTCTTTCTACTTCTCATTTTCTCATGCCAAGCTTAATGGAGAAATAATTTTAAAAAAATTATTTCCAAATTACATGTACTTTCTTCCTCATTCTATAATCCTTTAGATTCTCATACTTATAGAACTATAGATCTCCCTCACAAGTTGTGCATTCACAACCCTTAATCCTATAAATTGTTGCATAAAGTGTGAATCCCAAAAAGCTTTAAATATGCACATGTGTGAACATAGCTTTTGCAAAGCTACCTTCTTGCTTTATTTTCAAAGATGTTCATGCTTTTCGATAATTATAAATTCCTCATCAACTCCAATAGATCTCATTCCTTTAATCAATATATCATATTGCCCAATAAATTCCCTTATGGAAGATTCATGCTTGTACATACATGAATTAATCCATTTGAAGAAAAGGACACAATATTTGTATGCAATAAGTTTTATGGATGTAATTTTTTTTTTCTCATTCATCATTCTTCACTTGTAAGTAACCCTAGCCTTTCATTTCCTTCCATTTTCTACTTGTTTCCTTATGAATTTGAAATGAACATGCTCAATATATTTATATTTAAGGTTTGAAGGATTTGTCTAATCGCTATTGTTGCACCTCATTTTTTGGTTACTAGGTTA
The DNA here is from genome assembly GCA_007258455.2 of Sequoia sempervirens. Lineage (NCBI taxonomy): Eukaryota > Viridiplantae > Streptophyta > Pinopsida > Cupressales > Cupressaceae > Sequoia > Sequoia sempervirens. Next base: position 19,633,208 of record VDFB02281492.1, on the reverse strand, counting down.
ATTTTACCTTCATGGGTAAAAATGATGATAAATGTAAATTGTGACTTAAATATGTTCAATAGGTGAATGAAATAATGAACTATGCATTAAGATGTTATTGCTTTTAAAGATATGATTATGTTTTATACTTATAGAAAATACAATGAATGAATAAAGATGTGTAGTAATATGATTGCTTTAATGTTTTGATGATGCAAATGAATTTCATGTGAATGGCGAACTACCTTCATGATGCACTAAGTTGGATGCAGGAAGGAATTGAGCCCTCATGTAAGAGAGGAAGAGTTTCACTCACAAGAGGAGCTTAGTCTAGTAACCATTAATGATCCTAATTGAGCATACACACACTCACATTAGTTGGTCAAGTCGAGTTGAGTTAGTCCGTGAAGCGGGTAAGTAATCCTTGGTCATAGTCTTGGGATAATTGGAATAATTGCCTAATTGTCTTTGATTATTATGGTTGTTTCTTTTCATTCATGACTGGATCTTTTCTTTGATTTTATGATCTTCATTGTGAAATCATGCTTATACATTTATCAATACGTGTGTACATCAAATGTATATCAAGTGTAACAAAGGAGATTATTATATATAAATTTTAATATATATATATAGACATACATGTAGAAGTATTTGGTGATGTTTTAAAATAAGCTTGAGCACCTAAATATCCCGAACCATATAATGGTAAAATAGATGTTTGAAAACCAAACTATATGTAGCGTGTAAGAGCACAAAGTAATGTCTAGAAAATGCAAATAGGAGCGTAATAGCTAGCAATGTAATCATAGTATGCTTATATAATTAAATAATATTTGTCAAAAGAAGCTCCTATCACCGATCAAAAAAAGAAAAAAAAAATAAAAAAAAAAATAATAATATGATGATATAATATATATTAATATTATAAAATATAATAAATAATATTTGTGTGATTTGTATTTTTTATATAAATTTAATTTATTAAAATTATTAATGTATTATTATAATTATAGTATTTTTAAATTGTAATGTATATAATTATAATATTATATATAATTATATAAGTTATAATTTAATAATAAATATATTATATAATATTAATTTTTTTATAATTTATTCTAAATAATTTTATATTAATTTAAATTATTTAATAGTAGGAATGATCTTTCCAATGTCCATTAAAATTAGATAAAGAGATTTTTGGATTCAACTGTGTCTTTTGATGCAAAAACGAGCGCAGTTGAGTACAAAAGTCTTTTTATCTAATTGAATTATAATATTTGAAAAAAAAAAAACTATAATAATTTAAAATTTAATAATAGTATGATAGAATATTATATAATATAATAATTACCTATTATTAATTAAAATTAAATTATTGTAATATTTAATAAATTATTTTTAAATTAGTAAATATCATAAGGTTATTATTTAATGTTAATGTAATATTATATTAATATTGTTTGGATTATGATTAAGTTAAGGATTAGGGTTAATGGAAGTGAAGGGTTATGATAATGGTTATGATTAGATTTATGGTTTTGGATAGAGATATAATTAAGCTTAGGGTTTGGATTACGGTTGGATATACAAATAAGATTCAAGTTAGTATACATATATTAAAGTTGAGTTTTCTAATAGCCTTAGAGTTATGATTGGAGATAGAATTTTAATTCTTTTCTTTTGTTAAGATTACATTTTGAGATAGAAGCGAAGTTTAAATATTACATAAAATTAGGATTATGGTTATAATTATGATTGGAGTTAGGTTCATGGTTTTGTAATAGGGTTATTCTTTGGGTTTGGTATTAGGGTTAAGCTTATTATTGGAGACACAATTACAATTGGTATTAAAATTAGGGTTAAGATAAGATATATTATTATTTATAATTTATTTTATGGTTGGACAAAATAATAGGGTTAGGGTTAGTGTAAGAGTTAGGGTTAGGGTTAGGGTTAGGATTAGGATTAGTGTTATCATTATAGGGTAAACCCACAAAAGTGGTTTACAATTCAAATGAGGAAGGAAATCTCATTAAAAATGACCCCATGCCAAAAAAATTCATTTTGGGGGTTTGAATGAACTTCTTGGTTTGAATGAACCAAAATAGGGTTCGCTTGAACCATGGTTCGAGTGAACCATTTTAATGCTTGTATAGACAAAAATAAAATGAAACTCCCTTTTTGGAAGGGGGTTTAGTCAAACCTAGGTTCGAGCAAACCAAAGTTTGATCGAACCCCTGGGGGTTCGCTCGAACCCCCTATTTTCATGATTCTTGCTCTTTGTGACCTAAAAAATCATTTTTTTTGCACTTTAGAGCTCCGGTTGTAGATGAAAATTTCAAAGACTTCACAGACCCAACTGGAATCAAGTGGTCCTCACAATGAGCTATAGAATGAATAAAATTATAATATCTTTTGGTTTTATTATCTATTTGTTTTTTTAGTTTTATTAAACATAGGTTTTTCACTAAAAATGAAGCTCTTTGTTTTGCACATGTGGAAAAATAGAAGATTATCATTTTTTTTTTTGAAAAATATGAGTGCACCAGATATTGAAGTGCCTGATCCAACAAAAATAATAAAATTGAATTTCAATACATACAAGAAAAGTTACATGTTATATAGTCGCGCTATGTCTGAATTCTAATTGGTTTGACTTCGAAACTTGATTAAAGAAAAAATATTCAATAAAAAACTATCTCACCAAGTGGATGCACTAGATATCAAAGTTACAAATATAAATTTGATAGAATTAGAATTTTATCCTTCAACGAAAAAAAAGTTTTGCATTATACGGTGAGCGTCACTTTTTTAAAATGTTGTTTTCTGAAAAACCTAGTTTTTGAGGGAGATGGAAAAAGAACTGGAATTTGATTCTAAATTTTTTGAAGAAAATATATTTAGAATCTATAGAAAAAATTTCACGAAACTCTAGTTTGCATTATCATCAAATTCCTCATAGTTTAGTTGCTATAGGTGCTCGAAAGTGAAGATTTAGTTTAAAAAAATTATTTGAGTGTCCAGTTTGGCCAAAACTTGTAAACCATTATTGTGGGATCACCCTATAAATAGGGTTATGGTTATGGTTAGGGATAGTAATAGGGTTATGGTTAGAGTTAAAATTAGGATTAGGGTTGGGTTCACCTTAGTAGTAACCTTAATTGAAGCCTATACATATGCTTAATTGAAATTAAACCCTAATCCTAATCATAGTTATTCCCTAAACCTAATACAACCCTAATCCTAATAATAATATTAATGTAACCCTATATATAACCCTAATTGAACCCTAACTCTAATTAAATTGTAACCCTAACCCTAAAACTAACCTTAATTTAATGTTATTAGAATCATAATCCTACTTAAATCCTCATTATATAATTTATATAACATGAAAAATAAACTCCATACATAACCGTATATTTAATCAATTTTGTAAAATTTAAACATAATCAAAACCTAGAACTAACTCAACCTTAATTAAAGCATAACCCTAATACTAAGTGAACCCTATTCCTATTCCTAAATGAATCCTGACCCTAACCATAATTGATTTGTAAATTAAATTAAACTTTAACCGTAATTGAACCCTAACCTTGAAAATTTATAATTATAACCTTAATTAAATAGTAACTTAACCCTTACCCTTATAATAATAATGTTATATAAATTATTTTTAAACTATACAATAAATTTAATTATAAATCTAATTCTTAATTATATTATTTTTTAAAGATAGATATGCTAGTTTTAAATATATTAATTGGAAAAAATATATTTATAGGTAATACTTATTATATTTTCTTTGTATTTAATTTTTCAATATTAAATTGATTTTAGATGTGCATTTATATTAGATTGTATATTTAAGCTATATTTTTGTACAATAATATCTATTATCTAACGCCCAGCCACGCAACCCTAGGGGAAGTTGCAATTAACTACTCAAACGTAATAATTTCTTTTTTGTTTAAGTACAAATAACATGCAAGTTCACTACCCATTGCCAACAACCCCTAAGGTTACAACACTAATTTTACTTAAACCCAAACAAGAAACATGAATTAAAACCATAACATTTAATTACTTAACAAATTAGATACACATACATTCCATACATCATAAAATTACATCAAAGGCATAAGAGATACCACATGTTTCCAATAATATAATTTACAATATGATTACAACACTCATTCCCCGAATGAGGTAATTCCAATAAACAAGGTTACAAATTACATCTTCCACCTCGATACAAGAGGGATAATAAATTACAATAATAACTGAAAAGAATAAAGCATGAAAGTACTTGATCCCATGAGCTCTCCAACTGGAAATATCATCCACATGAAGAAGAAGAAGATGACCCAACGGATTAAGGTGCACATTCCACCCAACCATGTGATACCCAAAGGCTCACCCCCATGCTAGGAGATAGTAACAAGGATTCCTAGGCAAGACCATCTACCTCTAAACACAGGCTACTCAAAACTGAACCGAATTAAATACAAGTACAAGATCACATAACACAAAGGTTACAATGCATCCAGAGTTAAATAATCAATTGCATCACTGACACAAACATACTGTTGACTTAAGATAAGTGTCATCACAATGTCACATGGGATATCCTGGTAAGTCTTCCTAGGTCCTGACCCCCATCTCGGGATATCCTAGAAACCTCTAACGACTCCCAACCCCTCATGCAAACCAATGTGGAATTAGTTATCTCTCGTAGAGATGAGATAAAGATCTTGCCATTCTCATCTAATCCCAAGTCTATACAAGCTCTTGTGTCCATGATCAAGGAAAAATTAATCTTGTTAAGTGTTTTGATGCAACCTAAACTTCTAATAAGTTTATTTACGTTATCACTAAATTAACTAACTTGCAAAGAGTTACCCTGACACCACTTTGTGTGTCAGCCCTCATTGCAAGCCACTCCTCTAAGACAACATATGGAATAACTCCACACCCAAGGGTACACAAGTGCGACCTAAGGAGAATGACTCCCTATACATGACATAAAGTCCACACATCCCGTTCCTGATAACTGGGCACAACATTTGATACATTTAGACGCACTATCTAAGGCAAAACAAAGGTTGACTAACACATTATGACAACCCTCAAAATCAAAAGACAACTTAGTCTGGAAGATGTCAGAACATTTACTCTATTTCCCATCAACACAAAAGAGGGAGATTACATAAAGAAAGGAAATTTGACGATTTAATCACCTACTTTAGGATTTCTTAAATCCAAGCCAAACAATGACATATTATTTATAATCAAGTACAAATAATTAATTTTTTTTGCAACTACTCCAGGGTAATTAAAATTACATTTGCAATATCGAAGAATTTAAACTAATACTTTATCTCCCTATTTCTCCAATTACACAAAATAATCAAATCAACTTGCTAAATAAAATCATTTGATTAAAAATAATAATTTTTATTTCAACTACGATAATGAAATAATCACCTTAAAATTAATTATAGTTAAATACACATATATATTAAATATATATATAAAAGTATATACTTAATGTATATACAAGTTTATATATATATATAAATATATAATTATTATTTAAATATTTCTATTTAAAAACAACCAATTAAATTATTTAAAAATACATAATATATATATACATTATATATATACACACAGTATATGCATATTATGTATATACATAAATATATATATATATATAAATAATTATGGGTATGTGGAGGATCGTAACGTGCCAAAAAGTGGTGATATGATGGGTATTTGTAGGGTATGTGGCTCACAAGCATTTTTTAACCCAAAATTGATGAAATGAAAAGGGTTTTTAAAGGAGATTCTTAGCTTTCCACCAATATAAATTATGCTTCACTTTGAATTTAATAAATTAAAATTATTCATTTTCTATTTGAATTATGACTAAAGTCCTGATTGATAGGCTAATTGAAAACATCTATAACTTTCAAAAATATCACATTTTTAAATCCAAAACATGTGTCACATTCTATGCTTGCATACTATAGGATTAAAGAAAGAAAAATGAATTTCATGAAGTTTTGACTAAGTTAAGTGGTCAGACATACGAGTTTTTATATTTTTAAAAGTTGTAATAAAAAAATCATAATTAATTATTTACTTGGAAAAAATTACAAAAAATATGCATCACATATGGACATGAGTCCTCTACTTATGTCTAAAATATTATAAAAAAATATTATCATTTTATTGTGGTTAGGGTGGTCAGACAAACACCTACTTCTTATTTTTTCCTTGAAATTTAAGTACTACTACATTGAAATTTTAAATTTTCACCAAATAGATTTTTTAATTTTCTAAATAAACATAGTAGTTTAGAAACTAAATTCAGTTTGCTACAGATTTAGATATTCTTACATATTTTTGAAATACTATAGATAACTTATTCAAATTTTTATGTCAAGTTGCATAACTCTGATTTTTTTGAATTCTTTGCCACTTATGGGCCTATTTTTTCCATGATGATCCTACACATACCCTTATTAAAAAAATTATTTAAATATTAATAAAATGTATATACATATAATATAATATATATTATATATATAATAATTAATATTTAATAAAATTTTAAAAATGAATAAATAATAAATAAAACACCCACACATCAAAAGGGCCGCATGCCCCTCCTAAAGGGAGAGGCCTGGTTGCCCACGCAACCTCCCCCTTTCCGGGGTGCGCTGTGTGGGTAGCGCTGTTACCTTTGGAGGCAGCGATGCTGCCTCCACAATGCCTCCCATGGGGGGCGACTGTGGGGCAGCGCTCAACCCCTCCACAAAACTTAATTTATTTTATTTTTATTTTCTTAATAATTTATTTTATATATAAAAACAAACTTCCTCATTTTATTATTATTTTTTTTAAAAGAAAAAATAGAGAGAAAAACTCTGTTTTCTATTTCTAGGTTTATATCTATATTTAATATATATATAACATATATATATATATATATACATATATATATATATATATATATATATATATATACAAATTTTCATTGTTTAATAGTGAAGTTGTGCAAATTTTTCCTTTAAAACAAAATACACTGCAAAATAATTTGCAAGCACAAATTCTTAATTTCAATTCGTAATAGAAATTTATTTTTGTTCATCTTTCTTTGTTTTCTTTTTCCATGATTTCAACAGAGTTTTTGCAAGTTTAGAAATAAGATTTGACATGGGTTTTGCTTCCAAACCAAACAAAGTTTAAATCTTTTCCAACAGCATATAAAAATTTGAAAACTCTTTCAAAATGAAAACAAACTCATAGAAAGAAACCTGATTTTTTCTCTGAAGCTTGAACGATTGCCAATGGTGCTTTCAAACCTTATTTTGTTTCCAACTCATCCAAGAAATCCAATCTTCTTCTTCAAAATCCAAATCCAATCCAGCATGAACAAAACCCTCTTCCCCTCTTTCTTTCTCACATCAATTTCTCTCCACAAATTGAAAATTTTAAAATTTAAAATCCCATGGAATGACTCTCATAGAGTTTCCCCAAATTTAGTCAAACCCCTAAAATATCCCATCCACCAAATTTATTGCAAATTTGGAGATATTTTCATTTTTAAAATTTAAAACAAAACTACTTTCCAAATGGATTTTTCATATACTTAAAAAAAAAAACTCTTTTCAACAAAAATGTATTTAACTTTTTAAAAAGAAAATTCTTTTACACAATATTTTCAAAAAGTGTAATTTAACACATGATTTTCATTTTTTTTTTAATTTAAATCAAAATATCCAATAATTCCAAAACAACTAACTTAATTCAATATATCACCATTAACTTAATTAATCAATAAACTAAATATAATCCAAGATTAGATTATTTTATTAATTAAATTAAATTAATCAATAAAATAACTGACATTTCAACATTGCAACCAGATATATTAATCATCATTTTAACTACACAAGCCATTTAATAACCTTTTTAATTTGAAATTAAATAAAAACCAAGGTGAAATGGACAACATTAAAATGACTAAACCCGACTACAACTTGATGACACACTATGACCAGGGTGATGACTTGGCATGGAAAACCTAGCTACTATCTCCCAATCGATTACCATTGGTCAATGGACATGCTCAGACCTGTGAAACTAGGTGGAGTCGATGTCCTGTATCTGCCAACCTGTGAACAAAGATTATATCAAACATGCATATATATGATATAATAAAACACACCGTGAAGAGGAAATCTCTGAATCGTAGGGTGCTTGCAAGCGAGTGATACAATCCTGTCCCCTTCACCAATACAAAATTTCTAACTGACGATTCTAACATCAATAATATACTCAAAAGCATAAATCATCATTAATTAAATATCTATTGAGCTAATTCAAAACATGCCATAATGATAACATCTAAATAAAATACCATCACATCAAAATATAACATAGGCATCGCTTAACAGTTGCAATCAAATAGAACCAAGTATCAAGTCAAAGTGCTAACAGAAATAAAGCATACATAGAAGAACATTGTTTGATTAAAAGAGCCAAAATGGAGGGGTGCTACATCCTCCTCCCCTAGGGTAAGGCTTACTCCTGGAAGCCTGCAAACAAATAGGGATAGAGCTCCCTCATCCTAGCTACATCCTCCCAAGTGGATGACGTGTCATCCCTAGGATCCCATTGGATCCTAACCTGATCAATATCTCACCCTCGAAGAGAGAGCGTTATGTTCTCCATCACGTCCATGGGCTCCAAAGCCAGCTGCCCATCCTCTACCTATAATGCATTCCAATCAAGTACATGAGAAATGTCTGGATGGTATGACTGAAGAACTGAAACATGGAAAACATTGTGAATATGTGAGAGACTGGGTGGTAAAGCAAGATGGTAAGCAACTAGACCAATCTTCTTGAGTATCTCGAAGGGTCCAACAAAGCAAGGTGCCAACTTAGAGCCCTTCCAATAACGGATGGGAATATTTCATGGACGCACCCGCAAGAAGACTCTATTGCCAACAGAAAAATGATGATCCACCCTATGCGCATCTGCATACTTCTTCTGCCTATCCTGTGCTACCACCAAGTGCTCTCTAATCCTATCCACCTATTGCTCCATATCCTACAACATCTCAGGACCCAAAGTCACTCTATCCTCAAGTTGATCCCATTTCAAGGGAGTGTGACATGGTCGCCCATACAATGCCTAGAATGGTGGCATGTCGATAGAACTCTAAAAACCATTATTATACGCGAACTCTACCAAATAGAGATAATCTTCCCATCATGTCTGTTGGTCCATTACATACGTAACATGTCCTTGAGGATCTGATTGACCCTCTCAGTCTATCCATCTATCTCTGGGTGGTAAGCTGAACTGAAGTTCAGCTATGTCCCCATCGCATGTTGTAATTAAGTCCAAAGAGCTGAGGTGAACACTAGATCCCTGTCAGAAATAATTCGATGTGGAATGCCATGTAACCTCACTAGGTCCTCCATGAACACTCTGGCTATGGACGTTGCAGTATAAGATGAGTGAATAGGTGAGAAGTTTGCCACCTTCGTCAACCTATCAACTGTCACCATAATCGCATCATGTCGTCTCGAAGAGTTGGGTAAACCAACAATTAAATCCAATGAGATAATATCCCACTTCCACTCTGGTACTAAATGTAGTTGCAAAAGCCCTGTTGGATGCTAGTGTTCAACCTTCACCCGTTGACACTCAAGACATCATGACACATAATCTGCAATATCGCATTTCATCCCTGGCCAGAAATACAACTGACACAGATCTGCATACATCTTCTTCACCCCAGGATGGGCTGAATAAGGTGCATGATGTGCTTTAGTCATGACCAATGTGCGAAGATCACCTAATGAAGGAACATATATGTGTCCCATGTGCCTCAATATCTCATCTGAATCCAGAGAATAACCTAAATACCTACCCTCAAGGGGTCTAGCTGCCTCAATCTCAGTCCTAACCCCTTGATACCAACTATCTGCTAGAAGGGAAGAAAGAATCTGACTTTGCAAATCTACAACCAGAGTCAACTCATATATCTCATGTCTCCTCCTACTAAGTGCATCCACTACGAAATTCTTCTTTCCTTTGATATACTTCACTTTGAAGTCATATTCATAGAGAAACTCCATCCAATGCCTTTACCTAGCATTAAGGTTGGGCTACGTGAAAATATAATGAAGGCTTCTGTGATCATTGTGCAACTCAAACCTATGGCCAAGAAAGAAATTCCTCCATCTCGTCAATGCATGAACAAATACTGCTAACTCAAGATCATGTGTGGGATAGTTAGCTCATGATCCTTGAGCTTCCGTGACTCGTATGCAATGACACGACCCTCCTACATCAACACTGCACCTAATCCCTCTAAGGACGCATCTGTACAAACTACAAAGTCCCCATTCGGATATGGTATCGCAAGTATTGGCGCACTAGTCAGCTTCCCCTTAAGATCCTGAAATGCTGCCTCATGCTTCTCTGACCACTCAAACCTCTTCCCTTTCCTCTGAAGGGAGGTGATAGGATATCCTATTCTTGAAAAACCCTCATAAAATTCCTGTAATAACCCGCTAGCCCCATAAAGCTATGTATCTCTGCCACATTTGTGGGCACAGGACAATCTGAGATCACTTGGATCTTTGTAGGATCCATAGAAATACCTTCCCCTGAGATCACATGGCCAAGGTACTGGACCTTAGTCTTGAAGAATTCACACTTCGACAGGTTAGCATAAAGCTAATTATCTCGTAAACACTGTAATACCTGCTGTAAATGCTCCTCATGCTCTTCCACTGTCCTAGATTATATCATAATGTCATCAAGGAACACAAGGACAAATCTATCTAGGTATGTATGAAATACCCCATTCATTAGACTCATGCTGGAATCAGGGGGCATTCATAAGAAATATGGAAGTATGGGCAAAAATATGAAGTTGGGTCTTCGAAAAGGATTTTCTAATATGTGATTATGTCTTGGCTGTAGGTTCAAACAGCAGTCTCAAGACTCCATCTAGTTGTTAGATTTTGCTTTATAATGTGCAATGAACCTGTTCAGTTTCTAAATAAGTAGTTCCTAAGCCTAAAGCTTGCTGCTCCCACAATGGACAATTCCTTCAAAACAATATCCCACTTAACCTTTGTCTCAAAATTGTGCAATCTTCTAAGGGCTGGCTGAACCAGAGAAATGTCCAGTCTAACTGCAAAGTCAAAAAGTAACAGAAGGGATCATCAACAAAGCAGTGATTTTCAATGGACAGCCAACAGTCCTAAGATTATCCACATAACATGAACAGCTAACTAAACATCTAGATCTAAGCTCATCTAATACTGGAGAAGTGAATCAAATAACATGAGAGAAAACAAAGAAATGCACCAAATCAATGCTATTTCTTATAAATTTCTATAGCATGTCTTTATAACAACTCAACTCTCCTTGAGCAAATAAGAGGAGTGCTCTATTTATAGCTTTTCAAAAGTCAAATGAATGGCCAAGATTCATTTCATTTTAGTCGCCACGATTCATTACAAAATAGGGTTTCACCTACCCCCAAATAGATGCACAATTAAAAAAACATCTTTTGTCTTTTCCCTATTTTGTCATCTAGTGGATGACACTATTTGCATTCCGTCCTGTAGCTGATTGCTATTTCTTTGGCTGTAGCTACTTTTCTGGGAGGTCTTCTTCCTTGGCTGGGCTGTCTGGTTGCTCCTCGGAGGCTGCGTGTTCAATATGCTTGAGGATTACGACCTGGAGCTTGTCTACCTCGAGGACCTTGCATCTCAACGCCTGGTAGCTCCATTCCTTGGCATTCTCTTCCAGCCGCTTCCAATCCTCATCATACTTTGAGCCCTGATCTCTGAAGAGCTCTGATCTATCGAAGGCACGGGCAGCGAAACTCAAGAAGTCCGTTGTGATATCTCCGGCTGTCCCGTCCTTCATCATTTCCTCAAAATATGACCTAACCTTCTCTGCATCCAATTGCACCATGGGCATATCATGGCCCGTTACCATCTTGAGGTACTCGGTGCATTCCGCTCGGATTTCTTTGATCCAGGCAATATCTGGATCCACCCTGCTCTGGATCTGCTCCATCCTCTCTTTACGGTTGATGAGATCTCTGTGCCAAATGTCAACCAACTAGTGATCCTCCTTTTTCAATTCTAGCTTCTCTTCCCACGTGCTTTCTGGCATTTGAAGGATGGCCTCAACCTTCGGGAAGGTAGAGTCGTAGATCGCAGGGAAGCTGGTGCAGAGCTTCTTCGTGCTTTCCAAGGACCGAACTAGGTCTAAGAACTTGTTGGCTATCTGCATAGCCAAGCCGATCCCTATGTTTCCGACCTTAGCAACCTGCTGGAACTAGTCCTCCGTGGTCTTCTCTAAGTTTTTCCTCCTTTCCAGCTTATCTATTTGCTCCTTGGAGAGTAGCTGTGGCATGGCCGTCGAGGTAGTGGGGAGGTCGTCGATTGAAGACCACTGCTGGATGTAGTCAGTTAGGGCAGCAACCTGCGCCTTAAGCTCGTCCTTGGTAACCTTGTCTTGTTTAATCAGGTGCACTACCATGGCCACCGACTCCTCCAGATGTCCGACCTTCTGTTCCCTGGTTGCTGTCCCTAAGTTGATCATGGAGATATTGTAGCTTACTCCGGCTTGGCCAACAGTTGGCGTTGCTATTTGTGCAGCCCAGGAGCCAGAAGGATCCATGGTTATCCTGGAATGGACCTTAGGCTTCTTCTCCTTCTTTGTTGTGGCTAGAGATCGAGCCAAGATGGCTTCCAACCTCGACCTTGGGTCGCTCAGGACAGGAGTAGCCTTTTCAAGTTGCTTTTCTAGCCAGTCAGGCATGGCGGATTTATCCTCGGGTGTATCATGGCTGCCTTCACCCGTCTCAGCTAGAGGCAAGACTTCTGCTTCCTTTTGCTTTTCAAGCTCTTCTTTTTCCCTGGCAACATCCTCCTCCTCGTCGGAGTCTGGATAAAGTACGAGGTGCTTAATGGGTGCCTCAGTGGTCAGTATCTCAATGGGATCCTGTTCTTTGGCTGCCCCTTCTCCTTTCTTCTCTTCAGCGGCCTCAGGTTCTGGACTCTTCACCATGTGGGCCTCAGCCTCAATGATATCCCTTTTTGACTGCTCTTCTTGCGGCTGCCCCTGCTCACCACGCAGCGACTGTTCTGTCTCCTCCCCAACATTTTTAGGCTGCTGAGCCAACTCCTCTTCCTCATCCTCAGAGAAGACCCGAATAACTTCCTTGGCATCCTAGCCATCCTCTCCGCCCCCACCCTCAGAAGAGCCTGTCTCTTCTTCCTCGTAGGCAACCTTGTCAATGGTTCTACGCCCAAATTCAGGTTGCTCATAATAATCATCGGCCTCTTCTTCGACAGGCTTGGAAGCCTCCCGTTCCAGTTCATCCATCTCCTTGGAAATCTGCATTGTGGCCTCCATGGCCGGCGGACCTGTTGGTGGTTGCGAAGGCTGAGATCTTGCAAGGGCCTGGGCCAGGGCTGCTTGGAGAACGGGGTCCATTAGGAGTTGCGAGAGCTCAGGAGGAAGACTCTGCAGGTGCAGTGTAATGGCCTCGGGCACGCTAGAAAGGGGAACAGGCGAAGGTATTGTTGCCAGAGGCAGGGAGGTGTTGGGGGACATGGCAGCAGCAGAGGAAGGGGAAGTAGTCATGCTCGAGGAAGAGTCGATATTGATTATGGACCCAGCCGGGGGCGAAGAGGCAAGGTGGACAGAAATGTCCACCGCCGGTGGAGATGAGGCGATTGCGGCCTGAGAGGCGGGCATCGCACTAGTTGAGGGAGGAAGGAGCAAGGGGGGCTGCGTCTCTGTTATAGTCATTGTCTGCTTGAGTCTTTTGGGGGATGAGGCTCCCGTGCCCCTTGCTATTTGCTCTTTGGGGTCCTCAGACTGTGCTGTTTCTGCTTCTTTCCTCTTCTGGGACCTGGTGATAGGGGAGACTTGGAAGTCTCACCAGCTGATGGGGAGGCAGCAACGTCCTCTGTGGCGCTTGGCTCACTTTTGAGAGCTTCATATGTTAGGGTCACCCCCTGTCGTTTCAGTTGTGCCACCTGCCCATCAACCCACTCCTTTGTGCGAGCTATGATTGGCTGCGTGATGGTATCTAAGTCCTCGACCTCTTGCTCGTCCCAATCGATGGAGGGGATTGCCAGGTCGGCAACCGCAGGGTACCTCAGGTGCACAAGGGTGGATTCATCCTCCTCAAGCTGATCAGGCACTGGAAATAGCTGCACCCTCTTCAAAAATTGTATTGTCATCCGCATGTAGTGTCTCTTGCAAACCTCCTTATCATCTCTACAATCCGCCCAAAAATCTTCAACATGGTACTGGTGGGCGTATGTCGGCCCTAGCGCCTTCCTAACGTGGCCGTGGGGGTCCATCCGTGGGCGAGCTGTGTACCATTCAAAGTTATACTCTTTGAGTTCCTTTTCTGAGTTGTCGGCGCATTGAGATGTTTGCAATCGATAGAGGCCTTGGCCAAGGGTCATGGGATAAGGGATCCCTGCTACGTGTTTCTGGCTGAAGACTGCTTGAATATGTTGGAGCTGCCGGGAAAGCTCCAGGAGGATGATCCGGTCGTTCGGGTATCTTGGCAGCCTGTTCGGCCGTTCCGTGAATCCCTGGGCACGGATGTAAGTGAACTTAGGGAACTGAATGTATAAGAAGGCATACTCCTTCAGGAGTGCCCTGGCGCTGTGAGACACCCTTCTCTCGAAGTCCCCGACCACCAATCTGATAATGTGGCCTATGAAGGCATCATTGACTCGACAGTACTCCTTCTTGAAGTAGCGATATTGTAGCTGAGGCTACCGGTCAAAAGGCTTGAGCCCTCATTTGTGATCCCCATCCGGCGCCGTGAAGAGTCCACTATACTGTTTTTGACCTGCCAAGGAGTACACCAGGTATGAGGTCATGTAGAACTTGTTGCTTTTCTTGACATTCACGAACTGCTCGTGGAAGTAGTTGCTGATAATACTCCCCCAGTCGAACGAGCTCTTGGTCTTCACGTCCTCGCTTCCCCGTATGATTTGCTCAATATAGTAAGCCATCCACTCCTGGAAGTAGGCGGCTGCTGGGAGGCCCATGACCCTGCTTAGCATGGTTACCAGGTCATGATAAGAAAATCGCTGCGGAAAGCTCTTGGGGGACCTTTGCTGCGCTGCCCCGTTTTTCCTTTAACCACTTCTTGATGCCCAATGGATTTAAAAAAACAATTTTTATTTCAATCGGCTACAATAATGATTAAGCTCAATCACCTTAAAATATCAAATTATATCTTAAATACACTATATAGATTAAATATGAAATACTTATCAAAAGCATATACTTAATCCTGTTATACATAAACATATAACATAATTAGTATATTATATAATATTATATAACTAACCATCAATATGCATTATATTATATATCTATAATAATAGTATTTCCTAAAATTTGAAAAAAGAATAAATAATAAATAAAATATACATGCATTAAAAGGGCGGCAGGGCCCTCCCAAAGGGAGAGGCATGGCTACCCATGCAGCCTCCCCTTTTGGGGGTGTGTTGTGTGGGTAGCCCGCTACCTCCACAGCGCCTCCCATGGGTGGCAACTGTGGGGTAGGGTTCAGACCCTCCACAAAACTTAATTTATTTTATTTTTATTTTTTTCAATAATTTATTTTATATAAAAAAAAAACAAACTTCCTCATTTTATTATTATTTTAAAAAAAAAGGAAAAATAGAGAGCAAAACTTTGTTTTCTGTTTCTGGGTTTTTCTTCAACAGAAAAGAAAAATATGGGTAAATTTTTTTTGAAAAAGACATGAAATTTAATACAAATATATATAACATATATATATATATATATATATATATATATATATATATATATATATATATATATATACAAATTTTCATTGTTTAAAGTGAAGTTGTGCAAATTTTTCCTCCAAAACAAAATACACAACAAAATAATTTGCAAGCACAAATTCTTAATTTCCGTCTATTTTCTATGGTTTGAGGATTTCAATAGAGTTTTTGCAAGTTTAGAAACAAGATTTGACATGGGTTTTTCTTCCAAACCAAACAAAGTTTAAATTTTTTCCAACAACATATAAAAATTTGAAAACTCTTTCAAAATGAAAACAAAACATAGAAAGCTAGTTTTTTCTCCAAAGCTTGAAAGGTTGATGGTGCTTTCACCTTATTTTGTTTCTAGCTCATCCAAGAAATCCAATCTTCTTCTTCAAAATACAAATGCAATCTACCATGAACAAAACCCTCTTCCCCTTTTTTTTTCTCACAACAATTTCTCTCCACAAATTGAAAATTTAAAAATTTAAAATCTCATGGAATGGATCTCATAGAGTTTAAATTTAGTCAAACCTGTAAAATATCCTATCCACCAAATTTATTGCAAATTTGGAGATATTTTCATTTTTAAAATTTAAAACTCGAAATGGATTTTTTATATATTTAAAAAAAAAACTCTTTTCAACAAAAAAGGCATTTAACTTTTTAAAAAGAAAATTCTTTTACATAATATTTTCGCAATTTAACACATGATTTTCATTTTTTTTAATTTAAATCAAAATATCCAATAATGCCAAAACAACTAACTTAATTCAATATATCACCATTAACTTAATTAATCAATAAATAAATCTAATCCAAAAGATTATTTTATTAATTAAATTAAATTAATCAATAAAATAACTAACATTTCAACATTGCAACTAGATATATTAATCATCATTTTAACTACACAAGCAATTTAATAACCTTTATAGTTTGCAAGGTGAAATGGACAACATTAAAATGACTAAACCCAACTACAACTCGATGACACACTATGACTAGGGTGATGACTTGGCATGGAAAACTGAGCTACTATCTCCCAATCGATTACCATTGGTCATGGACATGGTTAGACCTATGAAACCAGGTGGAGTTGATGTCCTGTACCTGTCAACCTGCGAACAAAGAGTATATCGAACATGCATATATATGATATAATAAAACACACCGTGAAGAGGAAATCTCATAACATAGGGCACTCACAAGCGAGTGATACAATCCCGTCCCGTTCAGCAATACAAACTTTCTAACTGACGAGTCTAACATCAATAATATACTCAAAAGCATAAATCATTATTAATTAAATATCTACTGAGCTAATTCAAAACATGCCATAACCATAACATCTGAATAAAATACCATCACATCAAAATATAACATAGGCATCACTTAACAGTTGTGATCAAATAGAACTAAGTACCAAGTCAAAGTGCTAATAGAAATAAAGCATACATAGAAGAACACTGTTCGATCAAAAGAGCCAAAATGGAGGGGTGCTACATGTAGTGTAACCTTAAATTTATACTATTTATTTATAAATATATATTAATTTTTGAATAAATAGAGTATGAATGAATTTTCATTTTTAATTTTTTTTTTTAATTTTTAAAAAAAATAAATTGAATATTTGTTATGACTTAAATATATTAAGTTAGAAACTTATTTTTATGTGTAATAGTAATTATTTTTATGACTTGAATTGAAGCTAGCTGTCATTGTTACATGCTATAGTGATGCATCTATTCTTCATGCCATCACCTTATCCATGCTGATAAATCTCTCTCTACCACACTACTAACCTTGCCATTATCTCTTCCTCAAAAACTAAAAAAACATGGCAAGTGTGATATGGCCTTGCACACAGGTAACTCTATGATAATATTGGATTGGAAAATGCCATTTTATCATTGATAAAAGTATTAAAAGAAATTCATTAATTTGTCACTTTTTGTCCATGTGTATTGATCAATGTTAATGTAGATTAAGGAAATAGTGATGTAAAGAAATATAAGCTCAACATTAATCTATATGTGGATGATATTAACAAATGTTATTTTGGGGATTTTTTCACCTCCACCATCTCAACAATCATGCTTTGTTTTCACCCAGCAACACCCACTCTCTGACCGCTCAGGGATCTAGCTACTTCAAACCTTGCTCGAAAATAATCAACATTAATCTATTTGAACTTGATAATTCAGAATGTAGACACCCTAATAGAGAAATATAGAGAATTTCTATTACAATAATCTATCTATGGTCCAAGCTTTGCCCAGTTCATAAATTGTAAGAGCTCAAATCATCTTAAATGACATTGCTGATAATTACATGATATACCAAGCAAATCTCATGCACAAATAATTGTATTTGGTTTGTTAACCCATGCATTAATCATCTCCATTTCTATTTGTTCATTGAATGCTTGAGTAGCCATTGATGTAGTATGGTCGTTGGTATCACATTCATCAGTATCCATCACTTGTCGAAGGATCAGAGCTTCCCTTGTATCTGCATCTAATTGAATATGCACAGTTCAAAGTATATTGAAGATATTTTCATCAGAAGTTGAAGATAAATTGTCAAGAGCATTTGGATCAATTGTGACTTCAGAGTAAAAATTTTGAATGGTTGATTTTGTACTATAGTGCTTTATAAACATGATCTATTTTCACTGTGAAGTGATAATTTGTGCCATACTTATCTTTCCTTTGAACTATTATAATTCGTAAAGCTGTAATGCAATGAGGTAATTTTTTTGCTATGTATTCAATATGTTGTGGAAAGCTTATAGAGTGTCCTCAATATTTATATTGACCATCTAATGCATGTGTAACTTGTAGTATAGGGCATAGACAAGCAATTAAAATCTCTTCTACTTGTGTGAGTTTTGATAGTTCATGTGGTTTTTTTCCTAAATTCATATTATTTGCACCTGCAAACCTATTCACACCTCTTTCTTGTTTGCATCTACTACAGATACGACCATGAGTAGTTTGAGATATTTTAATTCCAACATAAAATTTGTCACAAGTATGAAAAACTAATGGGGACTTGTACACACCTAAATTATTGCGGAATATCATTTTGATATGTTTGAATTCAGTTTTAAGCAATCCATTTGGACTTTTTATGATTGGAACACTCGAAGTTATAGCAAAATGGAAAACATTTTCTTGTTCAAATGTATCACTGTGAATATCTCCAAGTTATGCTATATTTTTTGTTTTTGAATGTTGTATAGTTAATTGTAATTATTTTTTGAGCATATCTGCTTCTATATGGTTCATTCCCTTTTTTCCTTTGTTCATTCCTTTTTTGCATTAGTCATTTTTTGCAATTGTTGTTGTCTCTATTCTCTCTAGTGTTCTTTTTGATACTGTTTCCTTTGTTGCTCAAATTCAAATTATTTCTTTGGGCATCCCATTTCTAGAACCAGAATTTGATCCTATAAATTTAATGTGTACGAAAGGAATAATACAAAGAAAATAGTATGATATAAAGTTTACTATTGACTTATCAATTGCTATTTTCTTATTTATATTGAAGTTTTTTTATAAATTATAATATATATTGTAGTACTATGTTGAGTAGTATATTGTACTTGTAATAATAAAGAAACAATTCATATATATTATGTATTTAATATTTTTATTACTTTAGTAATTAGTGTAGTGCCCCTCCAATTCCTATTATGTATTTCCGATTTGTTTGGGCTATTAGTTGGTAATTTTACTATGATAGACCTTGATATTTGTTACTGTCTTATGATTGTTGTCTATAGAGCGATGTGGATGTTATTTTGTGATGAGATGATGCACTATATGGATGTTATGTTTTATGTTATGATTTTGACTAGCATAGTTGTTAATATTGATATATGCTTATCTATTGATTAATGATGCTTTTCTTTCGTCAGTCTTGATGTGACTATATAGGTGAAGGGGATGAGATTACATCACTCGCATGCGAGCGCTCTGTGATTCTATGATTTCTCTTCATAGTGTGACTGTTATGTTTATCCATGTACGACATTCGTTTTGATTATAGGATTGCAGGTATAGGACATCATCTCCACCTGGATTCACAGGTTTGAGTGTGTCCATATCCCAACGGTATTGTTAATTGGGAGATAGTAACGGGGTTCCCTTGTCAAACCATAACCCTATCATAGTGTGTCGTCAGTTTCTGTCTGATTTGTTGTTGAGTTATGTCATCATTGATGTTTCGATAACTTATTATTAGTGGAAAGTATATGTGAAAATTAGTGATTGTATGTTTTAAATGTTATTTATTTAGTTTGAAGTAAAGTTGTTAGAAAGCTTTTAATTTAATTTAATTAACTAAATGTAATTTATTTGGTAAAGTAATCTAATCTTTGTAATTAAATTTATTTATTAAATAAATAATTTAATTAAATAAATTTAGTTGTTGAGTAAATAAATTAATCTATTAAATTTATTAAGTGAATAGTTTAATTGTATTTGTAAAGTGCATAAAGCAAATGATTTAAATCTATTTTGAAATGTAAATTGTGTTTTAAATTATTAAAATGTAAAATATTTTCTAAATGCATGAAAAATATCTATGGTGGTTGAAAGGGAGATATTTGTGAAATGTTCGCTGAATGTTGAGGATAGGAATGGAGATATTTATTTTTGGGAAAAAGAAAATATCTAGGATATTTTTGAGAAATTTGACTAAATTTGAAGAAAAATAAAAAGGGAGATATTTTATTTTTGGAGGAGAAAAATATCTTAGATTTTTGGTTGCTAAAATAGAGGAAGGTTTTCTTGTATATTTCATACATTCTTGGATTTGAAAGTGAAGATTTTGAAAGAGGGTTCTGGAGTTTTGGATTGGGCAAAGAAGCACAACATCAAATTAATTTTCTTCAAGCTTCAAAAACATGTTCCTTTAATTGCTTTGATTTTTTTTAGAAGCTTTTATTTGTGTTGAAAGGAGGTTGTAATGTTTGCTGTGAATTCTTGAAAATCTCTGTAGAAAAAAAAAATGAAGAAATTCTTAGATTTTATGTAGAGAAAACAAAAGAAAACAATAGAAATTCTGGCAAAAAAAATTTTAATAGTAGAAAAATTGGAAGAGGAAACAAAAGGAAAACATTTAAATTTCTGTGTTTGGATTTCAGTTTACTTTTCCATTACAGTTTAAAAATTGAAATTGAGAATTTGTGCTTAGAAAAGATTTTACTGTGTAATTTTTTTGTAGAAAATTTGCCCAGTTTGGCTGTAAAATGGAAATTCTTATGTATATATATATATAAATATTATGTTAATATATATACATATACACATGCACATATATTTTAATTGTATAAATATTGTAAGCCGGATAAAAATTTTGTAAGAAAAAATTTACTGTCTAAAATTGATATTCTGGGAATGCACGGGTGGAATTTATTTATATTTTTTGAATTTTAAAAATCAAGAAAGAGTGTTACAAAACAAAAGGGCAATAGCCCCAGAAGCCAACAAGAAATGGCCAAACAAAGCCAGAGCCACGTCAACCCAGATCATAATCAGTTACATCTTCAACAAGAATCCCCTCCAAATCATGATGTCTCTTAGGGGAAACCTGCTTCCACTCAACCTTTTGACCATCTAAATGCTCAGAGGCCCACTTGGCCAAACATTCGGCAGCCCTATTCCACTCCTGCAGAATATGGACGAAAGACACCAATTCCATCAAAGAGCTAATTTGAAGAACCTGCCACACCATCTTGGCCATCTGCCAACTAACATCAGAAACTTTTTGATCATTGATTAAATTAACCAAAATCTATGAATCAGATTCACAGATCACCTTGTACCACCCCAAAGCATAAGCCCTTTCCAAAGCGTAGAGGATCGCCAAACCTTCCATAAGGTTGACAGTCTGCATCCCTTCATGAACATCAAAGAAGAAAATCACTGAGCCAGAAAAATCCCTACCAACACCACCAATCCCAGCAGGCCCAGGATTGCCTCATGAGGAACCATCAGTATTAATCTTCAAAATTCCAACTGGAGGGGGCAACCATCTTCCCATCCTCTGAAATTTCTTTCTCACTGTCCTGCCTCTCCTAACACAAGCAGATGCCATAGAGAAACCCTGAATCCCCAGTCTATCCACCATCTCAGCATCTCGTCTCTCCAAAGGGAACTCTACATCACACTTAGCCTCTACAGTTCCTGAATCATGGCTAAAATTCTTTGCCAAATTTGCTAGACTAACAACTTTTTGCCCCAAAAAATCTGATGATTCATTTGCAACCATATCTTCCATAGCATGAAAGTAGGTCCAACATGCCAAACAAATTACAAAAAGGAAGCCGAAGCAGGAGGTCTACCCAGAATACTCCAAAAATCCACTAGGGAAGAGGCATGAACACAAGAGATTTTCCAGACACCCCACCAAGAATGCCTAAGATACACAGCAAAGGGACATCGAAAAAACAAGTGAGAAGAATCCTCCTCTCTAGCTCCACACAAAACACAGATAGAAGGGCCCTGGAACCCCCTCTTCCTAATATTATCCCAAGTCAACCATCTATTCCACGCCAAGGTCCAAATAAAGTAATTGCACTTTGGCTAGGAGAACTTGTTCCACACATTCTTCCACCAGTGAACCTCCACAACATCCAACCTCTAGGATAATAACCCCTGATATCTCGAAGAGACAGTATAGAAACCCTTAGGATTGGGAGAGCAGGCCAAAACATCCCCATCCGGGAGGGAACTACACCGACGACTAGCAAGGATATTCTAAAGTGCAACAAACTCTTCCTCCATACCAACAATAGGCCACTCCTTAGGGTTCTTCCATCTCACCTCCTCCAGCTAACCATGAGATGAAAAGGACTTAAAGTCACTCACCCTCGACCAACCAGCCTCCAGGAACCTCTGACATAGAGTCAACAAATTAGGAAACTGAGAAAAAATGGGAGGGAAACCATCCCAAGAGTCAATTTTTGATGCCTCTGCCCCTCTTTTGCAAATCCAAAATAAGCCCTCCTTGATGAGTGTAGCCCCTTTTTTTAGCGTGCCCCAAATCACCAAACCTTTTCCCACAAGGGGATAGCGAGGAATATCCATCCAAGGGGTCCCGGGGAAATACATATGGGATAAAATTTGAACCCAGATCTGATCTTGTTCCACACACCACCGCCATGACAATTTAGCAGCCAACGCCACCCTAGACATAGCAGACTGCCTTAATCCAAGACCACCCATCTGCTTCGGGCTACAAACAACATCCCATCTGACAAGACTCTATTTAGAGGATATCAAACTACTAGCCCATAAAAATTGTCTTGCTAAGGAGTCTAATTCCTTAACAAAACCCATAGGAGCCACTTGGATCATGCAATGATAAATGGGGAGAGCCTGCACCACAGACTTGAGTAACTGAACACAACTAGCAAAAGATAGCCACCTGTGCATCCAATGATTCACTCTCACAAAAAAATTATCAAGCAAATTATGCCAAGAACCCCTGGGCAACCTTCCCACCGAAATAGGAATACCAAGGTAGGTCAAAGGGAGAGCACCAATCTGAAATCTTAAGATATGTGTAATCTGCCTCTAAATGGGCTCATAAGTGTTGAAGACGAATATGAAGGACTTATCCTCATTAATCAGCTGTCCTGAAGTAGGAAGATAAACATCCAACACCCTGTATAGATTTGAAGGTTCTCTAATATTAGCCATGCCCATAAGAGCAGTGTCATCCACAAACTGTAAATGAGACTGCGGAGGAAAATCCCCTCCCCACCTCCATCCCTGAATGAGACCCAACTCCACTTTCCTTCTCAACAAGCATCCAAGACCTTTAGCAAGGAGAAGAAATAAATAAGGCTAGAGGGGGTCTCCCTGACACAAACTGCGAGAGGCACCAAAGAGCTCGGAGTGCTCACCATTGATAAGAATAGAGAACGAGGTCGAGGTAACACAACTCATAACCCATTGAATCTAGTCTTCCCTAAACCCAAAAGCACCAAGCACCTTCCGAAGGAAGGACCACCAAACTCTATCATAAGCCTTAGCCATATCAAGCTTGATGAACATCGCCTTATCTTTGGAGATAGCCATAGAGTGAATGGTCTCAGTTGCAATAACCACCCCATCCAAAATTTTCCTTCCCACCACAAAACCACTCTACTCCTCAGAGATAAGCATAGTAAGCCACTTTTTGAGCCTATCAGTAATCAATTTAGATATAATTTTATAAATCACATTACATAAGGAAATAGGGAAAAATTGAGCTAACTTATCGGCCCCCTCACACTTGGGGATGAGATCAAGGAAAGTATAATTTAGAGCACACAACACCTGCTTATTTTTCTGAGACTCTTGAACAACGACCAATAATTCCATCTTGATGATATCCCAGAATTCTTGAAAAAGTTCAATGGGGAAGCCATTAGGGCCAGGAGCTTTCCCCTTCTTCATCTGGAACACAATCCCCTCCAAATATTCCAAAGAAATGTCACCCATAAGATGCACTTGCATCTCCCTAGAAACCACAAGTGGAATACAGGAAAGAACCTGAGCTTCCTCGGGCGACCCCGCTTGCAAGTCTTCCCTAAATAAAGAAGCAAAAAACTGCACAGCCTCACTAGAGATTTCCTGAAAAGAGGAAAGATTCTGCCCCCTGTCATTCACCAGAACTGAGATAGAATTGCCATGTCTCCTGTCTTTCACCAAATTGAAGAAGAAAGTAGTATTCTTATCACCCTCCTGCAGCCACTTGATCCAAGCCTTTTGTTTCCAAATAACTTCCTCCCACAACTCACACTCCTCCAGCACGTTCAAAGCCCTAGCCTCCTCCCGAAGCAAGTCTTTAGTTACCCCATCCTCCCTGATCACCCTCGTAATACTATCCAACTCAGCCTAAGAAACACTCTTCTCATGGAAAATGTTTCCAAAGCACCAACGGTTCCAACATTTAAGCTAGTACTTCACAAATTGCAATAACTTAGCAAAAGTATACATTTACGTACCATAAGCAAGTCTACCATAACTCCACCAATTAGTGACATGGCCATGCAGAGAGGAGTCACACAACCACATAAGCTAAAACTTGAAAGAAGGAGACTGGGGCACCCAAGTAGAAGTAATGGAAAGTTTGATAGGCCAATGATCTGAGCCCCTCCAATCCAAAATTTTAGAGCTAGTGGACCACTGACCACCAACCCAGAAACAGGAAACCAGAAAATGATCCAGACGCTCTGCAATGTAACTCTCCCGAACCCTTCGATTGTTCCATGTAAACTGACCATTGATGGGCTTGATGTCAACAAGATTCAAAGCCGCAATATTATCCTGCACAAGCAGCACAGAAGCCTCCAATCTAGCAATACCACCTCTCTTCTCAGCGAGCTCAGAGATGGCATTAAAATCTCCAGCCACAATCCACGGAAGGTAAGGCGCCATGCCACGAAAAAACTTGATATGGGACCACAAAAACTGCTTACCCTGAATCTCAACAGGCGCATATATGTTAGAGAAGATTATAGACTCCCCAGTCTCAAAACAAGAGACACTCATAGATAACAAAGACTTAAAAGACATCCACCAAAGAGGGTGAATCTTGTGAGGGTTCCAAAGACAAGCCACTCCTCCAGTCGATCCAAGAGCCCCAATGCATTGGCACTCACCACTTCTCCATAGCTTAGGCATCAACCCCAACATACACTCAACTGATAACTTAGTCTCTTGAAGGAAAAGAACATCAGGAGAATGACTCCTAATCAAAGCACGAACAAATTTTTGTCTAGGGCCATTGTTCAAGCCCCTTACATTCCAAGACAAAACAATCATTTCAAGGGACATGAGAAATGAGAATCTAGGGTCTTAACGGACCTTGAATCCACCAAAGTCTCCCCAGTTAATTTAATCCTTTCCAAATCCTTTTTTCTACCAAGCTTGGAGGATTTCTCCCCTACCCCTTTTTTTGGGTCCTTTTGAAGGAGACCCAATTGAGAAGGAGACTTGCTATTCTTAATCAATTCAGAACCTGCTTTCCCCACAAGAGAAGAACCATCCCCCACACCCTTCTTCCCTGCAATCGAAGGAACTGACTCCAATCTAACCTCCATCTAAAGGTCAGTTTCCATTTGCAAATCACCTGCATCCTACATAACCTGAGTAGCTTCAAACAAAAGACCCTCCTACTCAGAAACCACCACATCCTGATTTAGATTCACCAAGCTCGTGTTCATTTCCTATTGGATGAGATCATCTAAAATCTCAAATCTATTGAAGGTGTCTTCAGCCTATCTTTCCATCAAGGTCCTCTTCTGACCCTGGTTCCTGTGATGAGCCTTGTCAGGAACATAACCATCAACACCAACCACTTCACCTGGAATGGGATCCTTCCCCTTGTCAACCCTGGGGGGGTTATGAGGGAGCTGAGAAGACTGGGGTTCTGAAGGCCTAGCCCTTGGACATCGTCGAAGCAGGTGACTATATTCATGACAAAGATGACAACGAAAAGGAAGAGTCTCATAATCCAGTTGCTGCAACCATGAATAAGGACCCACACACATATCCACAGAATCTGGTAATGGCTTACTTAAATCAATTTCAACACAAATACGGGCAAGAGTCATCACCTTTTTAACCTGAGTCTGTTGCGTAGAGCCAACCGGCTTACCAAGCATCGACGCCAACAGGTGCAGAACATCATCTTGCCAGCACTCCATAGGAAAATGAGGGAGTCAAACCCACACCAGAATGCGAGTTGGAATCTCCTTAGAAGGATCAAACCTCGCATTGCAAGGTTTAATAAATAACCCGATCTGGTTATAAAAATAAGGGCATCCTTCAAAGACCCTAATACGATCCGCCATGCAGTTAAAGTTTACCATGAAATAGTTATTTTCCAGCAACATGAGCTCCATCTCGCTCTCTGGCATCCAGGTCCGTTGGGCCCATGACTCCAAGAATTGGAACAAGATACACATCCCCATAAACTTGCACAGTAAAGAGTGACCTGAGTAATAATCAATGTCCTCCGCAATCATCTCCAGTGGGATAACCAGCTTTGGCCTCTCTTTACAACATTCCAGACACCCATTGATCTTCGTAATGTGTGACCCACCAGACGGTCCCATTCTACTAGCTCCTGAATCAGGAGAAAATAAATTATTTTCAAAAATCTTCGCATCCTGAGAAGATGACTTGGCACCAACTGTCGAGCGATAATCCATTGAGGGAAAAACCCCCAACAATTCACCAAGAGCCATTAAAAAGGAAGGGCCCAAGACAGGCACACAACCCAAAGCTCCATAGCTAGGAGTGGGGACAACAACCCCACCCACCAATCACACTCCACACAAGACACGAGAAGGGCAGCATAAAAGCTAAACCCCACCCCCTAAAGGAACAACTACATAACCCAAAGAATGGGGCAACCCAGCACACGGGACCCCTACAACCCTCCAATGCACCACCTCCACCCACTGCAGGCTCGAGCCCACACCACCATCGCAGCCCCATACACGAGACCACCGGAGACAAGGAAGAGAGACCCCTACACAAGAAGGGAGCACCATAGAAGAATAGGAAGCTACCACCGTGGGAAGGAAAAAAAGGAAGATTGCCAACACCGCCCCCAAACGTCACCAAGAACCCACCCTTCAGCGCATAGAGCAAATAGGAAGCAAACACGGGCTAGGGCTCGAGTGCCCTAGCTCGGCCCGAAGTTGCAGACACCCTCGCCATCAATCTCTTTCACCACAATTTGTTGCACTATCACTCCATGTTAGTGACATAATTAAATAATTTGTGTTTATTTAATTAATTAGGAGGAATAAGGTTAAATTAGGTGACCATATAGTGAATTAATTAAATAATTCGGGATTATTTAATTAATAGAGGAAAATAGGGTTAATGATGCAAATGATGTTAAAAAGGGGATTATTGATGTTAATGAGGTGAAATATAATAATGATAATGAAAGTGATATCAATAATGGAAAAATGCAATTTAGGATGTGTGATATGTATTAAGCCATTTTTACATGTCTACATTTTTCCCCTCTTTGACATAATGTACCTAATGCGTTGTTTCAAAGAATTTGATGTTCAGATCAAGAAAGAAAAATTTAATATGCCCCAACGTTCGACAAAGGGATGATAAGATGCTAGGTTGCCCCCTCGAGAGATCAACCAATAAAATTACCTTTTTTAGGTCGGGCACTCGACTAGGTTCCAGAGTAGTTTAGATGCATAGAGGATGTAAAATAATGACCTAAGGCTCGTGTTTAGGGTTCTGGATGGTCATAGGTGCTCCCAAAATTGACCCAAAAGGGGTTCCAAGTAAAAAAATAGGGTTTGGGGGGGGGTTTAAAATGGAATTTAGGGTGAAATTACCCCTTATTTGCACACTTTGCTTTATGAGATTCTTGCCTCAGGAGAGTTCATAGAGATTTCTCACCACAAACGTCAATTCATGATGGCTTGCATTTCGAGTGCCCCACACAGAGCAGAGGCAGTTCGTTAGTTCTAGAGGCAAGCCGGTGCAGGGATTGTGGTATGTCTTCTTTCCATTTTCACTTTTATCATTTTTCGATTTTGTAATTAATGCTTGAAGTTGCACTAGGATGATAGCGACAATCTAGGAAAATTGCCTTTTGATGTGATATGCATGCTATCATAGTATGTAGTTTGATCACTATCATCAAAAGGTAACTGCTAACATTGAAACACATGGCTATAGTTAAAACTATTTGCTATTATTTAACAGCAGTTGTGGAAAACAAATGTGTGGTTGACAAACTCACAAAGTTTACTGCTTTTGTAAAGACTAGTCAATATTGTAGGATAACAGGTTTGCTATCATTGAAACTAACTGCTATCATCCTAAAATAGAGCCACTATTGTAAAATAGGGTTGCTATCATCCTAGAAAGGATTGCTATTGTTAAAAATGAATAATTTATCTTATTTTTTTGCAATTTTAAGTTCCCAATTTAATTTTCAAGCAAAATTTTGACATTGTGGGTTGAATATTTGCAAGTGGTTCTTAAACCGCTTTATTCTAGAGAGCATCGGTTGTGACAGTTGATTGACTGTATTATTGGATTTCAAGAGTTAGAGAGGGACTTTCTTGATACAGTGACTTCGATACAGTTGCTACAAGCTAGAGATCAAAGCACATCATGCCCATATGTCTGCGCTAGTCAAGAGATGGAGGTCGGAGACCTCTTTGTTTCATTTACCCACAAGAGAGTGTATGATCACTCTAAAGGATGTATGGAGGATCCTACAGATCCCGATTCATGGCGAGTTGGTCACATACGATGTTTTTCTGGGTACCCAGGCCATGCAGAGGCTTCTAGGTGTACAATAGTTGTAGGTTATGGATTCAAAGATAGATTTGACTATGTTTATTGATGGTGTTGATCCTATACCCATTTTTTTAGCAGGGTTGATCATTGGGCCTTTGATGCCTTATCACAAAGCAAGAGGATTTCCTATTGGTTAGGATATCTGCATTGAGCAGATGATGGAGAATGGGATAGTGTATGCTTGGGGCATATTTTTGTGTTGGCCCACCATACGAAGACATTCATGAAGTTCCAGTATCGGGTGGCGCTTCTATTTCTACGGGGATGACCCTTGTTTATGTTTGGTCATGGGAGCATATTGCAGTGCCTCGTCTGGATGGTTTGACTCAATGGGATGAGGCTGACCCCTATGTATATAGATATTTTGACTATTTGCACTACACCTTGCTAGGAAGACTATCACACTAGTGGGTGGTTTATGATGATATTTCTAAGTTCATTTGGAGACCTTTCATGGCTTGTGAGGCTTGGGTTGATGATCATGATCAACTTACATATTGTAAGTAGAATCAATGGTTGATAGGCTGAGTTGAAATTATTTTAGAGAGGTACCTGTCGGAGTGTCATGAGACAATTCAACAAGAGATAGACTCACTCCCAAATGCATATCATGCTTGTTTTAGACACAGCCTGAGAGGGGGCCAAGAGATAATTCAGGGGAAACCATGGTAGAGTTTAGAGCATTGGAACCTATCAGATGGGGATGGGTAGTGGGACCCCCAAATCTTGGTACTATTAGGGATTATACATAGTGGTGGTCCTGCCATTAACCATTGAGATTCATAGCTCCTGCTAGCGTTGGGCCAGTGATTGAACAGGTTTGGAGGATGGTCGGGGTTGTAGGGAGGAGGGGGGATAGACAGAGGCTCAGGATTGCACATGAGCAATTGGATAGAGCTCGGGGTGAGCAACATGATGGTGACCAGTATTAGGATGATTGATGGGTTCATTTATTAGCCTATTTTCTATTTTTTTATGCATGCTTTTAGACATTATCAGACAATCCTTTTAGACAATACTCTTATGCTATGCTATCTTTTCATACTTATTATACAACCTTGGACCTAAATTATAGTAATGGAAATATAGTTATGATATAGTAGCATTGCATGGTTTATATGTGAGTATGTATGAAATATGAATGGAATTTTGTGTTTAATCATGGTAGTTAGATTTGTGTATATATTTTATGGATTAACCTCTTGCAACCCAAGAAGATAATGTAGCCCGCAACAACTAGAAGTTGTAGCTTGCAACAAATGGAGGACTTGGACAATGAAATAGTGGAAGTGCCAAATCAAGCTAAGTGTAATAACTATTGTGTGGAGGCACTTTATGGAGTTAGTTGTGCATCATTATGATAGTCAATAAGACGCTGAAAAGAAGGATTCTTTTTTCGATAGGATTTTGGATAGTTGTTTGTGTGTTCTACATGCAGATCTATTTTATAGAGTTTCAATTCTATTAGAACTCTTGCTTCTTTTTTAGTTGTAGTTTGAATAATTCAATCTTAATTGCATACTTTGATATCTAAGGAGTTGTAGTTAATGATTTTAGGTAGGAGTTGTGTTTATAATAAACTCCGCTATACTTGTATATAGGCAGTGGTTGAGTCCTTAGATAGTTAGTTGATTTTAGTGTTTTTTTATCAATTACTTTGTCGTTTTTAGTTATCATATACAAACATGTTGATTATTTAGAAATGGTTTCCTTGAATAATATCTATGAGGAAGATTTTGTGTAATCTTTTGTGATGTGTAATGAATGAAGTTCAAGTTCATATGAATGCATAGAATCTGAAGATTTAGATTTGGTTTTAGTTAAGTGAAGAAAACCACTTGAGCAGGCCACTCAAGGTAACTGTTCTTCACTACATTTGTAGTTATTTATTTATGTTTAGTAGTTATTTATGTTTATCATTACTTCATAAATTGCATGTAAGTAAGAATAGATTCTCATATTTTGATTATCAGCAATGAATTCTCATGAGAATGAATGTATTTAGTTAACTTGTAGTACTCTGGAGGTTAGAATAAGTTCAACTACTAGTCTTGATCAATTTTGAGTTAGCTTCAACAATTCTTTGTTAGCGGTAGTTCAACTACAAGCTATGTTGTAGGCACCCATAGCCATTAGTGTTAGCTTACTTCTTTCTTTGTTACGTGTTTATGTGATTTTACAACAAGTAAAATACCTTTAATAGGATAACCTTGGTAACCTTAGGTCTTTGAAGGCACACATAGTGCAACACCATCACAAGTTTACAAACCTTGGTTGAAAATTTAATGAAGTATTTACAATGTTGAGTGGATTGTTCAGCTAGTCATACCTCTGAATTGTATGGTTTATACCAAGTTTACAAGACACTATTTTAGACTCTACAATGCTCAACATGCACCACAAGTACCTCTCCCATAAGGGGACATGGTAGATAAGATTGCTCAGTTTACAGCTGATAGAGATGCTAGGGTTGGGGAGAGGGACGCCAAGATTGCTTGGCGACAAGCCACGGATGCCTAGGCAGTCATTTTGACTGCAAAGAGGCATGCACTCAGATCTAAGCAGGATACCCTCCGTCAGGAGCTAGCCATTGAGAGGGAGCAGTGGAAGAAAATAGAGATTGTGTTGGCTTCTTCGATTTGTCAGGCTCAGTATCAGGCTGAGTGTGACTAGTTTATTGCTTAGGTTACTTATTATCAGAATTTATATGAGAGTTTCATATTGAGAGCACAAAGACATCCTCATTTTGGAGAGCCAAGTAGTGCCACAAGTGCAGAGTCAGGAGGACAATCTGTTAGACAACCAAAGTTGTCTCTTGTTCGTAGCCACCAGTAGCATAGATCCCCACCTCAGGATGACCAGTAGGGATGATATTGATTTTTCATGATCTTTATGTTTATGTTGTTGTATCATAGACTATGTTGTAGACATCTTTTTATATATACATTCATCGACCCATGTGAGGCCTCGTATATATTTTGTATATTTTGATATCACACATGATATTTGATGATGTGCATGACATTCCCATTTGTGATGATAGATGAGTGTTGGTGTTACAATTCGTACCTCTCGAGTGCATATTGGAAATGGAAAGCTATGCACAGTATTAACTACTCTTCAAATTAGGAGGGGAAGCTCCCTCTTTTGCTGATATGCATGAAAAAGTAAAGTATTCTAAAATCCTATCTTTTTGACTCAATTAGTAGAGGCACAAGGTTAAGAAACCCAATACATTGCAGCTAAGGTTTTTCTTTGGTTTTCACAAATCTTAAATACAATTAGGCTAACGCTAAAACTATCCTATCTCCTCTAGATAAACAAAGCAAGAGGAATTAGGAGTGGGGAATTGGTATACGATAAACTTTAAATCAAGATTCCCAAAGAGGCGGGACACCTATCCGAGGTGTAGCTAAAATTAGATTACTGGAAACAAAACTTAAACGACAACCTCTATTTCTAAATTCCCAAGGAGGAGGGACTCCTATCCAAGGTGTAGATATGAAGGAAATATTATTAATAACAACATCAAATGATAAACTTTATTTATAAATTCCCGAGGAGGGGCTCCTATATGAGGTGTAGATATGAAACAAGCTTATTAAAAACAAATAAACCCAGGACACCAAATTGTATGAAGGACCTATCACACAAATGAATGATCAACCAACTTTATATTAACAAAGTGAACAAGTACATAATAACAATATTGCACGGCAAGGTGGCTCAACAATTTATTATCACAACAAAATTTAAAATACAATGAGCAAGGGTGCTCTTATTTATAGAACCTCAATGGAGTAGGGAACCCTAAAATATCCTTGAGTTCAAATCAGTCTTGCAAGCATGCAAGAGTTTATTATTATGTCTAAATGTATGCAACCTAATAGTTAACTGGAAAAACTACATTAATTAACTGATTCTAAACTAAGCTGATTAGACTTTGCAACACACAAGTCTTATTTGATATGAGAATTAACTAATAACCAACATCAGTTAACTGGAACCTAACTAAAAGCTCCACATAGGTGACTCCAAAATAGACGTGCACAAAGGTGGAATAGTGAGTTAACTTGGAAAGAGGCATCAAGTTAACTGTTGTGTCAAATGTTTATCTTGAATGTAGGTGTTGAGAAAGCCAACTTCACAGAACCCGAAGATCGCCTGCTTGCAAATAACCTGTCATAGAAAGGAAGAGATGGAGACAAAAGAAAAGGTGATCTGCAAGCTTCAAGCTGAAAAATGTATTAGTTGAATGAAATAATACAAAGAGATCAATCCTTATGAAGGAGATCAAGAAACCCTAAAGTGTAACCTAAAAAGGTGCATTTAATAATTAGGATAATCATTAAATTCCTACAAAATGAAAACTAAGTTTATCTTAAGAGAAATATAAAAGGTAACTTAATTAAAATAATTAATTAATAAACCTTTTACTCTAACACCCCCCCTTAAGATGAACTTAGGGAGTAGTTGCAAACTAAATGCATGAAAGCAATGTAACTACAAGCTAGAAAGCAAACAAGGGTCTCGTCAACTAGGCCTGATCAAGTACCTGAATACAACCAAATCTCTATAAAGCGGAGTAAAGGAGAAAACCTAGTGGGAAAAAACTCCTCTCTAAAAAGAGATAAAGAAACATGTTGAAAAAAAATATGAAGGAAGGAAAGCCTCACAAAGACCCCCCAAGGACAACTTCCTTCACCCCAAGCATGGAGCACAATTGAAGATAGCGCGGGGATGCCAAAGGTTTAGTGAAGATGTCTGCAACCTGCTCCTCTGTAGGAATGTACTCCAAGATGAGAGAACCATCTTGAATCAACTGCCTGATGAAGTGCATGTGGATCTCAATGTGCTTAGTCCACTGATTCTCCACTGGGTTGCGTGAAATGTGAATGGCACTATAATTGTCACACCAAAGAATAGTGGGACTATCAAGAGGAAACCCAAACTCTGTCATCAACTGCTGAAACCATAAAATCTCCTTACTAGCTAGCATTGTTGCTCGGTACTTAGCCTCTATAGATGATAATGCAATAGCATACTACTTCTTGCAAGACCATGTGATAGACTAGAACCAAGGCAAAACAAAGCCAAGTAGATCTTCCTAACATTGACATCACTGCCCCAATTGAGTCAATGAAGCCACACGAGGGATCCTGAAGTGTAGTGAATGCCATAATGAGTGGTGCCCCGAATGTACCTCAAAATACATTTGGTTGCTTTCCAATGGCTCTCATGAGGATCATGGGAGAACCAAGAGACAAGGCCAACCACAAAGGAAAGATCAGGATGAGAATGTGTCAGGTACAACAAACTGCCAACCAATTTCCTGTATAAAGTGGGATCCACTGAAGGAGTAGAACAAGTGGAAGAAAAAACAACACCTGACTGAAAGGGAGTGGGGGAAGGCTTCCAATCAAGCATGCCAAATCTATGAAGCATATCAAGAGCATACTTCTGCTGAAATATGGAAATCCCATCTAAAGACTAAATAACTTGTAGACCCAGAAAGAAGTGCAGAAGACCGAGATCTATCATCTCAAACTGCTCCATCAAAGCTCTCTGAACACTCTGAATCATGGAGGATGAGCTACCTGTAAGAATGAGATCATCTACATACAACAAAAGAATCAAAAGATCACCCTCCCGATACCGAATGTACACAATGTGATCAAAATGACAGTGTGTGAAGTGATAGGAAAGCAAGAAAGAGTCCATCTTCTCATACCAAGCCCGAGGGGCTTGTTTGAGACCATATAATGAACACCAAAGCCTACAAATGAAGATTCCTACACAAATCCCTAAGGCTCCATATAGATCTCTATGCGTGTCTCATGCAAGAAAGTACCTTACATCCATCTGAAACACTATCCATCCCTGTGAAGCTGCAAGTGAAAGTACAAAGTGAATAGAATTCATCTTGGTGACAAGAGAAAAGGTCTCAGAGTAGTCAATACCCTCTACCTGAGAAAACCCCTTTGCAATAAGACGTTCCTTATACTTATCAATCGAACCATCTGTAGCATACTTGGTACAGTACACCCACTTGCACCGAACCAACTTTCTTCCCTTAGGAAGAGGACAAAGATCCCAAGTATGATTCTTCATCAAAGAAGAATACTCCTCATCCATGGCCTTATCCCACTCAAGGTGACTTGTCACCTCTGAAAACTTCTGAGGATCATCTGAAATGGCATGAATCAAAAGACTAGAACCAAATGTCTGAGCACGAGTACAACGAGTATCTGAAGGATCACCTGCCAAAGAACCAACTACCTCAATAGTAACATGGGCCCACCTAGGAAAATGTTGAGTGGCTGGTGGTGGTGGAGATGGTGGATCATCATTTGCATCATCCTCAAGAGATAAGTAATCCTCAAGAGATGAAGAGGGAGGAGTAGGCAGTGAGGGAGAAGTTGGTGACGGAGAATCCATTTGAGGATAGCGCTCATCAAACTAGACATCCCACCGAAAAAGACCTCTCTGGAATCAAGATCAAACAACCTGTATGCCTTAACATCCTCATAGTATCCAACAAATATGAGTGGTCATCTCTTCCTCTCCATGGATTTTCGTTGAGAATCGGGAATAAATGCCCAAGCCTCACTACCAAAAACTTGAAATGAAGAAACATCAGGCTTGACATGTGTTCAACCCTCCTCAAGAGTCATATGTCATA
>VDFB02281492.1:19484916-19597196 GCA_007258455.2 Sequoia sempervirens | reverse complement strand
AAGGAGTTTGCATTGGAGCTTTTTGACACTTGAAGACATGGTTTACATGTGCAATCGATTAGTGAGGAGGAGCTTTATAGTTTTTGTTTGGAAATTTTTGATTCTTGACTCCATATTTTCTTTGATACTCCATATTTTCTTTGATATGTAATAAAATTAAGTCAAAATTTTAAATGCAAAATATGCTAATTTTTGTGCATTAAGAATCCAACAAATTGCAAATTAGAGTAAAGAGTTTTCTTTAGAATCTAGGAACTAAAGTCTAGAATTTTAGGCTTAATATTTTATTGTTTTGGTCATTAAAACACTAAACATTGCTATGGGCAGCACCCTGTATTGATTTTGAAAGATATTACATGAGTTTCATCCAAAATTTGGGAGGCCTCTTCTATAGTAATGGCCAAGCCAGATCACCTACCTACATAACCATGAAATTCAGTAAAAAATATAGGATGTCTTTTCTGTAATAATGGCCAACCCAGTGCACCTACCTATTCAGACCATGAAATTCAACAAAAACCCGGGAGACCTTTTTTGTAGTAATTGCCAACCTAGGGAATCACCTACTCAGAGACCTAACTTAGCTAAAATCCCACCTGGGACTGACTCTAGAAAACCATATACTGATACTATTTCAATATACTTTACTGTAGAAAATAACCTTTTTAACAAAAAGCCACATCTATAAACCAGTGTATCATTCTAGTCGAGTATTGCTCAGTCTTCATCATCCTCAAACTCACACCTTTTCATGTATGCCTTGTAGCTTGCAACCACCAGACAGTTTGCACTGCATTTCAAATGCATTGGAATTTTAGCTTTTTCCTCAGGGTCCCATTGGTCATTACCAATCCATTCTTCTCCTTCTCCTAGGTCCCAATCTTCATTGTCACTTGCAACTATCTCATCCTTTAAACCCTCATCCATAATGTACCTCGATACCCAACCACGTGGCATATTGGTAGTCAATTTCGCTACTCTAAGGAGAAAGAAGACATTTCTATCCCTCTCAACCCATAATTTTTTGAAACCTTCTAAGTTGATAGTGTGTATCAAAGGAAACTTCATCACCTCGTGACCTCTCATACACAACATGTAGTAGTTCTGTGGCATGGGGACTTGCCTCTTATCATCCACGTTGTCTAGAGCTACATCTATTTTTCCTAGCCAACCATGTACAAAGACCATCTGGGTCAATTTTTTACTCATTACCTTTGAGACTTCCATATGTAGTAGGAATACAAGAAACATTGTCAGAATCTTTGTGTTGCCTCTGGCTCTATGATAGGCTTTTAGGAACTCTGGCCCAACCACTTTTTTGGTTACCCAGAGAATGAGAGGATGGAAAGATTGTAACATTCCTTGGAGTTTCTTGTCCATTATTTCCCCTCTAAAAGTCTATATCTGCTTGTCCATATCCGTGGCCAAAGGCGTTTCCATTCCTCGCAATTCACTCCTCACCTTCTGGATGTTTCTAACCTTACCTTGCCTTGTGACATAATTGTGCTAAATAACTATCTTTTCCTTTTCTGAACAAGGACCATATTACCTCATGATATCTAGAGAGTCGATCGAAGCCTTTGTGCATGTCAAACTGCCACTTTCCTTAGTGATGGTATGCATTCCCAAGGATGATTATTAATACACCCCCCAGCTTTTGTAAGGAGATCTTCATTCCTTGATTTATTCTTTTATTTTGACCTCTTGATATTGACCCATGTCTTGTCAAGAGTGACACAAAGTTATTTCCCTTATTACCATGTTCTTTTTGTTTGTTGTCACTATGAGGGTCGGTGCCAGAAACTTTCCCGATGCCTAACCACGTGGTTGTCCTACTTATTTTTTTTGGAGGCCAATTTTGCCATCTCATCTTCTCTTGTGTTTCCTTCCTTGTTTATATGATTAACTTTGAAGGTTGCAAACCTGTATGATAGTGTCTTGATCTACTATAGTAGATTGTCTAGCTTCCAATTAGGGGTGGAGCCCTTGTGAATTGCATTGATTGTTAACATTGAGTCTCCTTCCAAGTAGACTTGGCTAGCCCCCAATAATTTTGTCCTCATTGTTTGTGCAATTTCCAAGAGGAATGGATCTTTTTGCTAAAACCTTACCTTCAAAGTCACGTGCAATGCAACCAACCCTGCTTGGTTTCGGGTTGCCATGAGCCGCACCATCAAAGTTGACCTTAATCCACACTAACTATGGGACTTTCCAAACTGTCTTTGCCCTATTGGATTGAAGGGAGCTATTCCCATTCAGATTGAGGGGTTTAAGGCTCAAGAAGCTCTTGACCATACAATCATGCCAATTTTTTACCACATTTTTCTTTCCTTCCCTGTGCCGAGCATTTTCATTGACTAGTTCAACTATTGCTCTTGTAATTTTATCCCATAATCTATTTTTGTTCAATCCTCTCCCTTGAAATATTTTCCTATTTCTTTCCTTCCAAAGTTTCCAAATTACAATGGTTGGAGTAATCTACCAAATGCTATCAAACACTGACTTGTTTCCTTTTTGAGGCCACATCTTGAACCAAGTCGACAGATCCTCTAGCATAGGGCTTTGGAAATTTAGTTTGATTCTCACATGATTCTAGCATTCAATTGCATATGGGCAGGATAACAGAAGCTGGTTTGCTATTTCCTCATGTTCTTTGCATAGGCTACACCTTCCCAGTCCTTGGATACCAAGTTTGGCTAGTCTATCTTCTGTTAGAATTCTCTTTTGAGTTTCCAGCCATACAAAGACTCTAGCTTTGGGTAGGCATTTGTTCCCCCAAAAAAATTTGCATGGCCAGTCTTGCTAAGCTAGTGCTATTTCTTTGGCCTTGTATCCTAGTTTCACATTATAGGTTCCAGTTGAGGATCCACACCACCTAATTTGGTCCTTTTCATTGGATGGAAAAAAGTATCTTTCCTTGAGGATCTTTGCTAGGGCTTCTTTCTGGTCTTGTAGGGCATTGAGATGATGAAGATCATTCTAGATCTAACTCATTACTCCTTGATGTGAAACCATTTTGCCATAATTGGCCACCTTATTCCCCCATAGTCTAGTAGTTTATGCTTTTATTTCTTCAAGACTTGGCCTATTGCCAATGGGATCTTTCCCATGCCATGAGACTTAACAGAAAGATGCGCTTTTCCCATCACAAACTTCCTAGGTGACATGATCTGCTATTATGTCTTTGAACTCCATTATGAAATTCCATATTATGGAGCCTCTTAGGGGGTTCAAAATTGTAAGGATTCTTGTTGGATCATCTGAATCTAGATATTTCCTTTTTATGATTTTGGCCCATCTTTGGTTTCCTTTGGTGTGAATATCCCACACTAGTTTGGATCCCATGGCCTAGTTCATGATGGGGAGTTGTCTTATCCCTACACCTACGACTTCTTTGGGCAAGAAAAACTTATCCCATTCCAAAAGAGGAAATTTGTTTTTCTCACCTGTGCCACTCCAAAAGAATCTTCTGAAGATTTGTGTAAGAGCATCCTCTACTGCTTTGGGAAGTTTAAGGAAATAAATTGAATAAACTGGGATAGCCAATAACACAGATTTCACCATCAGGAGTCTTCCAGCCAATGAGAGCCATTTTTCCTTCGAAGTGCTTAATTTATTCTCGCAGTTGTTAATAAAGTTTTCCCAATATAAATTCTTGTTAATTACTACAAATAGGGGAATTCCCAAGTATCGACAAGGTAAGAAGGCAAATTTCATGTTCAAGATCCTTTCTATATCTCTTTGCAGACTTGGCTGGGTGTTTAGGAAAAAATCTCTAATTTTCGCCAATTGATGTCTTGGCTGGATGCACTGTAGTAGTCATTCAAGAAGTTTTTAATCACTCTTACTTCCCTTCTACTAGCCTCACCCATTAGGACTATTTCATCAACAAACTATAGGTGGGTTTATGGCTATAGACCATTCACTACATGAATTCCTTTCCATCTACCTTCCTCGATCTTAGCTATTTGATTCCCCTTCCTAGCACTTCTTCCATAATTATTAATAGAAATGGGGTAGGGGATCACTTTTTCTTATCCCCTTGGAGGAGGTAAAGTAGCTATTTGCTGTTCCATTTACCAGGATTGAGAATTTTGGAGTAGAGATGCAGCTTTGAACCCAATTTATCCAATTTTCTCCAAATCCAAATTTTCTTAACACTTCCAGCAAAAAACTCCTATCTACCAAGTCATAGGCTTTGAGGATGTCTAGCTTTAAGATCATATAGGGATCTTTACTTTTCCTTACCGTGTGGATTGTTTCATGAGCTATAATGATTCCTTCTACTATGGACCATCCTAGGGAAAAACCACTTTCCTCCTCAAATATGACCTCCTGCAACACCTTTCTGAGCCTGTTAGCAATTATCTTTGTAACCAGTTTGTAGACCATATTGCATACTGTGGTTGGCCTCAAGTCACTGATTGATTAGGGATCTTTCTTCTTGGGGATTAGGGCTAGAAAGGTGTGATTTATTTGCCCTAGCATTATCATTCTTTTCTTGGATTCCTCCACTGCTACACCAAGATCTTTCCCTACTATATCCCAAAAGGTTTGAAAAAAACTAGCTGGAAAACCATTTGGGCCTAGGGCCTTATCCAGGTTCATTTCAAAGACTGCTTCTTTTACTTCATCCAGGGCTATCTTTTGGTATAGGAGCTTGTTCTATTCTTTTGTTATGATGGAGGGAATTGTAGCCAACAATTTTTCCCTAGTAGTCATGTTTACCTGGCTTTCCTTGTTTAGCAGTGCTTCAAAGAAATTAACTGCCTCTTTATTGACTTCTTCAGTTGATTGAGTTATTTCACCATTAGCTTTTTTGATTTCTGCAATCATCTTTTTGTTTCTATTGGCTATAGTTGATTTTTGGAAGAACTTTGTGTTTCTATCCCCATCTTTCAGTCGAATTTCATTAATAGCATTCCTCCCATTTGAGGATCTCTGCCAATTCATCTTTTAAGCTCTTTTCATTCTCATAGTCAGCTACATCCATTCCCCTTTCTATTACATGCTCATTTAGTGCTCGGATTTCTTGCTCAATTCTTTCTTTCTCTTGGAAGATATTATCAAAGTGAGTCTTATTCCACTCCTTCAATTTCATTTTTATGTAGCCTAGCTTTTTGTTTACCTTGTAAAGCTTTGTTTTGTCATTTAAGCTTACTTCATTCCACCAAGTACTTATTAAGTCTAGCAGTTGATTGTCCCTTAACCACATGTATTCAAATTTGAATGGATAGCCTTTGGGAGGATCATTTTGACCAAAATACAGAACGACTAGGAAGTGGTCTAAGCTTGTGAAGGGAAGAATTTGGGCTTTGTGGGAACCTTCCAAATCTCTCTAGTCACCCCATAGGAGAAATTTTTCTAGCCTTTCTGTAATGTTGGTGAATCCCTTTCTTTTGTTGGACCAGGTGAAAGTTCCATTTCTTGTTTGTATGTACAATAGAAGGCTTTTGTCAATGAATTCCTAAAAGCCTCTTTGAACAATCGTTACTCTCCTAACCCCCCCTATTTTTTAGTATTGAGTAGAGTGGCATTGAAGTCTCTTGCTACAATTCATTTTCTTGATCTTTTGCTTTCTATTTCCCTAAATATTTTATCCCATAGCCTCTTTTTACTTTTTGTTAGAACAGGCCCATATACATTAATGCAAGTGAAGGACGTGTTCCTTCTTATGTCTTTGAGATTAACTACTTGCCAATTCTCTATTTCTGATTCTATTTCCCCAGACACTGAGAGAGGGTTCCAAATAACTCCCAATCCCTCAGAAGCCCCTGAGGCCTCCTTGAAATGTCCTTTCCATTGTTTTCAACTGCCCAACCTTTTTTCACCTTCTTCCTTATTCCATTTTGTTTCCTGTAATAACACTACATCTGCATTTGTTTGGTCAATTTGGCACTTGACCATGCACCATTTGTTAGGGGCATTGATGCCCCTGACATTCTAAGTTATGAGTCTCATGCTACCTAGGGAAGGATAATCTCCTTCGCCGTCATCAATTTTCTCTGCCCTACAGTGCTACCAACAATCATCAGCATGGATTTGTTAGACATCCTACCCCTACTAGCATTTTTCTTGATGTTGGCTTTTAATTTTGATTTAGACTGCTCTAGTTGCCTGATTTCTAGTAATTCTCCTTCGCCTGTCTCCTCCCATAGCTATCCCTCTCCCTCAAAAAGTTGATCATTGTCTTCTTCTTCTATTTGTGATTAGACCTCTCCTTCCTCAATTGGGGGGCATCCATGGTTACTTCAAGGTTTAGTGAATTCTCCTATGGCATTGTTTCGGGGGACTGGAGAGACCTATCATCTCTTGCTCCTTCTTTAGAGAGCTCCTTTAGTTGGATTTGGATGTCCCTCTAGAGTTCTTGTGTATCATCCATAAGGGAAATGAGGGCTTGCTCAACATTTATATTACCACTTTTTAGGATTTCAATTTCCTAAGAGAGGGAAGTAAGAGGTTCCCTAGAGGAGCCCCCCATGGCTCCCATGGCTGGCATAGCATTCCCTTCTTTGAGCCTCACTTCTGGGTTTGTGTCCTGTGAGGGCACAACATCTAGCTCAACTTGTTCTGCATTATTTATGTTGGAATTTGATGCCCTGTTTGAGGTGCTCTCTTGGAGTGTTTTCCTATAGAGGCAATTATTCGATCTTGGTCCTTCCCAGATCTTAATTTCTTGTTGCCAACTTCCAAACTTGGTCAATATTTCAACAATTTTGTATATCCCTACCCCTTCATCTACTTCTACCAAAACACAAGGTTTTGATCCTTCTTTTCCATTAATGAAATCCTCATCCACTCTTATACATACTTCTAGGGCATCACCCAATCTTTTCATGGCCTCTAGGTTCCAAAATTCTAAGGGAAAATTGACCAGTTTGATCCAAGTTGAAATTTTAGTCAATTAGTAATTCCATGGGTCAAAACTAGCTTTCCAGTTAGTACAGTGAAACAAATGACCATTCATGAACAAGGGTTCTCCTTCTAATATTTCCAATTTCAAGCCCAAGTATATGCATTCTATAAAAAATATGAATTTGGTAGGGGAGTGATGCTTACCCAGTCTGTGTACTTGCTCACCCACCAAGCTTTTATCTCATCACTCGGGCAACCTGAACTAGTCCATTTTGCAAATAGGGCATGCTCTGATAGCCTAGCTACTATTTTTTCAATCAACTTTGAAGGCATTTGGTATAATTTATGCCCTCTAGGATGCAAGTTCACTTCTCTATTTTCTCTAGAGTGGAAAATTATTTGGTTTATTTTCCTTCTCAGAAGATCTCGATCTCTTTCATTCATCCTTCTTCCAAACTCGTACTCCTCCCCATGTTCTTGGTTCACATTTGCACTGCCTTCAGGCCTAGGGTTGGTCAGGTCTTTTGCTCACCAAACTCTATTGGTTTGATTTTAAACACCTCCACCCCTACCATGCCAATTAGAGTATGATTGGTAGCCATTTCATTCCCTTTCCTCAAACCTCCCACACCCTCGCCTTTGCACCCCATGTCTCTGGTTGTTCCAACCACGAGTTGTAGGCTGTTGCGAAGCTTCGAGGAATTACCGTTCCTTGTCGTTGGCTAGGGGTTGTTCTGGATTCCAATTTTCCCATCGCTTTCCTAGTTCTGCCAATAGTGTGGATGGCATTTGTCCACCCGAATCCTATTTTCAAAGACCCATTGTAGGATGTGGTCTGGTCTTTGATGATTTACTAGATCATTTGCCTCTCTGACGGGTACAATGCCATCCTTTGCTACTGAGTCTCCCTAGCGAGTTC
Organism: Sequoia sempervirens; assembly: GCA_007258455.2. Taxonomy (NCBI): domain Eukaryota; kingdom Viridiplantae; phylum Streptophyta; class Pinopsida; order Cupressales; family Cupressaceae; genus Sequoia; species Sequoia sempervirens. The sequence continues at coordinate 19,589,422 of VDFB02281492.1, read as the reverse complement.
GCTGGATTTCTATTGAATTTTGCACTAGCTCACCATCGCACGACATCTTCTCACTCTTCCTTGCCATTCTTATTTGTATTATTCTATTTCCTTAGTAATTTCCTTCCAATAAACATATTTAATATTATAAGTATTTAGTTAAATAAATTATTATAACTTAAAAATTAAAATTAAAAAAATAAATTATATAAAATGAAATTAAATAAAATAGTAATACTCTAAACCTATCTACTAGCATATATATTATTTTAATAATATATATAAAGTGTGTGGAGAGATATCCTTTTTGAGGCATCTATTTTTAATTAATTTTCTCACATTAAACTACAATAGACACCTCGAGAAAGATATCTCTTGATGTATTTTATATATATTATTAAAATTTATGTATTTAGCATATATATATATTATTCTAATAATATGTAAAATCTATATAAAATATTTGGGGCTCCTATTTTTGCAATAAATTCCAATTAATCTGGTAGCACAATTTTTTTTCCCATTAGGACATCCCTCCTATTTCATGAAAATAGAAGCCCAAGCCCCCCCACGGGACTATACAGTTAGATTAGCTATTATATATTATATAATATAAAATTATTTTTAATAATAAACATATTTAATATTATAAGTATTTAGTTAAATAAATTATTATAAAATTAAAAATTAAAAAAAAAAAAATTATATAAAATGAAATGAAATTAAATAGTAATACTCTAAATCTAACCCATAATCGTAACACTATTCCTAAACCCCATTGCTAACTCTAAATCTATCTACTAGCATATATATTATTTTAATAATATATATAAAATATGTGGAGAGATATCCCTTTTGAGGTGTCTATTTTTAATTAATTTTCTCACATAAAACTATAATAGACACCTCGAGAAGGATATCTCTTGGTGTATTTTATATATATTATTAAAATTTATGTATTTAGCATATATATATAATTTTAATAATATGTATAATATGTATAAAATATTTGGGGCCCCTAGTTTTGCAAAAGACTCCAATTAATCTGGTAGAACAATTTTTTTTCCCATTAGGACCTTCGTCCTGGTGCATGAAAATAGAAGCCCAAGGCCCCCCATGGGACTATACAGTTAGATTAAATATTAAATATTATATAATATAAAATTATTTTTAATAATAAACATATTTAATATTATAAGTATTTAGTTAAATAAATTATTATGAAATTAAAAATTAAAATAAAATAAATAAATTATATAAAATAAAATAAAATAAAATAGTAATACTCTAAATCTAGCCCATAATTGTAACACTATTTCTAAACCCCATTCCTAACTCTAAATCTATCTACTAGCATATATTCTATTTTAATAATATATATAAACTAGCACTTGCACCCGGGGTGCAATACTTACACCGATAGGTGAGCCCACATTAGTTACAACTAATATATCCCTCTCTACCTATCCTTGCATCCCACCTATTTCTCCCTCACTCTCTCCTTCCCTCTCTACTTCTCTCCCTCTCTCACTTATTCCTTTCTACCCCTCCTTCCCCCTCTAATTCTCTATATCTCCCCTATCCCTCTCTACCTCTCCCTCTCTCCCTCTCTCCCTCTCTCTCTGTGGCTCTCTTTTCTTCTCTACTTCTTTCTATTCCACCTCTCTCTCCCTCCCTATCTCTATCTCACTTATCCCTCTCTACCTCCCTCCGTCCCTTTACCCTCCTCTCTCTCACTTTCTCTATCCTTCCCTCTCCACTTCTTTTCCCTCCTCTTTTTATTTCTCTATCCTTCCCTCTCTACTTCTTTACCCTCAAGGATTACCACGATAGAAAATTATATGTATGTTTAATATATAATATAAAAAAATTAAAATATTTATCAAGATAAATTTATCTTCTTCTTTTTTTAATATTTCAAAAATATCATTTTTATTTGTATTAATTTCAAACTTTGTTTATTTTCTTTATTAGCTTTAATTTATTATCAATATGAATAAAAATATTATTTTAATTTAAATACCTATACAAAAATTAGAAAACAACTATATAGATATTTTAATTATATATTAAAAATAGTTATATTTATAATTTAATTATTTATCTTAAATTTTAATTAAATTTTAAATTTTAATCAGATGTAAAATATTGTTATCAATATTATCAAAACATTAAATAATATTATAAAATGAATTTTAATTATTTAAAAAAAAAATCATATACAAATAATAATCCATTCAAAACTATTTAAAGAGATTATTTTTATTTTTTAAAAATAAATGTAATTTTTTCTAACTGATTTTTCACAATTATTTAACCTAAATTATTAATTAATAATGTAACAACTACATTTATTTGCAATGTATATATTTTTTTAAATCCATTTTAAATTAAATTTATAGTTATTCAAACTTTTAATTAAACATTTGTATATAAAATGTTTTACTTAGAAATTTTGAAATGAGCAATTTAAGATTTTTTTTCCTACCTATAGCTGGAGACATGAAGTACGCACAGAACACAATTCCAATAATAACCCTCCCACCTGTGCCTTCAATTCGTGCCATTTCTTCCGCTACATAGGGCTGCACACAGTGAAAGAAAAAAAATTTAAATAATAAAAAAAAAAGTCTCTGCAACCGTACAAATGGCTTTCCTGACATCCGCCACTTTTGACACACAATTTCCAAGAGCCCAAAAAGATGGAAAATGAATTTCGGCCACAATCCTTTTGCTGGAAAAGTCATATGCTCATTGTCTCTCCTCTCTCCGTTGTTTCATCTTTGTGTTGCCTCCCTTCTCCATTGGGAAAGCCATGGACAGATTTAGTCTCCCGTGGCAGAGGCAATTCTATGAGATCAGCATGCCCAGGGAAGAGATGGAAATCCTTGTGTTCAGCCTGCATACCTAGGAATTCTAGGGGAAAAGGCATATGTTCACTCTTTCTTTGTCCCCTGCCGCTGAATTTTCCGTGATGACAACCACCAGGATGCCCAAAGCTGAAGCCTCTGCTTCTTTCTCCTTGGAAAATCACATAGTCTCCCCTCAGATGGAGTCTTTCCAGAGGTAGAGTTTCTATGGCTATTTCATTGAAATCCTCCTTCTCACTTGGCAAAAGAAGATGGACGCTTTGCTCTTTCTCTCCAACCACTTCTCCCCTTTGGAAGGGAACTCTGCAATCCCCCAAACCAGAAAGACACAGAAGAATGCAAATGCTTATCAGAGCTAATACACTAGGAGAGCCCGCCATTACAAACGAAAATGTTTATAGAAATACTTTCTTCAGCTCAAATATATAGACATCCTGAGATTTTGGTCAAACAAATCGAGCTCTGAAACTTCACTGAAATTTAGGTTACTAATGTGAAAGCGGAAAAACTACGAATAGACAGTTTCCCATGAAATTGAGCGAGGATTCATTCTGAAAAAACTGTTTAGAATTTAACAGGCGTAATGTCGCTTTCAAACATCAATGTTAAAATGTTTGTTTGGTGTCGCTTTCCGTACACTTTCCATACGTGGGGCCGACAAAACTATTTTGAATTTGTCACAAGACGAGCAAATGGGGTTCCCAACGGGGTTTCCGGCGTCAGAGTGTTGGAAATCCTGGTGGGTTCCCCCACATATAATAGCCTATCGGCTAACTATGGCTAAATATGAGAGATATCCTTTTTGACGCGTCTATTTTTAATTTATTTTCTCACATAAAACTAACACCTGGAGAAGGATATCTCTCGGTGTACTTTATATATATTATTAAAATTTATGTATTTAGCATATATATATATATATATATATAATTTTAATTATATATATAAAATAGGCTGATAGATATCAAGGTCTATTGTAGTTTTATGTGAGAAAATTAATTAAAAATAGATGCCTCAAAAAGATATCTCTCCACATATTTTACATATATATGATAGTTTTATTTACAATTTTAGACAAAATGTTAGTTTTGTTATTAATTATTGTCACATTTGAAACTCTAATCTTGTTTTATAGACTAGCTGATTTTGAGCCATATCCAATTTTCCCTGTTCAAACTGTGATATAATTGGAAGTAGATGTGTACCTTTGTTGTACCTACGTTAAGCTAAAAGACGCATATTCGTTTGGAAGAAGTTTTTGCTGTGGTGATATTGGGCACTTGTACTCTTTCACATTTTAAAATTTAATCTACTGCATTCTTGAAGTATTAGGGGCATGGCATATGCAATTACTATGCTGCATCTAGTTCTCTTGGATAGGTAGGCATTAGAAATGCAGCTTGTCTTGTAAATATATTAATGTAGATGCATAGTAAAATGGAGCTCTTTTGTCATGTTAGTCATTTATTATATTTTGGTGACAGGGAAGTAGGTTCCTAATTAATATCTTGATCTAATAATAGCTTGTTGTCTCTTGCTTGAAAGGTGTTCCTAGTTGTGAAACGTTTGTATGCCTCTCCATATCATGTTGATTGCTTGTTGGGCCACTGTACTCTGTAATGTACATTCAAATGACCATTCAGTTACTAGCTAGTTCATTAGCTTAGTCTTTTGTGCAGTATAAATGTATAATACCTAGTAATTGATATGAAAAAATCTACACTTGCTTTATTGCAATTCTTTGGGTTGTTAATATTGCAGTGATCAATGACGAGACAATAGAAAGAACTATAGACGACAATCGATAGTTCTCACAAAAATAGGTCCTGATTGATTATGGATAGTAGTGTTGATATTAGCCAATGTGCTACAACGTCGGATATCTCCCTGTATGCTATCTAGTCTTTCTTGGAATTTTCATTATCTACCCTTCATCTTATTGGTTTCTTCTTTCTTGGGTGTGGTATCCATCTCTAATTCCAACAATGTATTATCTTTATCATGAGTCCTAAGAGAATGTATTATTTTTGCCTCTTGTGAAAGACCTTGTCATGCTGCAACAAAATAGTTTTGCAATAAAAGAAAAAATAAATCAAATTAAAACCAGCTGCGAAAACTCTTCAATATACAGAATGAAGATTCATATCTTGTTTACAAAAACCTGTGGCAGTTGATGTAATTAGTGTTTGTGGGATATTTTCATTTACCATGTAAAATGGTGATCTAGCTGGATACGGCTCTATCAATCTTACAAATACTTTTTTTGGTATGAAACATTCACTTTGGACTTTTAGGTTACAAAATAGGTGATCCTCGTCTAATGTTGCAGATATTGAAGGCCTTACCAAAGATGCTAGCCCTGGGCTTTAGTGTCCATATTCAAATTTAATTTTGGATTTGAGAGAAAAAAATAATTAAAATTTAGAAAATTCCCAACATGGAATTTTATTACATGAGTTTAGTGATTGGAGGCCTGTTGCATTTAAGGGTTGTCGTCTTCTAGATTACAATAAGGTCCTTTTAGAGGAAACCATCTTTTCTAAAATGGACTATAGATGTGTTGTAATGCCTTGCCATGTGAAACCCAAAGGACAACAAAAATATTGCAATATTTTTTTTAATTAATTAATTTATATTTTATTTTTATTTTGGGTGAATTTGATGAAAGGATTCATTGGGAATTTTTACAAAAACATGACATGGAGAAATTGACAAGAATTTTTATGAAAGTATAGGGCTCTCGTTAAAAAGTTAAAACTAGTTTTACAGCTGAGAGAATTTGGGGAATTGCAGCTTATTGTCTTCATCTTTGGTTGCAAAATTCCAAGTATGGGAAAATAACTATTTTGATAATCTTTGAATAATATTTGCAATGAAATGTTAAAATAGAAAAAAATTAGCTTCCATACTCCTGGTCTATATGCTATATAATATCTGATTCATATTTCAGAGTTATTTTGATAATACTTCCTTAGATGGGTTTTATGTTTTCATGTTGATCTCATTCTTTCCCTTTGCATTGTTTTTAGTTTGATATAGTATAGTATTTAATCTTGTGGGAACCCATAGCAGTGAGACTTTCCCAGTTGGGAGTGAAGGGTAGTTTGTTGAGTAGGCTTCTAGAGGCATACAAAGGAAAATCAAGGGATACTATGGGAGATCATCATCGCACGATCCTACCATGGGTTATCCTGACTACCTCTGGAAGCAGTCACCTTGTAAGTAGTCGTTGGGATTATTGTATGTTATTTTTTTGTTGACCTTGTGGTTGGTCTTGTGATGGCTCTGCTTGTCTGTCTTGGTCATGGGCCTTTCTTGTCAACTCCTAGCATGGGGGGTCGGCCTTCAGGTCCACATGGTTGGGTGGAATGTGCTATGCACCCCATTGGGTTCCCAGGTTGTATTCCTAATACAAAAGTGAATGTAGAGTCTCCAAAGCTTCACTTGGTTGAAGATTGTTCCACATTTTGTACCTTATTCTTCATTGATGCATTATTCTTGTACTCGATGTACTCTTCCCATTAATATAAGGGAAACATTATGTAATGTACTATTGTGTCCATGATGTGTTATGTATGTGGAAATATGCTCCACAATCGTAATATGGAACTATGAATTGAATTGTAATAAAATGATATATCATCTCCCTCTTTTTGATAATTAGTTTTATATTTTAAATTTAATTGAGCATGAAATTTTAGAGGAAATTAGCTAATACTAAAGTAGTTGGTTGGGTAATTTTATTGTGATAAATAAATAAATTGGGTAAAGAGAATTGAATTGAATGTTTACCTACATAGTTGTGTGTATTGTTTCAATAATTGAATATTAAATTTGATCTATTGTAGATATTCAAAATGATTTTTTTAAGTTCAAATAAATGTTTTAGGTTATTTGTCATATTGGATATGGTGGTGTAAATAAGTGTTGTATTAGGGCTATTGGAGAGGGTGGCTCTTCATGAGGACTAGTGCCTATTGAGAGACAATCAAGATAACCCATGATAGGACTGTTCGATGAAGCTCTCCCATAGTATCCCTTGCTTTTCCTTTGTTTTCCTCTGGAAACCTACTCAACAAACTACCCTTGACTCCTAACTGGGAAAGGCTCACTACTATGGGTTCCCACAAGATTAAATACTATACTATATCAAACTGAAAATGATCCAAAGGGAAAAGAATGAGATCAACATGAAAACATAAAACCCATCTAAGGAAGTAATATCAAAAGAACTCTAAAATAACAATCATTCTCACCTAAAGAATAATAAAATAATCAATAATCACAAATTTTATTCTATTTAAACCTCCATATTGAAGTCTTTTTAATAAATTAAGAATTATAAAATCTTATGTTCATTAACCTCATAGATTACTCTTAATTAAGGATCCTAAAACATATACATTTGTTTTCTCATAAATAAATAAATAAATAAATAAATGAACTAAATTATGAATATCAATGAATGTCCAACCAAACATTTTGTTCTAACTAATCTCTCTCAAAGCCAACTCATGAAGCACACCTACTTACTTCTCTTCATATATATTTATATATTTAAAAATGTGCACAAATGGATATATTTTAATAAAAAGGACTTTGTTGTTTAACCAAAATTAAATATTACTAAAGTAAGTAGTTTTTTATTGAAATTAAACAAAAACACACACACACACACACACATATATATATATATGCAAATCACAAAAAAATTTAAAGGAACTTGTAATTAAACTTAATTTGAAAGGAACTTGTAATTAAATATAATTTTGAAAGAACTTGTAATTAAATCAAATTTTAAAAGCTCAAAAGATATTTTTAAACGAATAAAATCTCCAAATTTATTTTATTAAATTGGCATGATCCTAAACACTACATTATCCCTCACAACTCGTAGTAATTTACAACTAATCATAATAAATTTACTTTATTTATTCAATTTCATAAACTAACTAAAATATTTACCCTTCTTTTAAATTTACCAATTAATATTAATCTTAACATTGATAATATAAAAATAAATATAGGTTTATATAGATAAAAATAAGAATACCAATATAAATTAAATTGAATTTTTAATAAAATCCCTTGCCTTTTCTTTTAAAATTACTATTAACAGAATACTTTTAGATTTAATTAAATCCCCTCTTTATTTTCTAGAATACCAATATAAATTATATTGAATTTATACTAAAATCCCTTCCCTTTCTTTTTTGAAATACTACTAATAAAAAAATAATTTTAGATTTACTTCAATCCCCTTTTAATTTTCTTGTTTCTTTATTCAATGGCTATCCTTTAAATATATAGTTTAACTTTATTTTTTTTTAAAAGAAACTTCCATCTTTTTTGGTTTGTCTTTTATTTATGTACAACATTTCAAAAACTCATAAAAATTAAGAGGACATGCAAATCTTAAGGAAGTCTTTTGTGTCTTTTAAAAAAAATAGAGTTTAGATTATCACTAGACTTGCTATTGGGATTAGTTGGAGTGTGTGCGCAGCCTGAAGATAAAGGGTTTCAACAGAGGTTCAAGAGCAAATTTTTTTCTCATAAAAAAATATAAATATAATTAATTTTTTTAATTATTTATTTTTTTGAATTTTATCATTTCAAATGTAATATTTTATTAAATACCTCTCATCAAAATATTTTAAGTTTAAAAAAAACTTTATTAATAAGTGAATTATTAATCCACTATATATTTAATTTAAAATAACCATTATTTATAAATGTAAATTTATGTTTTTATTTATATATTCATTTTTAATAAAATAATATTATAACTATCAAATAATTATAACCTTTAATTTAATTTAATCATTTAATTAAATCAACATTACAAATATGACTGAACAACAATGTGGTAAACAACAAGACCCTACAAATAAACAACTTACTCACACGTCACCACGAAGGGACCAAAAGCGGAGGGGCACTACATGTGTAGGGTTCGTTCATTGAAGGAGTAATGTTGAAAGTAAGAATTGAAAAATAGAATAATGAAAGAGAAGATAAGGAATAACATGGCGAGTTTTGGTTGATATGTGTTACTTGGAAGAATTTCTAATTATATAAAAATTAATTTATTAAAATATAACAATTCATCATATTCGATTGTTGAGGCCTAACTGTTTGTTGTTGGAAGGCTAACTAGAATAATTTCTATGGAGATATGAATGCTCAATAACTAGCATATATATATTATTTTAATAATATATATAAAATACCCCGAGAGATATCCTTTTTTAGGCATCTATTTTTAATTAATTTTCTCACATAAAACTACAAGCATTGTGGAATTTCCATGCAACTATGCAACCATTTGCACACTTGCAAGTTTTATTCAAGTGTCTACCTATTATTTATAAAATAGGATTATAGAATTTTATCATATGTTAATAGTTATTGTAAATTTTATTCATCTCTTTAAAAATCTACTTAGCCCTTCTATGATACACCACTAATCATATAGTCGATATTAGATTATGAGCAGTGATCTTGTAGCTAACTTAACTCTTCAATAAGTTATATCATCATTATTATAATCACATATATGCATTCAAGTTCTTCCAAGGGTTATATTTAAGTATCTAAGTCGGTCTAGGTGGTAGCCAACTAATAATTAGGTATATATATGAGCTATTGGCCAATTGTTATGATCATTGAGTAATATTTCTAATTAAAGACTATTTGAGGTAACCCCTTCAAGTGGTATATTAATATCAATTATGTGTAGCGTATTTCATATTATATTCCTTATTAATATCAATTATGTGTAGCATATTTCATATTATATTCCTTTATTGTGCAAGTTATTTCATTACACTTGTGGTATCAAATTATGATCTTGGTATGATGAAGGAAAGACACATTTTTTTAATTTTGGAGGTAATTTTGGGAAGCACTTATCTCTCTAGTTTTGGAGATTCTTTTTCCTTTTAAAAAAAAAATATTTATTGAAGATCACATAGAAGATACTACAATATAAATTTAATGGAAACTGGAGTAAAATTCAAGAATTTATTACATAATTCAAGTTACATTAGGGTTTCCACTTAATTCAATCCCAAAGTTGAAAACCAATGAATAGTTTTTCTAATCTCTAGAGTGGTTATTAAGAATATAATTATCATAATACATGTAATACCCCCCCATTTTGTGTTCTAGCTAGACAATGTGTCATTGTTTGCTTTGATGTGCTTTTTGGTTATGGAGATACTATATCATGTGTGTGCGATTTGATTGATAATTATAGAGTGATAGTTTATTGGTGTGATGTGATGTATCTTATCTGATACTTTATTTGACATGTTTTAAAATGGTGTAAGGATGATTAGTTATTGTAACATGTTATTGTGTGAGATATTTGTTTATGATGGAATGTCAGTATATGATGAGTGTATTGGTGAAGGGGACAGGATTGTATCACTCGCTTGCGAGTGCCCTACGATTATGAGATTTCCCCTTTACGGTGTGTTTTATTATACCATATATATGCATGTTTGATATGCTCTTTATTCGCAGGTTGACAGGTACAGGACAATGACCACCTCATTTCATAGGTTTGAGCATGTCCATTGATCAACGGTAATTGATTAGGAGATAGTAGCTAGGTTTTCCGTACCAAGTCGTCACCCTAGTCATAGTTTGTCGATGGATTGTCATCAGGTTTAACGATTTTGATTTGGTTCTTTCCTCTTTGGTTAACTATTTCATTTCATATTTTAAAGATTATTAAATGTTGGGTATAGTCAAAATGATGATTTAACATATCTAGTTTCAAGTTTATGATTTAATTAATAAAATAATTTTTAGTTTATTGATTAACTAGGTTTAATGGTAATAAATTAAATGAAATAGTTATTTTTCCATTATTGTGTGTTTAGATTTAAATTTATAATGAAAATAGAAATCATATTAGATATGTAAGTTAAATGTTAATAAAAATAGAAATGTGGATTATATTTCACTTTTTGGAAATTTTGGGATAAAATAGACATTCTTTGCAACTTTGGGATTTTGGTTTTAATTGAAATTTTGAAATATCATTCTTTGAAAGTAAATTGTTTTAATTTTAAAAAATGGAAATATTTCTAAATTGTTCAATAAATTTAGTTGGTGGGGGATATTTTAGGGGTTTGACCAAATTGGGGAAACTCTATTTGGAGCATTTGCTATTTCATTTTGGTTTTTAATTTTGAAATTGTGGAAGAAAGGAGGAGCAAGGATTTGACTTTTTGTTCTTGGAATCTTGAAGAAGCACCTTTTGAATCCTTCTATTTGTGAGAAAAAAACCATGTTTCTCCTTCATTTCTATTTTTCATTTTGAAATAAGTTTCAAATTTTCATTATCCTGTTGGTAAAATCTTTAAAAAAATATTGTTTAATTTAATGCAAACCCATGAAAAATTGTTTTAAAACTAGCAATAGAAATTTGGAAGGGATCAAATGAAGAGTTTAAACTTCCCTGTTCAATTTGGGGAAAACCCAGAATTTTATACCATTTTATACCATGATATTGTGTTCAAATCCTTCTTTCTCTGAAAAGCTCTGTGAAATTTTATAAAATAAAATAAACATGAAAAAAATCTGTCATGTTCTATTCTGGTTTTTTTTCCTGTAGCAAGAGAATTTTCGTTGGTGTTTAGTTATTTGTTTTTCTTTTTAATAATAAAAAAATTAAATTATTGTGGGGAGGGGGCAGCCATGGCTGCGCACCCAAACCCCAGTGGAGGGCGCTGCCTTAGGCAGCGCAGCCTCCACTAACGAGGCTGGGCGCAGCCTATGGCTGCGTCCTCCTCCCATAGTGGGGGCCGCAGCCCTATGCTGGGTGTTTTCTTTTATTATTTAAATTTTTATTTTTAAATTTTTTTTTTTTTATTTTATTTTTATATTATATATAGTATTATATATTATATATATTATAATATAATAAGATTTTAAATAATTGGTTTTTTATTTAAATTCGTTGGAATTAAAAATGTTTATTTCAAATATATGGATTTAAATAATGTTTTTTTTCATATATTTATTTAAATAATATATATTTAAATATATTGACAGTTATTTTATTATGAAGATGCAAATATTGATTTTATAATTAAAACGATTTTTTTATTTTTTTTATATTGGAGAATTGATTCTAACTTTGGTAGTAATCAGGGAATTGAAATAAATATTTGGATTTAAGTTTCTTATTGCTTAGAAATGAAATTATGACAAAATTAGTTATTTTCAAATAAAGTATAATTAAAGAAATTGAGAGTTAAATAATCGAGTTAGTTGAGTTTTAATGGATATATTTAAATGATATCTATATATTTAAAGGTATATATAAATTTGTATATACATTAAGTATATATTTTTATATGTGTATTTAAATATAGTTAATTTTAAGTTGATTATATTCATTATGGATGTTGAAATAAGATTGTTTGTTTTAACCAAATGATTCTAGCTAGCAAGTTGATTGGATTATTTTTTGTAAATTGGAGAAATAGGGAGATAAAGTATTAGTCTAAATTCTTCGATATTATAAATGCAATTTCTATTACCTTGGAGTAGTTGCAATCAATTTTAATTATTTGCACTTGATTATAAGCAATATCTCTTGTTTGGCTTGGATTTAGGAAATCATAAAGTAGGTGATTAATTATCAAATCATCTTTCTTTATGCATTCTCCCTCTTTCGTGTCGGTGTGCAAATAGAGAAAATGTTTTGAAATCTTCTAGATTGGGTTTCTTTTAATTTCGTGGGTGTCATAAAGTGTTAGTCAACTTTGGGTTGTTTTTGTTAATGTGTATAACCGTATTCTATTGTTTTACCTGGTTTTCACGAACGGGGATAGTTTGTGTCTCCTTGGATTAAAAGCGGTTTATGTGGTTTGTTCCTCCTTTGGAAGGAGTGAATTATGTGTTTTGTTGCCTCCAGTGTTTGGAGAGGGTTTTGACCTTTGTTGCCTCCAGTGTTTGGAGATGGTTTTGACTTTTGTTTCCTCTAGTATTTGGAGAGAGTTTTGACTTTTGTTGTCTCCAGTGTTTGGAGTGAGTTTTATTTATATGTTCCTCCTAGAGTTGGAGTGGTTTTATCGTATTTGTATACACTTGGGATTCTCTTGGTGATTGGTTTTGTTTGGTACGTTGTCAGGTAGAAAAGCTATTAGGGGCAAGAACCCAAAGAGGTAAACTGGGAAACCTTCAGAAGTGGTTTAATCACATGATAACTAAATCAATGTACTTAGAAGTTAGGTAGTATTTCACACTAATTAAGATAATTGAGCCTCGCTCATAGACGCAAGGGCTTTTATAGACTTGGGATGAGACGGGAAGGCCTGGAATGGAAAGGTCATCTATCTTGTCTTTGCAAGAGGTATTTGATTCTGCATGAGTGAGCATGGGTGCCAAGATTCGGTAGAGGCCACTAGGACAACTCATAGTGGGGGCCGGAGCCTATGAAAATTCCCATATGAGATCCCATGATGAGTTGTGTGATGACACTCTTTCTACGACAATAGTTGGTATTTGGTTTTATGTGTATGGTCTTCTTATCATACTCGATCTACTTTATTTCTGGAAGCAATGTGACCTATGTCAATGATTGTTGGAGTTGTACTTGTGTAATTCTTATGGTTGTATGGTTCATGTGATTGGTTGTGTCAGTGTTAGTTATCCTGTGTCTAGTGGTGGATGGTCTTTCCTAGGAATTCCTTGTTACTATCTCCTAGCATGGGGGGTGAGCCTTTGGGTATCACATGGTTGGGTGGAGCGTGCATCTTAATTTTGTTAGGTCGGCTTATGTTCGTGTGGATGAGATTTCAGTTGGAGAGCTCGTGGGATCCTATTATTCCTTGCTTTAATTCTTTGCAGTCATTATTGTAATTTATTACCCCTCTTGTATCGAGGTGGAAGATGTGATTTTGTAACCTTGTATATTGGAATTACTTCATTCGGGGAATGAGTGTTGTAATCTTATTGTAAAGTATATTTTAGAATCATGTGGAATTTCTTATGCCTTGTCGTAGTTTTATCATGTGTGGAATGAATGTGTAATTAATTTGTTAAAAAATTAAATGTGATGTTGTCATTTCATGTTTCTTGTTTGGATTTTAATTAATCTCAGTCTCGTAACCTTAGAGGTTGTTGGCAATGAGTAGTGAACTTTTATGTTATTTGTTCTTAAAAAAAAAAATTAGTTCACTTGTGTAGTTAATTGCAACTTCCTCTAGGGTTGTGTGGCGGGGCATTACAATACAATCTAAATTAGAGGCCATTTAGAGTAGAATTTAAGAATTTATTACTAAATTAGGGTTTCCACCAAAATATCTCCCAAGGCTCCGAATTAGTTGATTTCTTGGAGATTTATTTTTATAAAGTGAGTTCTAGGCCCTGGTAAGTTATAATTTTTTTTAAAGATTAATTTGATTTATTTTGTGTCTTTTATTGTAAAACTAGGCCATTACAATACAATCTAAATTAGAGGCCATTTAGAGTAGAATTTAAGAATTTATTACTAAATTAGGGTTTCCACCAAAATATCTCCCAAGGCTCTGAATTAGTTGATTTCTTGGAGATTTATTTTTATAAAGTGAGTTCTAGGCCCTGGTAAGTTATAATTTTTTTAAAAGATTAATTTGATTTATTTTGTGTCTTTTATTGTAAAACTATTTTTCTGCAACATAACATGATCTTTCATAAGAGGTAAAAATAATACACTCTTATGACTCATGATAAAGATAATACATTGTTTGAAGAGATGGATACCACACCCAAGAATGAATAAACCAATAAGATGAAGGTGAATATTGAAAATTTGCAAGAAAGACTAGATGGCATATAAGGATATATATCTAACATCATAGCACATTGGCTAATATCAACACTAATATCCATATCAATAAATACCATAAGCAATTTTTTCAAAAAGTAAGGTTGATCATCCAAGTAAGATAATCTAGATCAAAATGCTAACACTCCTATGGGATCTGATAACCTATTACCAATGAAGAGAATCCAAGAGGAGGAACCATAAGAAGTAGTAGTAATAGTAGAAGAAAAAAAGGAGGAGATAAAGAAGAAGAAAAGGTAGTAGTAGTAGAACAAGAAGAAAAATGAAAACAATAATAAGTTGAAGAAAAAGGAGTAAGAGTAAGAGAAAGAGAAGAAATAGATGCAAAATAATACTTTTCAAATAAATAATATCTTTCCATGCATTATCCATACTTAAAGAAGTTTAAAAAATATTACCTCCTAAAGGATATACTAGTCAGGCCATTCAATCAATGTTAGGGCACCTTCTACCATCCTTCACCTTTTCCTCGAAGGAATACCAAAAAATTATAGAAATATAAAACATTCATCACCAAGATGTACCCTCTAGTATTAATGAGAATAAGTAAAAGGAAAAAAAAATTATGAAGATGCAAGTGGACCAATACAAAATCTTAATATAAATAGTTGTACCTAAGCTAGAAGTAGAGGGAAGGCTCACCTTAGAGCTTAATTTAATTTTCTAGACGTGCAAACAAATAAGTTGAAGGATTAGAGGAAAATCACAAAGTAGCTTAAGTAATGGAATTATTTACTAGACAAAGATACCACATGGGAAGATTAACGTTTTATACAAAAGCTTCAATAATTTATTAACACTAAGGATAACACTTTTGTAAAGAGGGGGACATGATACATCTCTAAACCTATAATGTGCATTGGATTATGAGTATCCATTTTGTCACTACCTTAACTCTTAAACAAGTTATATAATAATATATAGGTAGTTAGGTCATCCTAGTGGTTATAGTTAAGTATCTAAGTTGGTTTAGATGACAACCAAAGGCATAACTAGGTACACATAGCAGCTAACTTGGTCATTTATTATGATCATATTTACTTTTTGTTATTAAATACTATTGTAGGTGTCCCCCTTGAAGTATATTAGGAGGTTTCCCCTTAAAATGGCATATTAATATCAATTATCTGCAACATATTTATATTATTATTATTTTACAATGAAAATCCAAATATTTTACTCATTATACACATCCAATTTTAGTGAGTTGTTTCATTATATTTTACAACAGAAATCCAAAAAATTTACTCATCCTAGAAATATTTGTAATCTTACTCTATGATTCCACAAGTACACACATCATTTAGAAATAATTCATGAACATACAAAATATACACATAATACTTCTAAATCTTTCAAATTACATTTCTACTTCCAACACTCATAGTTCTATCAATTACTATTGGAAGCACAAAAGTATAATAGCATAGAAGTTGTAATTTTTTCTTGTCTTTCTACTTCTCATTTTCTCATGCCAAGCTTAATGGAGAAATAATTTTAAAAAAATTATTTCCAAATTACATGTACTTTCTTCCTCATTCTATAATCCTTTAGATTCTCATACTTATAGAACTATAGATCTCCCTCACAAGTTGTGCATTCACAACCCTTAATCCTATAAATTGTTGCATAAAGTGTGAATCCCAAAAAGCTTTAAATATGCACGTGTGAACATAGCTTTTGCAAAGCTACCTTCTTGCTTTATTTTCAAAGATGTTCATGCTTTTCGATAATTATAAATTCCTCATCAACTCCAATAGATCTCATTCCTTTAGTCAATATATCATATTGCCCAATAAATTCCCTTATGGAAGATTCATGCTTGTACATACATGAATTAATCCATTTGAAGAAAAGGACACAATATTTGTATGCAATAAGTTTTATGGATGTAATTTTTTTTTCTCATTCATCATTCTTCACTTGTAAGTAACCCTAGCCTTTCATTTCCTTCCATTTTCTACTTGTTTCCTTATGAATTTGAAATGAACATGCTCAATATATTTATATTTAAGGTTTGAAGGATTTGTCTAATCGCTATTGTTGCACCTCATTTTTTGGTTACTAGGTTAATTTTACCTTCATGGGTAAAAATGATGATAAATGTAAATTGTGACTTAAATATGTTCAATAGGTGAATGAAATAATGAACTATGCATTAAGATGTTATTGCTTTTAAAGATATGATTATGTTTTATACTTATAGAAAATACAATGAATGAATAAAGATGTGTAGTAATATGATTGCTTTAATGTTTTGATGATGCAAATGAATTTCATGTGAATGGCGAACTACCTTCATGATGCACTAAGTTGGATGCAGGAAGGAATTGAGCCCTCATGTAAGAGAGGAAGAGTTTCACTCACAAGAGGAGCTTAGTCTAGTAACCATTAATGATCCTAATTGAGCATACACACACTCACATTAGTTGGTCAAGTCGAGTTGAGTTAGTCCGTGAAGCGGGTAAGTAATCCTTGGTCATAGTCTTGGGATAATTGGAATAATTGCCTAATTGTCTTTGATTATTATGGTTGTTTCTTTTCATTCATGACTGGATCTTTTCTTTGATTTTATGATCTTCATTGTGAAATCATGCTTATACATTTATCAATACGTGTGTACATCAAATGTATATCAAGTGTAACAAAGGAGATTATTATATATAAATTTTAATATATATATATAGACATACATGTAGAAGTATTTGGTGATGTTTTAAAATAAGCTTGAGCACCTAAATATCCCGAACCATATAATGGTAAAATAGATGTTTGAAAACCAAACTATATGTAGCGTGTAAGAGCACAAAGTAATGTCTAGAAAATGCAAATAGGAGCGTAATAGCTAGCAATGTAATCATAGTATGCTTATATAATTAAATAATATTTGTCAAAAGAAGCTCCTATCACCGATCAAAAAAAGAAAAAAAAAATAAAAAAAAAAATAATAATATGATGATATAATATATATTAATATTATAAAATATAATAAATAATATTTGTGTGATTTGTATTTTTTATATAAATTTAATTTATTAAAATTATTAATGTATTATTATAATTATAGTATTTTTAAATTGTAATGTATATAATTATAATATTATATATAATTATATAAGTTATAATTTAATAATAAATATATTATATAATATTAATTTTTTTATAATTTATTCTAAATAATTTTATATTAATTTAAATTATTTAATAGTAGGAATGATCTTTCCAATGTCCATTAAAATTAGATAAAGAGATTTTTGGATTCAACTGTGTCTTTTGATGCAAAAACGAGCGCAGTTGAGTACAAAAGTCTTTTTATCTAATTGAATTATAATATTTGAAAAAAAAAAAACTATAATAATTTAAAATTTAATAATAGTATGATAGAATATTATATAATATAATAATTACCTATTATTAATTAAAATTAAATTATTGTAATATTTAATAAATTATTTTTAAATTAGTAAATATCATAAGGTTATTATTTAATGTTAATGTAATATTATATTAATATTGTTTGGATTATGATTAAGTTAAGGATTAGGGTTAATGGAAGTGAAGGGTTATGATAATGGTTATGATTAGATTTATGGTTTTGGATAGAGATATAATTAAGCTTAGGGTTTGGATTACGGTTGGATATACAAATAAGATTCAAGTTAGTATACATATATTAAAGTTGAGTTTTCTAATAGCCTTAGAGTTATGATTGGAGATAGAATTTTAATTCTTTTCTTTTGTTAAGATTACATTTTGAGATAGAAGCGAAGTTTAAATATTACATAAAATTAGGATTATGGTTATAATTATGATTGGAGTTAGGTTCATGGTTTTGTAATAGGGTTATTCTTTGGGTTTGGTATTAGGGTTAAGCTTATTATTGGAGACACAATTACAATTGGTATTAAAATTAGGGTTAAGATAAGATATATTATTATTTATAATTTATTTTATGGTTGGACAAAATAATAGGGTTAGGGTTAGTGTAAGAGTTAGGGTTAGGGTTAGGGTTAGGATTAGGATTAGTGTTATCATTATAGGGTAAACCCACAAAAGTGGTTTACAATTCAAATGAGGAAGGAAATCTCATTAAAAATGACCCCATGCCAAAAAAATTCATTTTGGGGGTTTGAATGAACTTCTTGGTTTGAATGAACCAAAATAGGGTTCGCTTGAACCATGGTTCGAGTGAACCATTTTAATGCTTGTATAGACAAAAATAAAATGAAACTCCCTTTTTGGAAGGGGGTTTAGTCAAACCTAGGTTCGAGCAAACCAAAGTTTGATCGAACCCCTGGGGGTTCGCTCGAACCCCCTATTTTCATGATTCTTGCTCTTTGTGACCTAAAAATCATTTTTTTTTAGAGCCCAGGTTGTAGATGAAAATTTGAATGAGACCAAGCTGGGAATGTTAGTACTTAGAATGAGCTTCTCAGTGGAATAAAAATTATAATATCTTTGGTTTTATTATCATTGTTTTTAGTTTTATTTGGCATAGGTTTTCCTTGAAAATGGCTTTGTTTTGCTACATGTGGAAAAGAAAACTCTCAGAAGATTATCATTTTTTGAAAATATGAATTACTGGAATGTTAAGAATTAATAAGATCAATAAAAATTATAAAATTAATTTCAAATATACAAGAAAAAGTTACATTATATAGTGCAGCTATGTCACAAGATTCTAGTGCGGTTTTGACTTGACTTGATTGAAAAATATTCAATAAAACCCATCTCTATGAAGTGGAAGCACTAGATATCAAAGTTACAAATATAAATTTGATAGAATTAGAATTTTATCCTTCAACGAAAAAAAAGTTTTGCATTATACGGTGAGCGTCACTTTTTTAAAATTTTGTTTTCTGAAAAACCTAGTTTTTGAGGGAGATGGAAAAAGAACTGCAATTTGATTCTAATTTTTTTGAAGAAAATATATTTAGAATCTATAGAAAAAATTTCACGAATCTCTAGTTTGCATTATCATCAAATTCCTCATAGTTTAGTTGCTATAGGTGCTCAAAAGTGAAGATTTAGTTTAAAAAAATTATTTGAGTGTCCAGTTTGGCCAAAACTTGTAAACCATTATTGTGGGATCACCCTATAAATAGGGTTATGGTTATGGTTAGGGATAGTAATAGGGTTATGGTTAGAGTTAAAATTAGGATTAGGGTTGGGTTCACCTTAGTAGTAACCTTAATTGAAGCATATACATATGCTTAATTGAAATTAAACCCTAATCCTAATCATAGTTATTCCCTAAACCTAATACAACCCTAATCCTAATAATAATATTAATGTAACCCTATATATAACCCTAATTGAACCCTAACTCTAATTAAATTGTAACCCTAACCCTAAAACTAACCTTAATTTAATGTTATTAGAATCATAATCCTACTTAAATCCTCATTATATAATTTATATAACATGAAAAATAAACTCCATACATAACCGTATATTTAATCAATTTTGTAAAATTTAAACATAATCAAAACCTAGAACTAACTCAACCTTAATTAAAGCATAACCCTAATACTAAGTGAACCCTATTCCTATTCCTAAATGAATCCTGACCCTAACCATAATTGATTTGTAAATTAAATTAAACTTTAACCGTAATTGAACCCTAACCTTGAAAATTTATAATTATAACCTTAATTAAATAGTAACTTAACCCTTACCCTTATAATAATAATGTTATATAAATTATTTTTAAACTATACAATAAATTTAATTATAAATCTAATTCTTAATTATATTATTTTTTAAAGATAGATATGCTAGTTTTAAATATATTAATTGGAAAAAATATATTTATAGGTAATACTTATTATATTTTCTTTGTATTTAATTTTTCAATATTAAATTGATTTTAGATGTGCATTTATATTAGATTGTATATTTAAGCTATATTTTTGTACAATAATATCTATTATCTAACGCCCAGCCACGCAACCCTAGGGGAAGTTGCAATTAACTACTCAAACGTAATAATTTCTTTTTTGTTTAAGTACAAATAACATGCAAGTTCACTACCCATTGCCAACAACCCCTAAGGTTACAACACTAATTTTACTTAAACCCAAACAAGAAACATGAATTAAAACCATAACATTTAATTACTTAACAAATTAGATACACATACATTCCATACATCATAAAATTACATCAAAGGCATAAGAGATACCACATGTTTCCAATAATATAATTTACAATATGATTACAACACTCATTCCCCGAATGAGGTAATTCCAATAAACAAGGTTACAAATTACATCTTCCACCTCGATACAAGAGGGATAATAAATTACAATAATAACTGAAAAGAATAAAGCATGAAAGTACTTGATCCCATGAGCTCTCCAACTGGAAATATCATCCACATGAAGAAGAAGAAGATGACCCAACGGATTAAGGTGCACATTCCACCCAACCATGTGATACCCAAAGGCTCACCCCCATGCTAGGAGATAGTAACAAGGATTCCTAGGCAAGACCATCTACCTCTAAACACAGGCTACTCAAAACTGAACCGAATTAAATACAAGTACAAGATCACATAACACAAAGGTTACAATGCATCCAGAGTTAAATAATCAATTGCATCACTGACACAAACATACTGTTGACTTAAGATAAGTGTCATCACAATGTCACATGGGATATCCTGGTAAGTCTTCCTAGGTCCTGACCCCCATCTCGGGATATCCTAGAAACCTCTAACGACTCCCAACCCCTCATGCAAACCAATGTGGAATTAGTTATCTCTCGTAGAGATGAGATAAAGATCTTGCCATTCTCATCTAATCCCAAGTCTATACAAGCTCTTGTGTCCATGATCAAGGAAAAATTAATCTTGTTAAGTGTTTTGATGCAACCTAAACTTCTAATAAGTTTATTTACGTTATCACTAAATTAACTAACTTGCAAAGAGTTACCCTGACACCACTTTGTGTGTCAGCCCTCATTGCAAGCCACTCCTCTAAGACAACATATGGAATAACTCCACACCCAAGGGTACACAAGTGCGACCTAAGGAGAATGACTCCCTATACATGACATAAAGTCCACACATCCCGTTCCTGATAACTGGGCACAACATTTGATACATTTAGACGCACTATCTAAGGCAAAACAAAGGTTGACTAACACATTATGACAACCCTCAAAATCAAAAGACAACTTAGTCTGGAAGATGTCAGAACATTTACTCTATTTCCCATCAACACAAAAGAGGGAGATTACATAAAGAAAGGAAATTTGACGATTTAATCACCTACTTTAGGATTTCTTAAATCCAAGCCAAACAATGACATATTATTTATAATCAAGTACAAATAATTAATTTTTTTTGCAACTACTCCAGGGTAATTAAAATTACATTTGCAATATCGAAGAATTTAAACTAATACTTTATCTCCCTATTTCTCCAATTACACAAAATAATCAAATCAACTTGCTAAATAAAATCATTTGATTAAAAATAATAATTTTTATTTCAACTACGATAATGAAATAATCACCTTAAAATTAATTATAGTTAAATACACATATATATTAAATATATATATAAAAGTATATACTTAATGTATATACAAGTTTATATATATATATAAATATATAATTATTATTTAAATATTTCTATTTAAAAACAACCAATTAAATTATTTAAAAATACATAATATATATATACATTATATATATACACACAGTATATGCATATTATGTATATACATAAATATATATATATATATAAATAATTATGGGTATGTGGAGGATCGTAACGTGCCAAAAAGTGGTGATATGATGGGTATTTGTAGGGTATGTGGCTCACAAGCATTTTTTAACCCAAAATTGATGAAATGAAAAGGGTTTTTAAAGGAGATTCTTAGCTTTCCACCAATATAAATTATGCTTCACTTTGAATTTAATAAATTAAAATTATTCATTTTCTATTTGAATTATGACTAAATTCCATTGATAGGCTAATTGAAAACATCTATAATTTTCAAAAAATATCACATTTTTTAAAATCCAAACATGTCATCTCTATGCTTCTGGCATGTATTATAGGATTAAAAGAAAGAAAAAAAATGAATTTCAAGAAGTTTTGACTAAGTTAAGATGGTCAGTAATATCGAAGCTTTTATATTTTTGAAAAGCTGTAATAAAAAAAAAAAATCATAATTAATTATTTACTTGGAAAAAATTTCAAAAAAAAATATGCATCACATATGGACATGAGTCCTCTACTTATGTCTAAAATATTATAAAAAAATATTATCATTTTATTGTGGTTAGGGTGGTCAGACAAACACCTACTTCTTATTTTTTCCTTGAAATTTAAGTACTACTACATTGAAATTTTAAATTTTCACCAAATAGATTTTTTAATTTTCTAAATAAACATAGTAGTTTAGAAACTAAATTCAGTTTGCTACAGATTTAGATATTCTTACATATTTTTTAAATACTATAGATAACTTATTCAAATTTTTATGTCAAGTTGCCTAACTCTGATTTTTCTGAATTCTTTGCCACTTATGGGCCTATTTTTTCCATGATGATCCTGCACATACCCTTATTAAAAAAATTATTTAAATATTAATAAAATATATATACATATAATATATATATATTATATTATATATATAATAATTAATATTTAATAAAATTTTAATAAAGAATAAATAATAAATAAAACACCCACACATCAAAAGGGCCGCAGGCCCCTCCTAAAGGGAGAGGCTTGGTTGCCCACGCAACCTCCCCCTTTTGGGGGTGCGCTGTGTGGGTAGCGCTGCTACCTTTGGAGGCAGCGATGCTGCCTCCACAATGCCTCCCATGGGGGGCGACTGTGGGGCAGGGCTCAACCCCTCCACAAAACTTAATTTATTTTATTTTTATTTTTTTAATAATTTCTTTTATATATAAAAACAAACTCCCTCATTTTATTATTTTTAAAAAAGAAAGTAGAGAGAAAACTTTGTTTTATAAGCCTCTTGGTTTCCTTTTTCTTCCAACGTAAAAGAAAAAATCTAGGCAAAATTTTTGAAAAAGAAAATTCCTAGCATGAAATTTAATACAAATATATATAACATATATATATTATTATTATACATATATATGTATATATGTATATATACATTATATATAGAGATATATATATATATATGTATATATATATATATATATATATATATATATATATATATATGCATATATATATATATATATATATATATATATATATATATATATATATATATATATATATATATATATATATATATATACAAATTTTCATTGTTTAACAGTGAAGTTGTGCAAATTTTTCCTTTAAAACAAAATACACAGCAAAATAATTTGCAAGCACAAATTCTTAATTTCAATTCGTAATAGAAATTTATTTTTGTTCATCTTTCTTTGTTTTCTTTTTCCATGATTTCAACAGAGTTTTTGCAAGTTTAGAAATAAGATTTGACATGGGTTTTGCTTCCAAACCAAACAAAGTTTAAATCTTTTCCAACAGCATATAAAAATTTGAAAACTCTTTCAAAATGAAAACAAACTCATAGAAAGAAACCTGATTTTTTCTCTGAAGCTTGAACGATTGCCAATGGTGCTTTCAAACCTTATTTTGTTTCCAACTCATCCAAGAAATCCAATCTTCTTCTTCAAAATCCAAATCCAATCCAGCATGAACAAAACCCTCTTCCCCTCTTTCTTTCTCACATCAATTTCTCTCCACAAATTGAAAATTTTAAAATTTAAAATCCCATGGAATGACTCTCATAGAGTTTCCCCAAATTTAGTCAAACCCCTAAAATATCCCATCCACCAAATTTATTGCAAATTTGGAGATATTTTCATTTTTAAAATTTAAAACAAAACTACTTTCCAAATGGATTTTTCATATACTTAAAAAAAAAAACTCTTTTCAAACAAAATGTATTTAACTTTTTAAAAAGAAAATTCTTTTACACAATATTTTCAAAAAGTGTAATTTAACACATGATTTTCATTTTTTTTTAATTTAAATCAAAATATCCAATAATTCCAAAACAACTAACTTAATTCAATATATCACCATTAACTTAATTAATCAATAAACTAAATCTAATCCAAGATTAGATTATTTTATTAATTAAATTAAATTAATCAATAAAATAACTGACATTTTAACATTGCAACTAGATATATTAATCATCATTTTAACTACACAAGCCATTTAATAACCTTTTTAATTTGAAATTAAATAAAAACCAAGGTGAAATGGACAACATTAAAATGACTAAACCTGACTACAACCTGATGACACACTATGACTAGGGTGATGACTTGGCACGGAAAACCTAGCTACTATCTCCCAATCGATTACCGTTGGTCAATGGACACGCTCAGACCTGTGAAACTAGGTGGAGTCGATGTCCTGTACCTGCCAACCTGTGAACAAAGATTATATCAAACATGCATATATATGATATAATAAAACACACCGTGAAGAGGAAATCTCTGAATCGTAGGGTGCTTGCAAGCGAGTGATACAATCCCATCCCCTTCACCAATACAAAATTTCTAACTGACGAGTCTAACATCAATAATATACTCAAAAGCATAAATCATCATTAATTAAATATCTATGGAGCTAATTCAAAACATGCCATAATGATAACATCTGAATAAAATACCATCACATCAAAATATAACATAGGCATCGTTTAACAGTTGCAATCAAATAGAACCAAGTACCAAGTCAAAGTGCTAACAGAAATAAAGCATACATAGAAGAACATTGTTCGATTAAAAGAGCCAAAATGGAGGGGTGCTACATCCTCCTCCCCTAGGGTAAGGCTTACTCCTAGAAGCCTGCAAACAAATAGGGATATAGCTCCCTCATCCTAGCTACATCCTCCCAAGTGGATGACGTGTCATCCCTAGGATCCCATTGGATCCTAACCTGATCAATATCTCTCCCTCGAAGAGAGAGCGTTATGTGCTCCATTACGTCCATGGGCTCCAAAGCTAGCTGCCCGTCCTCTACCTATAATGCATTCCAATCAAGTACATGATAAATGTCTGGATGGTATGACTGAAGAACTGAAACATGGAAAACATCATGAATATGCGAGAGACTGGGTGGTAAAGCAAGACGGTAAGCAACTAGACCAATCTTCTTGAGTATCTCGAAGGGTCCAACAAAGCGAGGTGCCAACTTAGAGCCCTTCCAATAACGGATGGGACTCTTTCATGGACGCACCTGCAAGAAGACTCTATTGCCAACAGAAAAATGATGATCCACCCTATGCGCATCTGCATACTTCTTCTACCTATCCTGTGCTGCCACCAAGTGCTCTCTAATCCTATCCACCTATTGCTCCATATCCTGCAACATCTCAGGACCCAAAGTCACTCTATCCTCAAGTCGATCCCATTTCAAGGGAGTGTGATATGGTCGCCCATACAATGCCTAGAATGGTGGCATGTCGATAGAACTCTAAAAACCATTATTATACGCGAACTCTACCAAATAGAGATAATCTTCCCATCGTGTCTGTTGGTCCATTACATACATACGTAACATGTCCTTGAGGATCTGATTGACCCTCTCAGTCTATCCATCTATCTCTGGGTGGTAAGCTGAACTGAAGTTCAGCTATGTCCCCATCACATGTTGTAATGAAGTCCAAAGAGCTGAGGTGAACACTAGATCCCTATCAGAAATAATCTGATGCGGAATGCCATGTAACCTCACTAGGTCCTCCATGAACACTCGGGCTATGGACGTTGCAGTATAAGATGAGTGAATAGGTGAGAATTTTGCCACCTTCGTCAACCTATCAACTGTCACCATAATCACATCATGCCGTCTCGAAGAGTTGGGTAAACCAACAATTAAATCCAATGAGATAATATCCCAATTCCACTCTGGTACTAAATGTAGTTGCAAAAGCCCTGTTGGATGCTAGTGTTCAACCTTCACCCATTGACACTCAAGACATCATGACACATAATCTGCAATATCGCGTTTCATCCCTGGCCAGAAATACAACTGACACAAATCTGCATACATCTTCTTCACCCCAGGATGGGCTGAATAAGGTGCATGATGTGCTTCAGTCATGACCAATGTGTGAAGATCACCTAATGAAGGAACATATATGTGTCCCATGTGCCTCAATATCTCATCTGAATCCAGAGAATAACCTAAATACCTACCCTTAAGGGGTCTAGCTGCCTCAATCTCAGTCCTAACCCCTTGATACCAACTATCCGCTGGAAGGGCAGAAAGAATCTGACTTTGCAAATCTACAACCAGAGTCAACTCATATATCTCATGTCTCCTCCTACTAAGTACATCCACTACAAAATTCTTCCTTCCTTGGATATACTTCACTTTGAAGTCATATTCATAGAGAAACTCCATCCAATGCCTTTACCTAGCATTAAGGTTGGGCTACGTGAAAATATAATGAAGGCTTCTGTGATCATTGTGCAACTCAAACCTATGGCCAAGAAAGAAATGCCTCCATCTCGTCAATGCATGAACAAATACTGCTAACTCAAGATCATGTGTGGGATAGTTAGCTCATGATTCTTGAGCTTCCGTGACTCGTATGCAATGACACGACCCTCCTACATCAACACTGCACCTAATCCCTCCAAGGACGCATCTGTAAAAACTACAAAGTCCCCATTCGGATATGGTATCGCAAGTATTGGCACACTAGTCAACTTCCCCTTAAGATCCTGAAATGCTGCCTCATGCTTCTCTGACCACTCAAACCTCTTCCCTTTCCTCTAAAGGGAGGTGATAGGATATCCTATCCTTGAAAAACCCTCATAAAATTCCTGTAATAACCTGCTAGCCCCATAAAGCTATGTATCTCTGCCACATTTGTGGGCGCAGGATAATCTGAGATCACTTGGATCTTTGTAGGATCCATAGAAATACCTTCCCCTGAGATCACATGGCCAAGGTACTGGACCTCAGTCTTGAAGAATTCACACTGTTGATGGTGTTTTTATGCACTTCTCAACACAGGCAGTGCGTAGGTGCACTATCTCTCTTGAAAGACAATCTCCCACAATCAAGTTGTAGAACACTATCCCAAGGTCTTTCGGGTGTCAGGTCATGACAGTGCTTAGATACCTCAGTAGTTTGATGTGATTTGCTGGAATCACAAGGCGGTCTTACAGAAATACGAAGTATGGGCATAAAACATGAAGTTGGGTCTTCGAAAAGGAGTTTTTAATATGTAAGCAGTTATGTCTTGGCTGTAGGTTCAAACAGCAGTCTCAAACTCCATCTAGTTGTTAGATTTTGCTTTATAATGTGCAATGAACCTTGGTGTTGTTCAGTTTCTAAAGAAAGTGAAAAAGAGCGAAGGGGAGGAAAAGTTCCTAAGCCTAAAGCTTGCTGCGAATAGTGAGAATGGGGTCCCTGCAATGGACAATTCCTTCAAAACAATATCCCACTTAACCAGGGATTTCACAGTATCATGGAAATTGTGCAATCTTCTAAGGGCTGCAGATTTTTATCCTTCATCCACCACATACACGCATGAACTAAAGATAAGTATTTGGGGCAGCTTAAATCAGGTCCAGGCTAACTTTGCAAAGCTATTTACCTTCAGCAAACAGCAAAAAGTATGGACTAAGGGATCATCAACAAAGCAGGGATTTTCATGGACAGCCAACAGCATTCCTAAGATTATCCACATAACATGAACAGCTAACTAAACATCAAATAGATCTAAGCTAACATCTAATATTGGAGAAGTGAATCAAATAACATGAGAGAAAACAAAGAAATGCACCAAATCAATGCTATTTCTTATAAATTTCTATAGCATGTCTTTATAACAACTCAACTCTCCTTTTGCAAATAAGAGGAGTGCTCTATTTATAGCTTTTCAAAAGTCAAATGAATGGCCAAGATTCATTTCATTTGTGTCGCCACGATTCATTACAAAATAGGGTTTCACCTACCCCCAAATAGATTTACAATTAAAAAAACATCTTTTGTCTTTTCCCTATTTTGTCATCTAGTGGATGACACTATTTGCATTCCGTCCTGTAGCTGATTGCTATTTCTTTGGCTGTAGCTACTTTTCTGGGAGGTCTTCTTCCTTGGCTGGGCTGTCTGGTTGCTCCTCGGAGGCTGCGTGTTCAATATGCTTGAGGATTACGACCTGGAGCTTGTCTACCTCGAGGACCTTGCATCTCAACGCCTGGTAGCTCCATTCCTTGGCATTCTCTTCCAGCCGCTTCCAATCCTCATCATACTTTGAGCCCTGATCTCTGAAGAGCTCTGATCTATCGAAGGCACGGGCAGCGAAACTCAAGAAGTCCGTTGTGATATCTCCGGCTGTCCCGTCCTTCATCATTTCCTCAAAATATGACCTAACCTTCTCTGCATCCAATTGCACCATGGGCATATCATGGCCCGTTACCATCTTGAGGTACTCGGTGCATTCCGCTCGGATTTCTTTGATCCAGGCAATATCTGGATCCACCCTGCTCTGGATCTGCTCCATCCTCTCTTTACGGTTGATGAGATCTCTGTGCCAAATGTCAACCAACTAGTGATCCTCCTTTTTCAATTCTAGCTTCTCTTCCCACGTGCTTTCTGGCATTTGAAGGATGGCCTCAACCTTCGGGAAGGTAGAGTCGTAGATCGCAGGGAAGCTGGTGCAGAGCTTCTTCGTGCTTTCCAAGGACCGAACTAGGTCTAAGAACTTGTTGGCTATCTGCATAGCCAAGCCGATCCCTATGTTTCCGACCTTAGCAACCTGCTGGAACTAGTCCTCCGTGGTCTTCTCTAAGTTTTTCCTCCTTTCCAGCTTATCTATTTGCTCCTTGGAGAGTAGCTGTGGCATGGCCGTCGAGGTAGTGGGGAGGTCGTCGATTGAAGACCACTGCTGGATGTAGTCAGTTAGGGCAGCAACCTGCGCCTTAAGCTCGTCCTTGGTAACCTTGTCTTGTTTAATCAGGTGCACTACCATGGCCACCGACTCCTCCAGATGTCCGACCTTCTGTTCCCTGGTTGCTGTCCCTAAGTTGATCATGGAGATATTGTAGCTTACTCCGGCTTGGCCAACAGTTGGCGTTGCTATTTGTGCAGCCCAGGAGCCAGAAGGATCCATGGTTATCCTGGAATGGACCTTAGGCTTCTTCTCCTTCTTTGTTGTGGCTAGAGATCGAGCCAAGATGGCTTCCAACCTCGACCTTGGGTCGCTCAGGACAGGAGTAGCCTTTTCAAGTTGCTTTTCTAGCCAGTCAGGCATGGCGGATTTATCCTCGGGTGTATCATGGCTGCCTTCACCCGTCTCAGCTAGAGGCAAGACTTCTGCTTCCTTTTGCTTTTCAAGCTCTTCTTTTTCCCTGGCAACATCCTCCTCCTCGTCGGAGTCTGGATAAAGTACGAGGTGCTTAATGGGTGCCTCAGTGGTCAGTATCTCAATGGGATCCTGTTCTTTGGCTGCCCCTTCTCCTTTCTTCTCTTCAGCGGCCTCAGGTTCTGGACTCTTCACCATGTGGGCCTCAGCCTCAATGATATCCCTTTTTGACTGCTCTTCTTGCGGCTGCCCCTGCTCACCACGCAGCGACTGTTCTGTCTCCTCCCCAACATTTTTAGGCTGCTGAGCCAACTCCTCTTCCTCATCCTCAGAGAAGACCCGAATAACTTCCTTGGCATCCTAGCCATCCTCTCCGCCCCCACCCTCAGAAGAGCCTGTCTCTTCTTCCTCGTAGGCAACCTTGTCAATGGTTCTACGCCCAAATTCAGGTTGCTCATAATAATCATCGGCCTCTTCTTCGACAGGCTTGGAAGCCTCCCGTTCCAGTTCATCCATCTCCTTGGAAATCTGCATTGTGGCCTCCATGGCCGGCGGACCTGTTGGTGGTTGCGAAGGCTGAGATCTTGCAAGGGCCTGGGCCAGGGCTGCTTGGAGAACGGGGTCCATTAGGAGTTGCGAGAGCTCAGGAGGAAGACTCTGCAGGTGCAGTGTAATGGCCTCGGGCACGCTAGAAAGGGGAACAGGCGAAGGTATTGTTGCCAGAGGCAGGGAGGTGTTGGGGGACATGGCAGCAGCAGAGGAAGGGGAAGTAGTCATGCTCGAGGAAGAGTCGATATTGATTATGGACCCAGCCGGGGGCGAAGAGGCAAGGTGGACAGAAATGTCCACCGCCGGTGGAGATGAGGCGATTGCGGCCTGAGAGGCGGGCATCGCACTAGTTGAGGGAGGAAGGAGCAAGGGGGGCTGCGTCTCTGTTATAGTCATTGTCTGCTTGAGTCTTTTGGGGGATGAGGCTCCCGTGCCCCTTGCTATTTGCTCTTTGGGGTCCTCAGACTGTGCTGTTTCTGCTTCTTTCCTCTTCTGGGACCTGGTGATAGGGGAGACTTGGAAGTCTCACCAGCTGATGGGGAGGCAGCAACGTCCTCTGTGGCGCTTGGCTCACTTTTGAGAGCTTCATATGTTAGGGTCACCCCCTGTCGTTTCAGTTGTGCCACCTGCCCATCAACCCACTCCTTTGTGCGAGCTATGATTGGCTGCGTGATGGTATCTAAGTCCTCGACCTCTTGCTCGTCCCAATCGATGGAGGGGATTGCCAGGTCGGCAACCGCAGGGTACCTCAGGTGCACAAGGGTGGATTCATCCTCCTCAAGCTGATCAGGCACTGGAAATAGCTGCACCCTCTTCAAAAATTGTATTGTCATCCGCATGTAGTGTCTCTTGCAAACCTCCTTATCATCTCTACAATCCGCCCAAAAATCTTCAACATGGTACTGGTGGGCGTATGTCGGCCCTAGCGCCTTCCTAACGTGGCCGTGGGGGTCCATCCGTGGGCGAGCTGTGTACCATTCAAAGTTATACTCTTTGAGTTCCTTTTCTGAGTTGTCGGCGCATTGAGATGTTTGCAATCGATAGAGGCCTTGGCCAAGGGTCATGGGATAAGGGATCCCTGCTACGTGTTTCTGGCTGAAGACTGCTTGAATATGTTGGAGCTGCCGGGAAAGCTCCAGGAGGATGATCCGGTCGTTCGGGTATCTTGGCAGCCTGTTCGGCCGTTCCGTGAATCCCTGGGCACGGATGTAAGTGAACTTAGGGAACTGAATGTATAAGAAGGCATACTCCTTCAGGAGTGCCCTGGCGCTGTGAGACACCCTTCTCTCGAAGTCCCCGACCACCAATCTGATAATGTGGCCTATGAAGGCATCATTGACTCGACAGTACTCCTTCTTGAAGTAGCGATATTGTAGCTGAGGCTACCGGTCAAAAGGCTTGAGCCCTCATTTGTGATCCCCATCCGGCGCCGTGAAGAGTCCACTATACTGTTTTTGACCTGCCAAGGAGTACACCAGGTATGAGGTCATGTAGAACTTGTTGCTTTTCTTGACATTCACGAACTGCTCGTGGAAGTAGTTGCTGATAATACTCCCCCAGTCGAACGAGCTCTTGGTCTTCACGTCCTCGCTTCCCCGTATGATTTGCTCAATATAGTAAGCCATCCACTCCTGGAAGTAGGCGGCTGCTGGGAGGCCCATGACCCTGCTTAGCATGGTTACCAGGTCATGATAATCCTCTTGAAAATCGCTGCGGAATAGCTCTTGGGGGACCTTTGCTGCGCTGCCCCGTTTTTCCTTTAACCAGTAAATGTTGATTGACTTCTTGATGCCCAATGGATTGGCATCCCATGCCGCCTGACATTGCTCTAAAGTGGGGACTTGCATATGTGGGAATGTAGGAATGTGGAATGTTTTTGTAATTCCTTCCGGAGACATATCGGCAAGGATATTCCCTTCTTTGTCCACGATTGTTCGGGTGTCCGTCTAGTAGGCTTCTCGGCAAGCCATTACCAGCTCAGGTGCTATCAGAGAGGGAGGGAAGCCGACAGCTTTGGCAATTCCACTTTGGCATATCAATCGGGCATTCTTTGTTCTAGGGTCGACCTTGACCC
Organism: Sequoia sempervirens; assembly: GCA_007258455.2. NCBI lineage: Eukaryota > Viridiplantae > Streptophyta > Pinopsida > Cupressales > Cupressaceae > Sequoia > Sequoia sempervirens. Next base: position 19,556,764 of record VDFB02281492.1, on the reverse strand, counting down.
TCTGGGTGAACTCATCTATGTCCACCTGGCCTATATTGGTGTCCGAGATCTCCTTCTAGTCAGTCGAGACCTTTGACTGGATCGGCTCACCCTGAAATTGAAACTTCATTTGGTCTTTGTCATCTTTCCCACGAGCAGCCCTTCCGGATTTCTTACCCTTGTCCTTTTCGGTAGAGGCCCCCGAAGTTCCTGCGGCCGATTCCATATATCCTGCAGGCAAGGGCACAGTTAGCACAAGAAACACCAATAACGTTAATGTTAGTCCGTTTTGTGGGCATATTATATAACTAACCATTCAAATGCATCATAAGTTTAATTCTCTGACGATATCGATTTCCTTTTAGGGCAAATGAGCAATCCGGGCCTGGAGGGCAGGACTTCCCTGATAGAAATGCTGCCAGGAAGGGCAAACACACACGAAAGTTCCCGGATACCCCCGTTGGTCAGATTTTGATGTTCTAAGAGACCCATGAAGAAGAATGGCATTATTTAGGACGTGGGTCGAAGTCAGATTTTCAATTTGGATTGATTTGGGTCGATTTGGGGAACTCCGGGGGTTTCAGGCCGGAAGGCAGTCAGCCGAAGGAAGCCGGTGGCGGCGGACACCAAACGGAAGTCCGGAGGCGGAATCCCGGATGCCGGAACCCGGGAAGGAAAAGTTCGGCCGTCATCAGGTTTGGTTTCACAGCTTTTAGACCGGACGGCATTCGGAGCACCGGGCCCCGGAGGATGGGAGGACGCTAGGTGACAACCGTCGCACGCTTAATAAATCATTCTTAAAGGTGGCGGCGAGGAGATGACCGGAGCCCGGAGGGCAGGGAGCCGACGGAGGTTTGCCGCCAACGGATCCTGCAACATGGCCCAGCGGCGACGGCGAGGTTTAGTTCGGGATCTGGTCCACGGGAGGACGAAAGGAGACGGCCGCCGGGAGGCTACGACAACCCACAGGCGACGGCGGCGAAAGCGACACCGGGACTTGGGAGGCAGAACGGCGTGAGGCACAGGCCGCCAAAGGTATTTTGCGATGTTTTGCACAGTGGCGGCGAAAGGGGAACCGGGATCCGGGGACCGGAGAGACAGCGGCGGCGAAGAGGCCAAGGGGGCCCAGGGGGACGAGGCGCCGCTGGTTGACGGCCGCCGGGAAATTTCATCATAGCTCGGGCGACGGCGGCGAAAGCGACACCGGAGCCCGAAGGTTAGGCAGCCGGGAGGGTTTCGCCGTGAGGGACGGCGGAAACTTCACGGAGTTCCGGGGTCGGAACTCCGGACAGCTGGGCCCGGAAGGTCGCGGGGACGCGGAAGCAGGTGCCTCGCCGGGGGATTTGACGTTAGAAACGGTGATAAACTCGCTGCGGAGGCCCGAGACCCGGGGTCCAGACGCTCGGAGGACGAATGACTTCGAAGGGGAAAACTGAGGTAAAGGCGGACGGCCAAGGCAGAGGTCGGGCCCGGGGCGCCCTTCCGCCCTGTGTGAAGAACAGTCGGGGGAAGGGAAAGCCCCGAATCGATGGCGAAGGACTTCTGATGGGCCCCCAAAAATTTTAGGATATGGGTTATGGGCGCGCTGGGGAGGTGTTCATTTTACGCAATTTTACTTTATTGCTTGTTTTACCGAAATCCACCAAAAGATCAAAAATGACGGGAGAGCGAACGAGGATGGCCTACCTGCAACTCGCGAAGCGGGAAGCTGATAGAATTCACCGGTGGAGTCGACGGAGCGAGGTTGATGGTGACGATCGTGACGAGGGTGATTGCAGTGGGCTCCAATTCAACCGCTGCTCCAACTCGCCCAAATTCGCTAAGTGAAAAAGACATTGGCGGACCTCGGTTTATATACCCAACCGCTCATTAATGCCGCATTTAATGCCTCGTACGTTCACGCCAAAAGTTGGTGAGATTCAAAATCGAGTCGGCGGCGGCGACGAGGGCCTCGGGATCCGGCGGGCGGGAGGCCGCGCAACAACGGCCGACGCATGAACCCTTGGTGACTTCGGATGACGGCGGCGAAGAGGCCCACGGGGCCCGGGGGGCGGGGCGCGGTGAAGAGTTCATTGCCGTATGAACTTTCGTACTTCGTTTGAACGGCAGCGGCGAGCAACACCTGGGGGCCCGAAGGGCGGGCACCTGCCGGGATTTCACCGCCGAGGTTTTGGTTTGAACGGTGACGGCGGCGGCGACAGAGCGATCGGGGCCCGGATGGCAGGGTGCCGACGGAGGGTGGCCGTCGCGGATGGCGAAAACTTCACAGACGGAAGTCCAGGCGCGGACTTCCGGCCCCCGGGGCTTGAAGGAGCACAGGCCGGCCCGGGAAATCCCCGAACACCCACGAACCGCAAACGGCCGGGCGGGTTCCGGAGGGCGGAAAGATGCCCGGGAAACGCCGCCGGGGTGGCAAACGAAAGGGGGAAACCTGATAAGGGAACCCCGGAGGGGCCCGGGGCCGCCCCAAAGCCCGAATGGCCTAAGGAACCCACAAGGCCCCGGAGGGCACCAAAATTAAAAAAAGAAAGGGGAAGCACGGTCGATCTTAGGATGAAACTTTAGGGTAATATCGATCATGCAAAACGTCAAAAAAAGAGGGGCATGCAAAACGAGGCAGACCCGACAGACCTGACAAGGCAAAAGAAAAGAGGGTCCCCGTTCCCAACGGGGTGTGTGTGCTGAGGGCACAACACACACTTCGACAGGTTAGCATAAAGCTAATTATCTCGTAAACACTGTAATACCTGTCGTAAATGCTCCTCATGCTCTTCCACTATCCTAGATTATATCATAATGTCATCAAGGAACACAAGGACAAATCTATCTAGGTATGTATGAAATACCGCATTCATCAGACTCATGAACACCGAGGGGCATTCGTCAACCCAAATGGTACTACTATGAACTCATAGTAGCCATACCGTGTTGGAAACGTTGTCTTATGGATGTCCGATTCAAAGATATGAAGCTGATGATATCCCAACTTAAGATCAATCTTTGAAAAGATTGTGGCACCCTTGATCTGGTCAAATAGATCATCAATCCTAGGAAGCAGATATCGATTCTTGATGGTCACTTTGTTCAATTGTCGGTAATCAATACATAACCAAAGTGAACCATCCTTCTTCTTCACAAAGATAACTGGTGCTCCCCATGGAGAAACACTAGGGTGAATAAAACCCTTCTCTAACAACTCCTCAAGCTGCAAGCGAAGCTCTTTTAGCTCCTGGGTGGTCATACAATAAGGAGCTCATGAAATGGGTTCTGATCTAGGCATGAGATCTATCTTGAAGTCTATATCCCTCTAAGGTGGCATCCCTGGAATCTCATCTGGAAAGACATCGGAATACTCCTGAAGAATGGGATGACTATCAAGAGAGACTTTCTCCTCTCCACCTCCTAGATCCAAATCATCCACTATAACAACAAATAACTGGCAACCTGATAACATACCATATGACTCAACAACGGTACCCTGATGCTCTACTTGGTAGTTACCAACCATTTTGAAAACATGATGCCCTTGATTAGCATCACCAACTATAGGCTCAGATGCTGCTGGTCCCTGAGAAAACCTAGATGTGCCCCTGTTGGGACACATTCTAGCTATATGGCCCTGTTGGCCGCATGCAAAACACTTAGTACCTCTGCCATAGCCCCTGCCTCCAGATGGTGCGCTAGACTATTGTGCACTACCCCTGAAGGTGGACTGAGAACTCTGAGCTAGCTGATCATAGTTGAAGCATTTAATACACCTCCATTTTCTATCCCCCTACCTCTGCTGAAAACCTTTACGTTTCTCTTGCGATACCTACTGCTGCCCACTCTGCGATGGTCCCTGCTAAGTTGTGGAAGGTGCATCTCCCAAAGACTGACCTCCTCTAGCACTAGACCCCACTGCCGAACTGTTTCCTATCTGTGCACCCATATGGCCTCCCAGTGCCAAATCTAGATTCTCCTCCACCAAACACACCTTCTCCACTGCTACCTCCATGGTCTTGGGTTTGGAAACCCTCACTCCTCCTGTAAGACAGATGTTTAAGCAATTGAAAAAATGGTGGACCAACATACTCTCATTATCTCCTACCCCTGCATACTGCTTGAGCTCGTAAAAGTGTCGCTCATACTGCTCAATTAATAGGGCCAACTGACATAAGATGTGAAACTCATCACCTCGACACTGATGCCAATGCTCAAATAGGAAATGAGCTCTGAACTGCTCTAAGAAGATCTCCCAAGATACGGAGCTGATGTCTATGTGGAGCTTTTGCTCCTCTAACCTCCACCATTTGGATGAAAATCCTCGCAAGTGCATGATAGCGCATCGCGCGTTGGTATTGCTACCGTACGAATGCATCGCAAAACACCTATCCAGGTCTATGAGCCATATCTCAACCTCTAGCCCAGTGTCGGCTCCATCATACAATGGTGGACGTGCCCTAAGAAAATCTCTCATGTGCATCTTTGGATGAGGTGGAACTTCCCTCTCAGTAAGGTTACCCTGAACCACGACCTACCTCTGACCAAGGAGTGCTAATGCCTCCTCAAGAGCTCTACATGCAGCCTCAATCCTTGGTGGATCCTGCTGATGAGCTATACCCCCTGAAATATTATGAGATGCCTAGTGCTCTTCCTGATCTGGTATAATAGGAACATTAAGAGGAGAGTCATGCTGACTCTCACCACGACCGCCTACACAGCCATGTCCACCCCCTCTACCTCTTCTGCGTCTAGGAGGCATAATCCTACACAGAAACATCAAGGTATTAGTGAAGGTACACAAATTAAAACCTACACAACTAAAAGTTTAATGGGTTCATCATAATCCCAGAGTACCTAGTGTTTAAACCCAGGCTCTGATACCATATGTAACGCCCCGCCACACAACCCTAGGGGAAGTTCCAATTAACTACTCAAACGCAATAATTTTTTTTTCTTTAAGTACAAATAACATGCAAGTTCACTACCCATTGCCAACAACCCCTAAGGTTACGAGATTGAGTTTACTTAAACCCAAACAAGAAACATGAATTAAAACCATAACATTTAATTACTTAACAAATTAAATACACATCCATTCCATACATCAAAAAATTACATCAAAGGCATAAGAGATACCACATGTTTCCAATAATATAATTTACAATATGATTACAACACTCATTCCCCAAATGAGGTAATTCCAATAAACAAGGTTACAAATTACATCTTCCACCTCGATACAAGAGGGGTAATAAACTATGTAATAATAACTAAAAAGAATAAAGCATGAAAGTATTGTATCCCATGAGCTCTCCAACTGGAAATCTCCTCCACATGAACAAGAAGACGACCCAACGGATTAAGGTGCACATTCCACCCAACCATGTGATATCCAAAGGCTCACCCCCCGTGCTAAGAGATAGTAACAAGGATTCCTAGGCAAGACCATCCACCTCTAGACACAGGCTACTCAAAACTGAACCTAATTAAATATAAGTACAACATCACATAAAACAAAGGTTACAATGCTTCCAGAGTTAAATAATCAATTGCATCACTGATACAAACATATTTTTGACTTAAGAGAAGTGTCGTCACAATGTCACATGGGATATCTTGGTAAGTCTTCCTAGGTCTCAGCCCCCATCTCGGGATATCCTAGAAACCTCTAACGACTCTCGGCCCCTCATGCAAACTAATGTGAAAATCAGTTATCTCTCGTAGATACAAGATAACGATCTTGCTATTCCAGGCCTTCTCATCTCATCCCAAGTCTATACAAGCCCTTGTGTCCATGAGCGAGGAAAAATTAATCTTGTTAAGTGTTTGATGCAACCTAAACTTCTAATAAGTTTATTTACATTATCACTGAATTAACTAACTTGCAAAGAGTTACCCTGACACCACTTTGTGTGTTGGCCCTCATTGCAAGCCATTCTTCTAAGACAACACGTGGAATAACTCCACACCCAAGGGTACACAAGTGCGACCTAAGGAGAATGACTCCCTATACATGACATAAAGTCCACACATCCCGTTCCTGATAACTGGGCACAACACTGGATACATTTAGACGCACTATCCAAGGCAAAACAATGGTTGAATAACACATTACAACAACCCTCAAAATCAAAAGACAACTCAATCTGGAAGACTTCAGAACATTTACTCCATTTCCCATCAACACGAAAGAGGGAGATTACACAAAGAAAGGCAATTTGACGATTTAATCACCTACTTTAGGATTTCCTAAATCCAAGCCAAACAATGACATATTATTTATAATCAATTACAAATAATTAAAATTGTTTGCAACTACTCCAGGGTAATTAAAATTACATTTACAATATCGAAGAATTTAAACTAATACTTTGTCTCCCTATTTCTCCAATTACATAAAATAATCAAATCAACTTGCTAGATAAAATCATTTGATTAAAAAAACAATTTTTATTTCAACTACGATAATGAAATAATCACCTTAAAATTAATTATATTTAAATACACATATAGATTAAATATATATATAAAAGCATATACTTAATGTATATAGATATTTATATATATACATAAATATATATATATATAATATTATATAATATATATATATATATATATATATATATATATATATATATATATTATATTATATATATATAATAATTAATATTTAATAAAATTTGAAAAAAGAATAAATAATAAATAAAATATCCATGCATTAAAAGGGATGCAGGCCCCTCCCAAAGGGAGAGGCATGGCTACCCATGCAGCCTCCCCCTTTTGGGGGTGCGTTGTCTGGGCAGCGCTGCTGCCTTTGGAGGTAGCGGCGCTACCTCCACAGCGCCTCCCATGGGTGGCAACTGTGGGGTAGGGTTCAGACCCTCCACAAAACTTAATTTATTTTATATATATATAAAACAAACTTCCTCATTTTATTATTATTTTTAAAAAAAAGGAAAAATAGAGAGCAAAACTTTGTTTTCTATTTCTGGGTTTTTCTTCAACAGAAAAGAAAAATATGGGTAAAATTTTTTTGAAAAAGAAAATTCCCAACATGAAATTTAATACAAATATAACACACACACACACACACACACACACACACACACACACACACACACACACACACACACACATATATATATATATATACAAATTTTCATTGTTTAATAGTGAAGTTGTGCAAATTTTTCCTCCAAAACAAAATACACAACAAAATAATTTGCAAGCACAAATTCTTAATTTCAATTCATAATAGAAATTATTTTTGTTCATCTTTCTATTTTCTATGGTTTGATTCTTTCTTTGTTTTTCTTTTTCCATGATTTCAACAGAGTTTTTGCAAGTTTAGAAACAAGATTTGACATGGGTTTTTCTTGCAAACCAAACAAAGTTTAAATTTTTTACAACAACATATAAAAATTTGAAAACTCTTTCAAAATGAAAACAAAATCATAGAAAGAAACCTGGTTTTTTCTCCAAAGCTTGAAAGGTTGCCAATGGTGCTTTCAAACCTCATTTTGTTTCCAGCTCATCCAAGAAATCCAATCTTCTTCTTCAAAATACAAATGCAATCTACCATGAAAAAAACCCTCTTCCCCTTTTTTTTTCTCACAACAATTTCTCTCCACAAATTGAAAATTTAAAAATTTAAAATCTCATGGAATGGATCTCATAGAGTTTAAATTTAGTCAAACCCGTAAAATATCCTATCCACCAAATTTATTGCAAATTTGGAGATATTTTCATTTTTAAAATTTAAAACAAAATTGATTTCCAAATGGATTTTTCATATATTTAAAAAAAAAACTCTTTTCAACAAAAAAGGCATTTAACTTTTTAAAAAGAAAATTCTTTTACATAATATTTTCAAAAAGTGCAATTTAACACATGATTTTCATTTTTTTTAATTTAAATCAAAATATCCAATAATGCCAAAACAACTAACTTAAGTCAATATATCACCATTAACTTAATTAATGAATAAACTAAATCTAATCCAAGATTAGATTATTTTATTAGTTAAATTAAATTAATCAATAAAATAACTAACATTTCAACATTGCAACTAGATATATTAATCATCATTTTAACTACACAAGCAATTTAATAACCTTTATAATTTGAAATTAATAAAAAACCAAGGTGAAATGGACAACATTAAAATGACTAAACCCGACTACAACTCGATGACACACTATGACTAGGGTGATGACTTGGCATGGAAAACTGAGCTACTATCTCCCAATCGATTACCATTGGTCAATGGACATGGTTAGACCTATGAAACCAGGTGGAGTTGATGTCCTGTACCTGTCAACCTACGAACAAAGAGTATATCGAACATGCATATATATGATATAATAAAACACACCGTGAAGAGGAAATCTCAGAATCGTAGGGCGCTCACAAGCGAGTGATACAATCCCATCCCGTTCAGCAATACAAACTTTCTAACTGACGAGTCTAACATCAATAATATACTCAAAAGCATAAATCATTATTAATTAAATATCTACTGAGCTAATTCAAAACATGCCATAACGATAACATCTGAATAAAATACCATCACATCAAAATATAACATAGGCATCACTTAACAGTTGTGATCAAATAGAACTAAGTACCAAGTCAAAGTGCTAATAGAAATAAAGCATACATAGAAGAACACTGTTCGATCAAAAGAGCCAAAATGGAGGGGTGCTACATGTAGTGTAACCTTAAATTTATACTATTTATTTATAAATATATATTAATTTTTGAATAAATAGAGTATGAATGAATTTTCATTTTTAATTTTTTTTTTTAATTTTTAAAAAAAATAAATTGAATATTTGTTATGACTTAAATATATTAAGTTAGAAACTTATTTTTATGTGTAATAGTAATTATTTTTATGACTTGAATTGAAGCTAGCTGTCATTGTTACATGCTATAGTGATGCATCTATTCTTCATGCCATCACCTTATCCATGCTGATAAATCTCTCTCTACCACACTACTAACCTTGCCATTATCTCTTCCTCAAAAACTAAAAAAACATGGCAAGTGTGATATGGCCTTGCACACAGGTAACTCTGTGATAATATTGGATTGGAAAATGCCATTTTATCATTGATAAAAGTATTAAAAGAAATTCATTAATTTGTCACTTTTTGTCCATGTGTATTGATCAATGTTAATGTAGATTAAGGAAATAGTGATGTAAAGAAATATAAGCTCAACATTAATCTATATGTGGATGATATTAAAAAATGTTATTTTGGGGATTTTTTCACCTCCACCATCTCAACAATCATGCTTTGTTTTCACCTAGCAACACCCACTCTCTGACCGCTCAGGGATCTAGCTACTTCAAACCTTGCTCGAAAATAATCAACATTAATCTATTTGAACTTGATAATTCAGAATGTAGACACCCTAATAGAGAAATATAGAGAATTTCTATTACAATAATCTATCTATGGTCCAAGCTTTGCCCAGTTCATAGATTGTAAGAGCTCAAATCATCTTAAATGACATTGCTGATAATTACATGATATACCAAGCAAATCTCATGCACAAATAATTGTATTTGGTTTGTTAACCCATGCATTAATCATCTCCATTTCTATTTGTTCATTGAATGCTTGAGTAGCCATTGATGTAGTATGGTCGCTGGTATCACATTCATCAGTATCCATCACTTGTCAAAGGATCAGAGATTCCCTTGTATCTGCATCTAATTGAATATGCACAGTTCAAAGTATATTGAAGATATTTTCATCAGAAGTTGAAGATAAATTGTCAAGAGCATTTGGATCAATTATGACTTCAGAGTAAAAAATTTCAATGGTTGATTTTGTACTGTAGTGCTTTATAAACATGATCTATTTTCACTGTGAAGTGATAATTTGTGCCACACTTATCTTTCCTTTGAACTATTATAATTCATAAATCTGTAATGCAATGAGGTAATTTTTTTGCTATGTATTCAATATGTTGTGGAAAGCTTATAGAGTGTCCTCAATATTTATATTGACCATCTAATGCATGTGTAACTTGTAGAATAGGGCATACACGAGCAATTAAAATCTCTTCTACTTGTGTGAGTTTTGATAGTTCATGTGGTTTTTGTCCTAGATTCATATTATTTGCACCTGCAAACCTATTCACACCTCTTTCTTGTTTGCATCTACTACATATACGACCATGAGTAGTTTGAGATATTTTAATTCCAACATAAAATTTGTCACAAGTATGAAAAACTAATGGGGACTTGTACACACCTAAATTATTGCGGAATATCATTTTGATATGTTTGAATTCAGTTTTAAGCAATCCATTTGGATTTTTTATGATTGGAACACTCGAAGTTATAGCAAAATGGAAAACATTTTCTTGTTCAAATGTATCGCTGTGAATATCTCCAAGTTATGCTATATTTTTTGTTTTTGAATGTTGTATAGTTAATTGTAATTATTTTTTGAGCATATCTGCTTCTATATGCTTCATTCCCTTTTTTCCTTTGTTCATTCCTTTTTTGCATTAGTCATTTTTTGCAATTGTTGTTGTCTCTATTCTCTCTAGTGTTCTTTTTGATACTCTTTCCTTTGTTGCTCAAATTCAAATTATTTCTTTGGGCATCCCATTTCTAGAACCAGAATTTGATCCTATAAATTTAATGTGTACGAAAGGAATAATACAAAGAAAATAGTATGATATAAAGTTTACTATTGACTTATCAATTGCTATTTTCTTATTTATATTGAAGTTTTTTTGTAAATTATAATATATATTGTAGTACTATGTTGAGTAGTATATTGTACTTGTAATAATAAAGAAACAATTCATATATATTATGTATTTAATATTTTTATTACTTTAGTAATTAGTGTAGTACCCCTCCAGTTGCTATTATGTATTTCTGATTTGTTTGGGCTATTAGTCGGTACTTTTACTATGATAGACCTTGATATTTGTTATTGTCTTATGATTGCTGTCTATAGAGCGATGTGGATGTTATTTTGTGATGAGATGATGCACTATATGGATGTTATGTTTTATGTTATGATTTTGACTAGCATAGTTGTTAATATTGATACATGCTTATCTATTGATTAATGATGCTTTGCTTTCGTCAGTCTTGATGTGATTGTATAGGTGAAGGGGATGAGATTACATCACTCGCATGCGAGCGCTCTGTGATTCTATGATTTCTCTTCACAGTGTGACTGTTATGTTTATCCATGTACGACATTCGTTTTGATTATAGGATTGCAGGTATAGGACATCATCTCCACCTGGATTCATAGGTTTGAGTGTGTCCATATCCCAACGGTATTGTTTATTGCGAGATAGTAACGGGGTTCCCTTGTCAAACCATAACCCTATCATAGTGTGTCGTCAGTTTATGTCTGATTTGTTGTTGAGTCATGTCTTCATTGATGTTTTGATAACTTATTATTAGTGGAAAGTATATGTGAAAATTAGTGATTGTATGTTTTAAATGTTACTTATTTAGTTTGGAGTAAGGTTGTTAGAAAGCTTTTAATTTAATTTAATTAACTAAATGTAATTTATTTGGTAAAGTAATCTAATCTTTGTAATTAAATTTATTTATTAAATAAATAATTTAATTAAATAAATTTAGTTGTTGAGTAAATAAATTAATCTATTAAATTTATTAAGTGAATAGTTTAATTGTATTTGTAAAGTGCATAAAGCAAATGATTTAAATCTATTTTGAAATGTAAATTGTGTTTTAAATTATTAAAATGTAAAATATTTTCTAAATGCATGAAAAATATCTATGGTGGTTGAAAGGGAGATATTTGTGAAATGTTCGCTGAATGTTGAGGATAGGAATCGAGATATTTATTTTTGGGAAAAAGAAAATATCTAGGATATTTTTGAGAAATTTGACTAAATTTGAAGAAAAATAAAAAGGGAGATATTTTATTTTTGGAGGAGAAAAATATCTTAGATTTTTGGTTGCTGAAATAGAGGAAGGTTTTCTTGTATTTTTTATACATTCTTGGATTTGAAAGTGAAGATTTTGAAAGAGGGTTCTGGAGTTTTGGATTGGGCAAAGAAGCACAACATCAAATTGATTTTCTTCAAGCTTCAAAAACATGTTCCTTTAATTGCTTTGATTTTTTTTAGAAGCTTTTATTTGTATTGAAAGGAGGTTGTAATGTTTGCTGTGAATTCTTGAAAATCTCTGTAGAAAAAAAAAATGAAGAAATTCTTAGATTTTCTGTAGAGAAAACAAAAGAAAACAATAGAAATTCTGGCAAAAAAAATTTTAATAGTAGAAAAATTGGAAGAGGAAACAAAAGGAAAACATTTAAATTTCTGTGTTTGGATTTTAGTTTACTTTTCCATTACAGTTTAAAAATTGAAATTGAGAATTTGTGCTTAGAAAAGATTTTACTGTGTAATTTTTTTTGTAGAAAATTTGCCCAGTTTGGTTGTAAAATGGAAATTCTTATGTATATATATATATAAATATTATGTTAATATATATACATATACACATGCACATATATTTTAATTGTATAAATATTGTAAGCCGGATAAAAATTTTGTAAGAAAAAAATTACTGTCTAAAATTGATATTCTGGGAATGCACGGGTGGAATTTATTTATATTTTTTGAATTTTTTTTTAAAAAAAGGGGGTAAAAACTTTATTGAATATCAAGAAAGAGTGTTACAAAACAAAAGGGAAATAGCCCCAGAAGCCAACAAGAAATGGCCAAACAAAGCCAGAGCCACGTCAACCCAGATCATAATCAGTTACATCTTCAGCAAGAATCCCCTCCAAATCATGACATCGCTTAGGGGAAACCTGCTCCCACTCCTCAACCTTTCGACCATCTAAATGCTCAGAGGCCCACTTGGCCAAACAATCAGAAACCCTATTCCACTCCTGCGGAATATGGACGAAAGACACCAATTCCATCAAAGAGCTAATTTGAAGAACCTGCTACACCATCTTGGCCATCTGCCAACTAACATCATAAAATTTTTGATCATTGATTAAATTAACCAAAATATGTGAATCAGATTCATAGATCACCTTGCACCACCCCAAAGCATAAGCCCTTTCCAAAGCGTAGAGGATCGCCAAACCTTCCATAAGGTTGACAGTCTGCATCCCTTCATGAACATCAAAGAAGAAAATCACTGAGCCAGAAAAATCCCTACCAACACCACCAATCCCAACAGGCCCAGGATTGCCTCATGAGGAACCATCAGTATTAATCTTCAAAATTCCAACTGGAGGGGGCAACCATCTTCCCATCCTCTAAAATTTCTTTCTCACCGTCCTGCCTCTCCTAACACAAGCAGATGCCACAGACAAACCCTGAATCCCCAGTCTATCCACCATCTCAGCATCTCGTCTCTCCAAAGGGAACTCTACATCACACTTAGCCTCTATAGTTTCCTGAATCATGGCTAAAATTCTTTGCCAAATTTGCTAGACTAACAACTTTTCGCCCCAGAAAATCTGATGATTCATTTCTAACCATATCTGCCATAGCATGAAAGTAGGTCCAACATACCAAAAAAATTGCAAAAAGGAAGCCAAAGCAGGAGGTCTACCCAAACTACTCCAAAAATCCACTAGGGAAGAGGCATGAACACAAGGGATTTTCTAGACACCCCACCAAGAATGCCTAAGATACACAGCAAAGGGACATCGAAAAAACAAGTGAGAAGAATCCTCCTCTCTAGCTCCACACAAAACACAGATAGAAGGGCCCTGGAACCCCCTCTTCCTAATATTATCCCAAGTCAAGCATCTATTCCACGCCAAGGTCCAAATAAAGTAATTGCACTTTGGCCAGGAGAACTTGTTCCACACATTCTTCCACCAGTGAACCTCCACAACATCCAACCTCTAGGATAATAACCCCTGATATCTCGAAGAGACAGTATAGACACCCTTAGGATTGGGAGAGCAGGCCAAAACATCCCCATCCGGGAGGGAACTACACCGACGACTAGCAAGGATATTCTAAAGTGCAACAAACTCTTCCTCCATACCAACAACAGGCCACTCCTTAGGGTTCTTCCATCTCACCTCCTCCAGCTAACCATGAGATGAAAAGGACTTAAAGTCACTCACCCTCGACCAACCAGCCTCCAGGAACCTCTGACATAGAGTCAACAAATTAGGAAACTGAGAAAAAATGGGAGGGAAACCATCCCAAGAGTCAATTTTTGATGCCTCTGCCCCTCTTTTGCAAATCCAAAATAAGCCCTCCTTGATGAGTGTAGCCCCTTTTTTTAGCGTGCCCCAAATCACCAAACCTTTTCCCACAAGGGGATAGCGAGGAATATCCATCCAAGGGGTCCCGGGGAAATACATATGGGATAAAATTTGAACCCAGATCTGATCTTGTTCCACACACCACCGCCATGACAATTTAGCAGCCAACGCCACCCTAGACATAGCAGACTGCCTTAATCCAAGACCACCCATCTGCTTCGGGCTACAAACAACATCCCATCTGACAAGACTCTATTTAGAGGATATCAAACTACTAGCCCATAAAAATTGTCTTGCTAAGGAGTCTAATTCCTTAACAAAACCCATAGGAGCCACTTGGATCATGCAATGATAAATGGGGAGAGCCTGCACCACAGACTTGAGTAACTGAACACAACTAGCAAAAGATAGCCACCTGTGCATCCAATGATTCACTCTCACAAAAAAATTATCAAGCAAATTATGCCAAGAACCCCTGGGCAACCTTCCCACCGAAATAGGAATACCAAGGTAGGTCAAAGGGAGAGCACCAATCTGAAATCTTAAGATATGTGTAATCTGCCTCTAAATGGGCTCATAAGTGTTGAAGACGAATATGAAGGACTTATCCTCATTAATCAGCTGTCCTGAAGTAGGAAGATAAACATCCAACACCCTGTATAGATTTGAAGGTTCTCTAATATTAGCCATGCCCATAAGAGCAGTGTCATCCACAAACTGTAAATGAGACTGCGGAGGAAAATCCCCTCCCCACCTCCATCCCTGAATGAGACCCAACTCCACTTTCCTTCTCAACAAGCATCCAAGACCTTTAGCAAGGAGAAGAAATAAATAAGGCTAGAGGGGGTCTCCCTGACACAAACCGCGAGAGGCACCAAAGAGCTCGGAATGCTCACCATTGATAAGAACAGAGAATGAGGTCGAGGTAACACAACTCATAACCCATTGAATCCAGTCTTCCCTAAACCCAAAAGCACCAAGCACCTTCCGAAGGAAGGACCACCGAACTCTATCATAAGCCTTAGCCATATCCAGCTTGATGAACATCGCCTTATCTTTGGAGATAGCCATAGAGTGAATGGTCTCAGTTGCAATAACCACCCCATCCAAAATTTTCCTTCCCACCACAAAACCACTCTGCTCCTCAGAGATAAGCACAGTAAGCCACTTTTTGAGCATGTCAGTAATCAATTTAGATATAATTTTGTAAATCACATTGCATAAGGAAATAGGGCAAAATTGAGTTAACTTATCGGCCCCCTCACACTTGGGGATGAGATCAAGGAAAGTAGAATTCAGAGCACACAACACCTGCTTATTTTTTTGAGACTCTTGAACAACGACCAATAAGTCCATCTTGATGATATCCCTGAATTCTTGAAAAAGTTCAATGGGGAAGCCATCAGGGCCAGGAGCTTTCCCCTTCTTCATCTGGAACACAATCCCCTCGAAATCTTCCAAAGAAATGTCACCCATAAGATGCACTTGCATCTCCCTAGAAACCACAAGTGGAATACAGGAAAGAACCTGAGCTTCCTCAGGTGACCCTTCCTGCAAGTCTTCCCTGAATAAAGAAGCAAAAAATTGCACGGCCTCACTAGAGATTTCCTGAAAAGAGGAAAGATTCTCCCCCCCGTCATTCACCAGAACTGAGATAGAATTGCCATGTCTCCTGTCTTTCACCAAATTGAAGAAGAAAGTAGTATTCTTAACACCCTCCTGTAGCCACTTGATCCGAGCCTTTTGTTTCCAAAAAACTTCCTCCCACAGCTCACACTCCTCCAGCACATTCAAAGCCCTAGCCTCCTCTGGAAGCAAGTCTTTAGTTACCCCATCCTCCTTGATCACCCTCGTAATACTATCCAACTCAGCCTAAGCAACACTCTTCTCATGGAAAATGTTTCCAAAGCACCAACGGTTCCAACGTTTAAGCTAGTACTTCACAAATTGCAATAACTTAGCAAAAGTATACATTTACGTAACATAAGCAGGTCTACCATACCTCCACCAATTAGTGACATGGCCATGCAGAGAGGAGTCACACAACCACATAAGCTAAAACTTGAAAGAAGAAGACCGGAGCACCCAAGTAGAAGTAATGGAAAGTTTGATAGGCCAATGATCTGAGCCCCTCCAATCCATAATTTTAGAGTTAGTGGACCACTGACCGCCAACCCAGAAATAGGAAACCAGAAAATGATCCAGACGCTCTGCAATGCAACTCTCCCCAACCCTTCGATTGTTCCATGTAAACTGACCATTGATGGGCTTGATGTCAACAAGATTCAAAGCCGCAATATTATCCTGCACAAGCAACACAGAAGCCTCCAATCTAGCAATACCACCCTGCTTGTCAGCGAGCTCAGAGATGGCATTAAAATCTCCAGCCACAATCCACGGAAGGTAAGGCGCCATGCCACGAAAAAACTTGATATGGGACCACAAAAACTGCTTACCCTGAATCTCAACAGGCGCATATATGTTAGAGAAGATTATAGACTCCCCAGTCTCAAAACAAGAGACACTCATAGATAACAAAGACTTAAAAGACATCCACCAAAGAGGGTGAATCTTGTGAGGGTTCCAAAGACAAGCCACTCCTCCAGTCGATCCAAGAGCCCCAATGCATTGGCACTCACCACTTCTCCATAGCTTAGGCATCAACCCCAACATACACTCAACTGATAACTTAGTCTCTTGAAGGAAAAGAACATCAGGAGAATGACTCCTAATCAAAGCACGAACAAATTTTTGTCTAGGGCCATTGTTCAAGCCCCTTACATTCCAAGACAAAAAAATCATTTCAAGGGACATGAGAAATGAGAATCTAGGGTCTTAACAGACCCTGAATCCACCAAAGTCTCCCTAGTTAATTTAATCCTTTTCAAATCCTTTTTTCTACCAAGCTTGGAGGATTTCTCCCCTACCCCTTTTTTTGGGTCCTTTTGAAGGAGACCTACTTGAGAAGGAGACTTGCTATTCTTAATCAATCAGAACCTACTTTCCCTACTAGAGAAGAACCATCCCCCACACCCTTCTTCCCTGCAATCGAAGGAACCGACTCCAATCTAACCTCCATTTGAAGGTCAATTTCCATTTTCAAATCACCTGCATCCTGCATAACCTGAGTAGCTTCAGACAAAAGACCCTCCTACTCAGAAACCACCACATCCTGATTTAGATTCACCAAGCTCGTGTTCATTTCCTATTGGCTGAGATCATCTAAAATATCAAATCTATTGAAGGTGTCTTCAGCCTATCTTTCCATCAAGGTCCTCTTCTGACCCCGGTTCCTGTGATGAGCCTTGATAGGAACATAACCATCAGCACCAACCACTTCACTTGGAATGGGATCCTTCCCCTTGTCAACCCTGGGGGGGTTATGAGGGAGCTGAGAAGACTAGGGTTCTGAAGGCCTAGCCCTTGGACATCGTCGAAGCAGGTGACTATATTCATGACAAAGATGACAACGAAAAGGAAGAGTCTCATAATCCAGTTGCTGCAACCATGAATAAGGACCCACACACATATCCACAAAATCTGGTAATGGCTTACTTAAATCAATTTCAACACAAATATGGGCAAGAGTCATCACCTTTTTAACCTGAGTCTGTTACGTAGAGCCAACCGGCTTACCAAGCATCGACGCCAACAGGTGCAGAACATCATCTTGCCAACACTCCATAAAAAAAATGAGGGAGTCAAACCGACACCGGAATGCGAGTTGGAATCTCCTTAGAAGGATCAAACCTCGCATTGCAAGGTTTAATAAATAACCCGATCTGGTTATAAAAATAAGGGCCTCCTTCAAAGACCCTAATATGATCTGCCATGCAGTTAAAAGTTACCATGAAATATTTATTTTCCAACAACATGAGCTCCATCTCACCCTCTGGCATCTAGGTCCGTTGGGCCCATGACTCCAGGAATTGGAACAAGATACACATCCCCATAAACTTGCACAGTAAAGAGTGACCTGAGTAATAATCAATGTCTTCCACAATCATCTCCAGTGGGATAACTAGCTTTGGCCTCTCTTTACAACATTCCAGACACCCATTGATCTTCGTAATGTGTGACCCACTAGACGGTCCCATTCTACTAGCTCCTGAATCAGGAGAAAATAAATTATTTTAAAAAATCTTCACATCCTGAGAAGATGACTTGGCACTAACTGTCGAGCGATAATCCATTGAGGGAAAAACCCCCGACAATTCACCAAGAGCCATTAAAAAGGAAGGGCCCAAGACAGGTACACAACCCAAAGCTCCATAGCTAGGAGTGGGGACAACAACCCCACCCACCAATCACACTCCACACAAGACAAGAGAAGGGCAGCATAAAAGCTAAACCCCACCCCCGAAAGGAACAACTACACAACCCAAAGAATGGGGCAACCCTGCACACGGGACCTCTACAACCCTCCAATGCACCACCTCCACCAACTGCAGGCCCGAGCCCACACCATAGCTGCAGCCCCTCGCATGGGACCACAGGAGATAGGGAAGAGAAACCACTGTGCAAGAAGGAAACACCACCAAAGAATAGGAAGCAGCCTTCGCGGGAAGGATAAACAGGAAGAATGCAAACTTCACCCCCAAACATCACCAAGAACCCACCCTTCAGCACACAGAGCAAACAAGAAGCAAACACAGGCTAGGGCTTGAGTGCCCTAGCTTAGCCCGAAGTTGCAGATGCCATCCACCAATATTTCATATTTTTTAAATTAAAAAAAAAAAAGAAAAAGAAAATTAATTTAAAGGCCTTGGGGCTTTCCCCCACAGCCACCCCTATGGGGAGGCTACTATGGAGGCAGCATCGCAGCCTTCACAGGCAGCAGTTCTGCCCACCATAGTCACCCCCACAGGGGGAGGCTGTGTGGCAGCTGCCCACAACAGCCCCAGCAGGGTGGACCCTATGTCCCCTGCTTGGCGGATATGTGGGCTGTGTTATATTTTAAAATGTTTTTTATTTTTTATTTTTTATTTATTTTATATAAATGAATTATATATATATTTATATATATCTATATTATGTATAATATATATAATATATACTATATAAATATATATATATATATGTTTTTATAAAAAAAATTAAAAATAAATAAATATAGGTATATATATTATATATTATGTTTAATATATAATATATATATTATGTATGTTTATTTGCATTTTTAATCGACAAATAATTGGGTTATATTTAATGATTTGAAATTTAAATTAATTTTATAATTATATATTTAAATAATATTTATATGTTTAAACATATATTTATATTTAAATATTAATTTTTAAAGATTATTTTACTATAGTAGATGAAAACATTTATTTTATAATGAAATGATTTCAATGGGGAAATAAGATTTTTATATTTAAATATTATTGGGAAACCGAAGTAAACCTTTAGATTTAAATTTATTATTGCTTGTCAAATGCATAAGTAATTATTTAATAAGGGAATGATTTTTAGGGAAATGGTTATTCATTTTAGATAAAATGAATTTTTTTAAGAAAGCGATTTTTATTTATATTTCTTATTGGTTGCAAACAAATTAATGATAAGACTAGTTATTTTCATGTGATGTATTGAGGAATTATAGAGTTAAACAATTAGTTATGATTTGTTCTTATCCTATGAATGAAATTGTCTCGAATTAGAGATAATTGAGTAAGGTATTATTTTGATTGTTCATATGCAATATGTAATTGTCTTATTTGGATTTAGAATATCCTAAAGTTAGATTAATATTTTACTCAAAATTGTTCTTTTTAAGTTGTGTTTTCTCCCATTCTAGTTGTTGGGAAAATTGAGTTTTTTGTTTATGTAAGACTTCCAGATATGTTTCTTGGTGATGGGGATTGTAACTTATATTGATTTAGCCTTGAAATTTTACTTGGGTAGTGCACGTGGTATTTTATCAAGTATGGTCACCTGGTTCTATAAATAGGTTGTGTTGTACATTGTTATTAAGTTGGTGTTTATAATTGTTTATGTGCACCTGGTTTACCCTATGTTAGTGGAATTGATCCCTTAGGTTGTTAATAGGGGAGTGGCTTTTCATGAGGGCCTACACACAAAGTGGTGTTAGGGTAACTCATGCAGAGTTAGTTTAATCAAGGAAAATTAAATAAATATGTTAGGGAAAAGGGGTAAGTGCATGCAAGCACTAGTTGTTATTTTATAATAAAATAATTTTATTAGTAAGATTGAGATTTGTTTTATCTATATTTGTGGATTTGGAAACTGAACTTTTGTTTTAATCGTTATGGATTTACTAAATGGAATTATATTTAAATGGTGCATTTTAATAGGTGAAATTGATTGTAATGGATTTAGGAGATCTAAATGATAGCATTTGTTAATTGCTTGGTGTTGTGTTTATTTAAGCACATGTTTTCTATAATTTTGTACTAGGGGGAAAGTAATTGTTATTATGGGAATTTAAGTCTTCCAGAGTTGTAATTCGTGAAAAGGGTTGTTGTAACTTTAGTTCACCCTTTGAGATTTCTTGGGTAGTGCACATATTGGGTTTCAGTTTTGGACATCCATAGAGATGTGTTACCTTTTAAGGTGTATTAGTTATTATTGTTAGTTTTTTTAGCACACTGTCTACCCTCAAGTGGCATGTAGTTTTGAGTTATGTGTTGTCGATAGGGGAGTGGCTTCAGCGAGGCCCGATACACAAAGTGGTCCCAGGACAACTCATGTGGAAGTTAGTATAATCAAGTGGGAATTAAATAATCTATTATCTTAACACATTTAACAAGATAATTAGCCTTGCTCATTGTCTCAAGGGATTGTATGATACTTGAGATGAGTCGGAAAGGCCTGGAATGGCTAGATCATTATCTTGTCTTCTTGAAAGATAACCGATTCCGCACTGGTGTGCATGTGGGGCTGGAATCATGAGAGGTTACCAAGATAACCCTAGAGGGGGGTCGAGACCTAGGAAGATCTCCTTTGGTCAACCAATGCAACCTTTGTGATGACACTCCTATGACAAAAGTTGGTTTATTTATGTTTTGTTTATAATTGATTTAGTGATTCTAGAAGCATTGTAACCATTTTGTAAG
Source organism: Sequoia sempervirens (assembly GCA_007258455.2). Taxonomy (NCBI): domain Eukaryota; kingdom Viridiplantae; phylum Streptophyta; class Pinopsida; order Cupressales; family Cupressaceae; genus Sequoia; species Sequoia sempervirens. The sequence goes on along the minus strand of VDFB02281492.1, from coordinate 19,535,463 downwards.
TTTTGTACTTGTGTGGTTTATTATTGTTTTTTCTATGTCTTGAGGCTGTAGGTTTTTCCTAGGTAGCTCTTTTACTATCTCCTAGCATGGGGGTTGGTCCTTCGAGTACCACATGGTTGGGTGGAACGTGCACCTTACACCGTTGGGTCCCCAGTTCTTGTTCGTGATGGTGAGTACTTCATGATTGGAAAGCTTGTGTGTACTAGTGAATTTGTAATTCTTTCATGTTCTCTCTTGTATCAGTTGGATACCTTTGTATTTGGTAATTGTATCACTCCTCAATTGTATTCAAGGAGAATCCTTGTAATTTGTAATTGTAACATTTTTTATTAAACTATCTCAATTGGAAATGAGAGTTGTAATTGTAATATTTAATGGATGCAATGTATGAATGGATCATTATGGTACTTTTTATTTTATGTGATGTATTTTAATGTTTTGGATGTATGATCTTTAATTCTTAAGTTATAAATATAAGTTTGTTTAACTTAACTTTTGTTAATAATGGGTTTTGTAAGTTAGTGTCATCACACACCTTGGAGAATGTATGTGTTAGTGTAGTTTACATTACTTGTTTAATTACACTTAAAAAAAAAAAATGTTTTCTTTCGTTATGTGTGTGACATTCTCTAGGGTTTCGTGGCGGGCGATACAATTAGTATTAATTTGGTTTGAAATTAGTTTTGTTTTAAAATATATTATGTATTCAATTATAATTAAGAAGACTACATACAATTGTGATTTATGTTTTGTTGTTTGTTCTTTAAAGCATTTTAATTGAAACGAGTCTAAGAGAATACCAAAAAAATTAATTATAAACATGGAAAATGAACAAAAATTGAAAAAAAAAATGATAAATACCTCTATCATGATTTTCAAATAGTTGGCTTGATTTGTTTGACAATAAATATCCTGTTTGAAAAAATTATACACCTGTAAACAACATCCAATTTTCCATTTTAGTTAAAACAATGAACCTTAAACATGTCGAGTTAACAAAAATTTAGAATTCTATTAGTGTGAAAATTTTCAATGATAAATACCTCTAGAAATATTTTCAAATAAATGAGTTGATTTGTTTGACAATAAATATCCACACTTGTAAACAACATAGAGTTAAAGAGAAAATTCAAGAAATTTAATGTAAGCAATGTATATAAGTGCAAAACATCCAATTGTACATTTTAATTAAAACAATGAACTGCAAACATATGAGTTAACAAAAATTTAGAATTGTATTAGTGTGAAAATTTTCATTGATAAATACCTATAGAAAGATTTTCAAATAACTAGATTGATTTGTTTGACAATAAATATCCACCATCAGAAAATTATTCGCCTATAAACAACATAGAGTTACAAAGAAAATTCTAGAAATTTAATGTATGCAATGTATATATATGTGCATTTATAAGTGCAATGTATATTTCATTAAAAAAATTGAATTACCTGATAAACCATATGGAAAATTTAACAAATTTATCTCTATTTTATGATCATCTAAGCAAATATATTTTCAAAAATATGCTGATTTGGGAAAATCTATTGTTTGAATTTTTTCCAGAAGCTAGGGAATTGGTGATGGCTATTTTTTCCTTATTACAAGGTGGGGTTTCCGTTCGGCATGCTAAAAACATTATGTTGCCTCTCTCAAAAAATTTAATTGAGATGTATGTCATATTAAGCACTAAATTGTTTAAACTTCTCCCTTAATCTAAGATAGAATGTAGAGTACCCATATGTAAAAGTTGGTTTAGTTGTCAATACCTTAAAAGGAAGCTTTGAGGGAAAAAAAGTGTTATTAGATATTGGTTTCAAAAGGATTTCATATGTGATCATTGATACGTTGCAGTTTCTTCCATCAGATGAACATTCATAGAATATCTGATGAGTCACAAAAAATAATCAATACTTATAAATAGTAGCAAGGGACAACCCATTATAGAGGAAATGCTTTTAAAATATAGAGTGGAAATCCTAAGAGTAGTGATAAGTTTGAAAATAAGCATACAATTGTTGAGTAGGTTCAACCTAGTACGCACAATCAGGGAAGATCTCATGGAATACATTGATTGCAGGGTAATGCCTTAAAAAAAGGGAAGATTGGAGAGGCAACATTTTTTAATACTTACCTACCATGGTTTTGGTGATTTGGTTGGTTTTATTTTGGCCATTATTCTATTGTGTTCTTCCTATCTATTAAATTCAAGTATTGGTTCTATGGGTTGGTGTTATGGTTGATATCTTGTATTCACTTGAAAGTTTTGGAAGCCCTGTGAAAAAATCTGTTTGGTGCATTACCGTGCATTTTTTTAAGTGATTATCAATGTAGGAGGACTCTTACAAGTAAACTAACCATAATTTCCTTTACTCACATGTCATAGGTTTTGATAGATAGGGAGAAAATATATTCCACCTAGTAGTGTTTTGATGAAAAATGCATAGTACCAACATGCTCAAGAAAGCATAAAAAGTGATTTTGATGGTGTCTTATCTCAAGCTTTCAATGATCTATTGAAGGCCCAAGCAGAAACAAAAAAATAAAAAAAAGAAATCAAAAGGTTGAATTCAAAACTAAAAAATTCCCTTAGAGAGAGGAATCAAATGGACGAGAATACACAAGTGAGAGAGGCTTAGTTCAATAAGGAGCTAGTTACTGAACAAGGGGCTGGGACCCTCCCGATATTAGAAAAGTTGTTATCTACTCATTGGGAGTGAATTATAGCTGTGGTTTCCATTTTGAGGCTCACTTTACAATTTTAATGGATGTATAGGAATTCAATAGGAAGGTTGGCCTGATGGAAAATCAAATTTTGCAAATTTGTACTCCCTGAGTGACGAAATCACAAAGTTTGATTTCCAAATTATGTGTGGCCATTGATGAGGCCCTAAAAGGTGTAGGGATTCTTGATCAAAGATCTACCTCCATCAAAGTGAATGAGATCATCAACTACCACAAGATCACAATTAGGTGCAAGGAATGTCAAATGGTGTTTAATAAGAGGGTCAAAGAAATCAAGAAGCATTTTGGTGTCCTAGTTAGCTTTGGGATACCTCCTCTTCTTTCACCAGATGGAGATGTGCTGACAATTGAGTAGATTACAGATGTAATCTGACATAAGGTCCAAAATTTTACAAAACCCCTAGGTTCGAGTGTGATTCCCACCATTGATGATATCAAGCATGAGATTTATCCTCTTTCTTGTCTCTATTATCACCATGTGGTGGTTTTTGCAAGGTGGGGATTTCTTTCTTTCAAGGAAGTCTTCAAGCTGGATCAAGCATACATGCTCATTCGTATTCTCGTCTAACTGACTGATGCAGATTGAGAGGTACATCATTCCACTTTCGTCAAACTCCAAGAATTACCAAAGGTCTAGTTTTGTGCCTTCACAAGAAAAGGCCCCCTGTGAATCTCCAGGACTATGAAGCATTTTTGGCTTAGTCATTTTTTATTTTCAGCTTTTATGTTTTTGTCTTCGGATGTGTTTGAACTCAAGTAAAGTTGTCAAAAAGATGCACAGTGTGCTAGGGGGTGGCTGTACAGTTTTCATTTATCACCTTCCTTTTGGGAGAGAGTTGAGACATGTATCAACTTGGTAGAAATTTTCTCAAGGACAATTTTCACAAGTATGAGAATCCCCGCCTGTTCAACATGTCATCTCTTCATTGTAGGAAGTGTGTGCTTTCATGAAGCGATCTCTTGTGGATTTTGTTGGATCTTGCTAGGTCCTTTTTGTTTTCGAGATGGGAGCTTTAATTCAATGTTGCTTGGCTACGTGATTAGATAACTATACTTTTTCCAGGCTGTTTTCTAGGATTTAATCATTTTCAAATAAGGATATTTGCTAAATATCTAAAGAAAATTAATGTGGCAATTGAAAATTCATGAGAAAAGATTACTATGAGCTAATTAAAGATCCATGATCAGATCGTGAGCTATTAAATGCAAACATATAGCAGTAATTACTTCTAGAATGTGGCGATGGATCTCTCTTTTTGTAGCTATAAATGAGAGGCAACAACAGAAGGAAGGGGTTCAAAGTTTCAATTTCCTTTGCAAAGGAAAAGTTATTTTAGTTTTCTAAGGTTATAGAACTATTTTTAGAAGTATAATTAAGAAAAAACAACTTTTCTCTTGCATGTTATATTGTTTATTCTCAAACTATTATCAGATTGGCATCTGACCTTTGTTTGAAAGTTCATTTGATATTTAAGTATGAACTTTTTGGAAGAAATCTTTGAAACTATGCATGTTATGGCCTTTATCAATTTTCCTTCTTTATGCTTTCATTCAGAATAAAACATTGTGCCAAGTTGAATTCAAATAGTTTAAGTTGTTGATTTCCATGTTGTAGGCTTTTATCATAGGATAATAACCTATGAAAATTGGATTATGTTTGTGAAATTCTCTATTTTTCTGAAGGGTTGTTGTTTTGTTATATTATGTTGTAAGAAGAGGAAGAGTTTATCTTATTTCTAAATTATTTCTATTAACCTTGAAATTCCTTATGTTTGATCAAACCTTAATGAACACTACTTGCAGGGAGATTTGAAAGACTGCATTGTGCTTGTATTTAGCATTTGTTGCTCATTCTCTTCCCAACAATGAAGGGTTGTGGAATTTTGTGTCTAATATATCATTTTTAGGAAAGATTGGGTTTGAAATGTAAAAACTTTGGTGTATCACCACTTTTATGTTTTATGTTTACATTTCTTTCTAGCCTTTTCTCCAAAACTCAAAGAAGAGTCAGCTTTCTATAAAAAAATCCAGAGGTATTCAATGAGGCACAAATTAGTCCCCCACTTGCTAAATTTCCCATAAGGCTTTTAGAGAGGCACAAGCTTTGATGATCAATATTTCTTTTTTTGGCACTCCTGATGGGACCCAAAGTTTTTCGAATGCCTGATTAGAAGTCATAAATATTTCTTAAATCAAGCTAAGGAAAGAAGCTAGGAATTTCACACCCAAAATCTAAATAAGAGCATCTTCAAGAGGCCATTTCTAATTCTCCCAATTACCTACCTTGGTACCCAGGAGAAGGATACTTATAGGTTTTATATCACCTGTAAGGAGCAATAGAGTGAGAAGCATGAAGAGCCCAATATGTAGAGCCTTATCTACTCCACCTGGAGGCTCAACCACTCAACCTTCCAAATCAAAATACATGTATACCCAACTCATAGGAATCTTTTATGTATGGCTCATGTAGTTGCCCCTACTCCTAGAAATTTCATGACCTGGGATAGTGATAGTTTGCTACAACCACCTATGCCCCTAGAGGTATGGCCTACCATACCTGCTAACACCATCAAGGCTATCCCAAAATTTTTTGAAGAAGATTTCAAAAACCCCTTTGAACACCTTCAAGATATAGTGGAGGTATGTAGGGTACATAACATAGTAGAAGAGAATATCCCCCTTAGGCTATTAGCTACCTCTTTCAAAGGAAAAGCTCAAGATTGGTATCGATCTTTGGCCTTTGGTTCTATCCTCTCTTGGGATGAGCTCATATAGAGGTTGTTTGAATGATTCTTAGAGAAGGGTGATTGTTCTTCACTGCTACATCAACTAATCACCATAAAAAGAGCCCTACAAGAGGCCATGAGCGACTTCAAAACTAGTTTTCATAAAACCTAGCAAAGAATCCTTGTGACTGCTCGAGCCCCAACTGTGATGGCATTTATGTTCTACCTGAAGGCTTTCAATTTAGACATCACGGTGATGATAACCTCTATGGGAGGGGATATCTTGCTTGACACATACAAGTTGGTTGTGTGTGCAGAGAATAGTTTGATCAATGCTAGAAAGCTTCCTCCATGACCTCCGATACTAGTATTTATAGAAATCTCTAGTAGTCTTCAAAAGGAAGCTACTCTAAGAACTTCTCCTACATAATCAACATCATTTTCACCACAATCCATGTATGTGTACCCCACCACATAGCCTACTATGTTGGTCTCTTCTTCTATATCAATGGACATTAGCGACATGAAGAGTCTCATGCAAAATTTTACTAATGAGTTGGTTGTCATCAAACGTCAACAAGCATCACCTTTGAAGAAGACCACACAAACCTATAGTGGAGGAAATCCATCCTATCATTAGAATATGTACCAAGGACCCTCCAGAGGAGGAGGTCAACAAAAAACATCCATAAATATGATAGTTTTGGTCACCATGCCACTTCATGAAGTCAAGCACAAATAAGGTATAGAGTTAATCCCAAGCTAGAACAACTTGGTGGAAGATGAGAATTTATGGTGCTTCCCATGCAGTGATAGCCATATGCACCAAAAAATTTCGAGGGGAAATATGCAATAGAAGATAGCAAAAGGTGTGCTTCTGAATGTAGATGAATATGAATCCTCTGAGATGGAAAGTCCCATTTTATAGTGAAAATGCAAGGAATGTCCTTGGAGCATGAACTAGACATTGCGCCCGACAAAGCACTTTTTTAATGGATGGAGGAAGAAGATACAATATTTGCAAATGAAGCCCCAAAAAATGTACTCCACAAGTACAGTCAGACTATTACACAAGATCAAAAATGAGGCTCATAGGAGAATACATGCAACAAGCTCTACCACATCCTTAGCCATGCCAACTATCATTGCTAGAGAAGGAGATGAATAAGGTGCCAAGTCCATTTACTATGGAACATTTTCTTTCAAAAACAAGAGAGAGACCACTATTTAAACACAAGGTCCAATTAGTCAGAACACTCAACGTGGTGGAACAACTGAAGAAGGTTCCCACCAATGTATCTCTATGGGATGTTATATTCATCCCTAAACAAAAGACATTGGTTCAAGAAGAATTAAAGGGGGAAAAAATATCACAGATGGAAATGAAGGATCTATGTCAGGCCTTCAAGCTCTAAAAGTGGTCACTTATATAAATGATGTGGACAATGCAAAAGAGAAAGAGGTAAGCAAGCCAAATCCCACACCTTTCCTTTTAACACTTATTGTGGGAGATAATATTTTTCATAATAACATGATTGATTTGGGGGCTAGCACAACAGTCATGCCAAAAAAAGTGGTCAATGCCTTGAAACTTAAATATGAGCCCCTTGAGAAAGGAATCATACAATTAGCTAGGAAGAAGGTTTCAACCATCAATTGGATTAAAGATCTATCTCTAACCATCTTCTCATGTCCAAGCCAAATGGTCACACAAGAAATAGTGTTGATAGACATCCCCCTAGTCTTTAGATTGTATCTTTCAAAAGATTGGTCCCACCTGATATTAAGGACCAAGCATGGGGAAAAGTTGAATATTTTTTTTGAATCTTTGCATCTATAACACATAGCAAACAATGCAGTCCTATGTTTTCAAGCAACACATACTTCTATACCCAAAAGGGAGAGATACTATGTAGAGATGCTCGAAGATGAAGAAGACACAAGTGATTGGAATCTCGAAGAAGAGGTGCCCCTCAACCAATTCATTGATTTTAACCCATTTGGAAACTTTCATGCAATAGGGCTAGGCACCTATGTGAAATTTGATCACGATCAAGTCTTTTCAAAATTAGTGAGGGATCAGCAGGAATATCATGATATCAGTGATAATTGTCTATGGACCTTATACTCTATTGGTGCTAAATGCAAAGCCAGTTCTAGAGCAGGTGTCCAACTAGTGTCCCCGACATGATAGGAGACCCTCAAATATTTTCATTTTTAGTTATTGTGTTTAAATAATGATATGGAATATGAGGCCTTGGTCCATAGTTTGATTCTTCCATAATGGATGGATGTAAAGAGAATACAATTTTTCAAAGATTGAGAGTTAGTGGTGAGCCAAGTTCATAGGAAATTGGTTGCAAATAATATAAGAATGAATTCATGTAGACATCGGATTTCAAACTTGATTGACAATTTTGAAGCTTTCAATATACAAGATATTCCCTGATCTCAAAACAATGTCACCGATCATATGGATTCTATCGGTTCACAATTTGAACCAGCTTCTAACTCAACATTAAAGTATAATGCAATACAGATCATCATCTAACCAACAATCCCCAAAAATGATCATAACTAGCAAGTATTTGAGGATGACATTTAAATTGCTACTTTCCTACAAAAATCCAGAGAAGCTTCTGATGACTCACAACCAGGAGTAGAATTTATTGAAGAGAAGGTTATCTAGTTAAAAGGAAATAAGCTTCCGTGAGGTTTAATTTCCCTTGAAAATATTTGTTTACTATGAAGGTGCAAGGAAATGCAAGCATAGGTTCACTGTGGATGTGAGGGATTATGAAGAGCTTGATGTTAGATGCGGCAAAAAGTTAAAATTTGGAAAGGAGGTCTCATGGAAAGATAAAGAAAGGCTAAGGGATCTATGTTACAAATATGATGGATTTGTATCTTTGACCTATGATGATCTTAGAGGGTACAATCCAGGAAAAATTCAACATACCATTGACTTGGTTGAAGGATCAAAGCTAGTCTAACAAAAGGAAAGGCTAGTCAATCTGAATGTCAAAGCATTGATGGTGCACGAGCTCACCAAATTGGTTGAGTCAAATATTATATATCTAATGAAGCATTCCATCTGGGTGTCTAATCTAGTACTAATTTGGAAAAAGAATGGCAATATTAGTCTTTGTGTCAATTTTTGGGATTTGAATAAATCTTCACTAAAAGACCACTACCCTTTTCCAGAAATGGAGCATATCCTACAGACCATGGTTGGATCAAAGATATTTTCATTTCTCGATGGTTTCTTAGGCTATAACTAGGTATATGTAAAGGAAGGTTAACAACATAAGAAAATATTTACCACTAAGTGGGGAAGATTTGCATACTCAAAAATGCCATTCTGACTTTCAGTTGTTGGTGCAACCTTTCAGTAAGGAAGGATATTGCTTTCAAAGGATTAATCAACCTGATTATCTTAATATATTTGGATGATTTAACAGTCTTTTCAAAGTCAAGGGATGATCACTTTGATCATCTAGAAAAGGTCTTCCAGAAATGTCAACTATTCAGGATTTATTTAAATCCCAAAAAAATTGTTTTTGGATTACCCCAAGGTAAGCTACATGGTTTTGTAGTGTCAAAAGATGGAATAGAAATAGACCCCAAAAGTGTGAGATCTATAATAGAGTTACTCCTACTAGTGAATCAGAAAGTACTGTAGTCCTTCCTTTGGAAAATAATTTTTTTTAGCAGGTTCATCTCAAATTTCCTAGGCATTGTGAGACCTATCACACTAATGCTTAAGAAGAAATAGTGTTCAAATGGACCCCAAAAGCAAAATCATCATTTGAGAAAATAAAGATAGCTATCTTCGCTGCTTCTGTATTGGCTAACCCTAAATTTTCCAAATATTTTATACTCTATGTATACAGTAGCCAACATAGCATAGCTTCGATACTCACTCAAAAGGATGAGGGGAATAATGGATCAAGACACATAATGGTTTTTTGTGCCCTACAATAGGATCAATCACCCTACCATTGCAAATAAGACCAAAAATATTAGATGTCACATTCAACACCATCTCTCAGTCAAACCAATTTTGTGTGAGGCTAGGCTATCCATGGCTTCACTCCATGAAATTTTCCCTTCGGATGTGCATAAATGCTTAAATTTTCCTTTCGACAATGACATATTTACTATTCACCATAGAATATTTAACCCTTTGTCATCCAATGAATTTTTTTCCCTAGATACCTTTTGGCCCGAGCCCATGGAACCTATAAATCCTAGAGAAGAATTCTTTTTCTTGTCCTACCAAAAGTTCAAAGCAAAGAATATAGCAGAACTATCCCTCTGAAATATGTCCCCCTCAACCTCTTCACCTCCTATCCTAGACAAAACCATGCTTGAACCTAAATAAGACCTAAAAGACCAACGTAAAATAGAAACTTCACCTACATCCCACAAATGACCAAGAAACAATGAAACCAACCTGGTCACACCCCCGAAAATTAAACAAGCTTACAAAATCAAAGAGAAAGTGGTTGAACAACCTCCTATGGTTCCTTCCATTCCTCCCCTTGGGGAAGAAAAGAAACCTATGGTTGATCAACCCACTCCTACATAACTTTAAAAAAAAACAAAAGAAACAGAGGTGCTCAAGAGTGTAGGCATAGATGTCGTGCCCTTTGCTTGCAAGTTACATGCAGACTTAAATACAAAAAATTAAAATCTAAACTTGATTAAAGGAATGCATGATGAACCTCCTCCCCAACTGAAACAAAATGACTCAATACTTGACAATCATGACAATATTTGAACTTTTCAATGGACATTATCATTCGTCCTCCTATTGTGATTGAATTGGATGATGATAACGAGATTGCTAAAATTGACAAAGAACTTTATAATGAATTGAACATAGTGTTTTCCTCTTCTAAAAGCTTAAATGAAAAATCTCCTATCAAGAGTGTATAACCCAGTGCTTCTCCTAGTTCGTCACTTGCTCTTGTCCCTTTTACTACTTTCCCATCTTCAGTATACATAAAACATGATTGGGAGGTTGATGACTTGCTCATAGGTTGAATCACATTTTCCTTAATAGTCTTTTTTTTGCATTATTTATTTTTCTTTTTCTTTAGTGTGATTGCATGTGCATAATTTGATCCTCCGTGATGTTATGTTTTATTTTCTCTCTCTCTTTGTGACATTCTGAGATATTTGTACCTTCATTCTTCTATATGTCATAAATATTTTTGCATTTCATTTTTACCTTTTTCCCTTTCTCTTGTGTTTTTATTTTGGGGATGATGCAAGGCATCAAGAAATTCATGTCTCTTTCATGTTGACCCAAAAGGCTTTCTTTTTTTTCCTTTTAATTTCATCTTTCATTTTCTTGTGTATCCTTTTGGGGATGACACAAGGCATCGAGACATTAATGTCTCCTTCATGTTGACCCAAAAGATTTTCCTTTTTCTCTTCATTTTCATTTGTCCTATGTTTTTCTTTTGGGGATGATGCAAGGCATCAATACACCCTATGTCTCTTCCATGTTGAACCAAAAGGATTTTCTTTTTTTTTTCTCTCTCTCTATGTCATTCTTGCAATTCTATGTGTATTTGGGGGATGATGACAATTTTGATCTCTCCTATAAACATTGCAACAAACATATTGACCCAAAATCCATAGATTCCTTATGTGTTTGGTGTTTTTCATTTTGGGAGCAACCCCTTTCTTTCCTTTTTCTTTTTCCTTTACATGATGTAACTTTCCTTGGAAACATATGACTTGGCATAGGGATTTCGAGGTTGGCTCTCATGTCTTATTTCTTCTTTGCATTTACCATTAGCTACTTTAAAGTAATTTCTCACAATACATTGTAGCAATGAAAAATTTAGTGGTGAATCTTCGCCAATTGGTGAATAATTGAATTCAGGACTTCTATAAATGTGTAATAGTACAAGTTAAAAAGGATGTTGAATCACCAGGTTTTTACAAAAAAATAATTGTCTCAATTAATTCGCCTCTATAAACGATGTGTCATTGGAACCGATTCACCAGTAGTTTATACTATAATTACAAATATTAATTAAATTCGCCAGTACTATTATATTACTACCATTAATCTTGTGGAAATATCGCCACAATAATAAATTAGCATTTAATTTTAGAGATACTTTAGCCTTGAATAGGGATTTTATTTATTGTCATCGAATCATCGATTATCTTTTTAATCAGATGGGTATAGGTTGATTCGATGCCCTAATACACATTCCTTTTAAAAGGCTTGTTGAGGCTCAAAATTTGTTTTGGTCCACATGTTAAACCTAATCGTGTGGCCCAAAACAAATTATGGGCCTCAACAAGACTTTTAAAAGGCACATGCATATTAGGTCACATAATCAACCTGCAACCATTCGATTAAAACACTAATCAATGGTCTTCATTATCATCCTATCGCCCAAAACTTGAACCTTATAACCTATGTCGTGGGGTTCTGGAAGTTTGAAATTGGGCGATAGTGTGTTGGTCGAGGGATGACTGACTTCTCTAACCTTGGAACCTTGTCACAGTGTTCATAAGTTGCTTAACTTCATGACTATCCAATCTTCTTTGTTGTCGTGGAGTCTTGGAGCTTCTAACCTCCGACTGGAGGTCGTGAAGTTTGTGGTTTCTCTAACTGGGTGACAAGCAGATGGATGGTGGGATTGGTCTATGTGGATGGTGATGACCGCATATGGCAGTGACTTGGATGCTGACTTGGAGGTTGGGAGTTAAATATTTAAGTCTTTTTCGGGAGACTTGTTGTAAATATTGTAGATTCCCATCTTGATTATCTGGAATTGCACAAGTGGTGTAAAACTATGCATGTCTTGGTGGAGACCACAAGGAATGGCAGATAGTTTGGTGTGATAGTCAAAGGCGATGGACGAGTGATGTGTCAACATGTGGCACAATTTCATTTGTTGATTTTACATCACTATTGTAAATCAACAATCATTAGAAAATTTTAAAAGGAGAGATTCACCATTGTAATTAATTTTTTTAGTGATTATTCGCTAGGATTTGCCACTGCGATTATTATTTTTACCAATTATTCATTAAGATTCACCAAGATTTTATTATTTTTTTTAATAATGAGCATAGATTCACTAGGAAAATTAATATTTTTTTCAAATAAAAGGAAAGATTCACTTGGATTTTACACCTTACCAGGGGTTTAAGTTATCCCTGCATTGTAGCTATTCCTTTAAAGTGGTGGAATACATTGGAATTATTCTTTTGTATCTTCCCTTTATCCTCATTCTTAGTGCAACCTTCTTACTTCATACTAAACCATAGATTTTTGGCACTTTAGGTGTCTCTATAACTTTTAAGATTTTTCACCCAAAAAGAAGAGATAAGGAGGCCAAAAACATAGCAAGTTCACTCAAATATGCAATGAAGGATGTTGTAATGCCTAAATGAACTAAACTAAATGAAATTTATTGACTAAAACTAATCTAAATGAATGGAAGACTAAGTTTTATGCAGTGTTTGAAAACACCGTGTGATATGCAAACAATATGAAAATTGAGTAAAACACACAAAACAAAAAGTACAGAGATAAAAATGAGTGCAGTTGGATCAAGATTTATGTTGTTGAGATGTCTAGAATTCTGATTGAAGTTACTAAAAATCCACAATGGGACTCATTCACCAAGAGTGGCGAATCAGTCCACCTACAGGTGAAAAACTGTCGAGAATAGGTTTTTGTCTGTTGGGATTCAAAATCTAAAAAAACACTGATTTCTAATCTTAGGTGGGACTCATTTTCCAAGGGTGGTGAATTATTCCACTCCTATATTTTTGGAAATTCAGGAAGCAACTCTGTAACACCAGATTTGATAAAGTCTGAATGTCGGGTTTACCAAAGTCAATTCTATAGGAAACAAATAAAATTCACTCAATCAAGCTTGAAATGATGACAAAATGACTTGAAGAACCTAGTTGGATTGATTCCACTTTTCAACACCTTTTAAACCTATTAAATTTGCAAAACAAAGGCTGCAAACACATGCAAAAAAGGGGAAAAATATTGGTGGGTTAGCAAATAGGGGGTTTGCCTTGGTCAAACCCAACTTTGGTATTCAAACCCAATAGAAATAAATGAAATACAAAGAAAATGATAAATGAATAACATAAAATTATTACAAAATTACCAAAAACCCTTGATCTTGCAAGTCTAAATTAATGTCAATGGTTGCTCCAAGATGCTTCAATAATTGCTCAATGATGTATTACAAAATGCTTAAATGCTTAGGTGAATGAAAATGGATTGTATGAATGTTTGGAGATGTTGTGGATGGATGTTGAAATAAGGTGAAATTAACTTATTTATATCAATCTTGTACCTTAGTAACCTTTCATACATCACAGGCCGACATCAACCATAATTTTGAATAAATCCCAAAATAAATTTGAAATATTTTGAATTTTGGAGCAAGGGTGGACTCATTCACCACCCATGTTGAATGGGTCCCACTTGGGACATAAACTTAGGTGTCGGGAATTAAATGTAATTTAATGTTTTGTGTCGAGGATATATTCAAAAATACACTCAATTAAAGCTTAGGATTTTATAAAGGGGTCAAATAAGACATGGGAAAGATGTAAATAAGGGGAAAATGCCTAGAAAAGAATAAATCTTGATTACAAGAATTAACAACACTTAAAACTAGGACTTGTTAGTGTGTGAAAAGATGATTTTTAGGTGAATTATATTAAATAGAGTGTAGAATAATGTAGAAATTCTTTACAACACTTCACAACAAATTCACAAGGCTTCAATATTTACATTTCAGTACTAAAAAATAAGCATGTTCAAGCCATGTTGCAATATAAAATTAAGAAAAAATATGTAAAACATAATGAAACAAGACCTAAAAGGCCATGAAAATGACAAGGGGCCATTTTTCTATGACACATTTAGCCCCCACTTTAGTGAGAGGAAGAACTTTCTTTGGAATCACACTAAAGTAGGCATGAACATCAAAAAGAGGGTTCAAATGCACTTACGTTAGCAAGATGGAATAAAAAAAAAAATAGGGATGATCAAGCCTTTAGTATGAAGATCCCATTGAAAACCAAACATAAGAACAAAGGAACACACAAGTGTTGAGAAATAAATAAAGCTTTGATCATCAATCCAACTAGTTGTCAATCAGATCTAGGGAAAAAGAGAATGTGTACTCACTCTATGCCCACAGACTTTCAACTCATTCAGAGGGTGAGAAGGGCCAAGAGAAAGAGATACATACGCTAGTTGGAATGCACTAAAAAATAAAAAAGTGACTATGGGGACTCAACCATGCCAAAGTTATACCTCCTGATAACTTTACCAAGACACCACAAAAAGGAAAATGAAATGCAAATTTCAGTTTAAACTTCATGAGACAAGAAAAAATTTGTATGCTTAGAACTCATGAAATAAATAGGATGGAACCATAGGAATGCAAGTTGTGTTATGCAAGGTGGCCAGAAAAGTAATACGACACCACAGGCATAAAATTTGTGTTATGCAAGTTGGCTGAATGAAAGTGCAACAAATGTAAAATGCCAAAATGTAATGTGAAATATTTGTTCAAAGGAGTCTTGTTCAATTTATGTAAGGTCAATCACTTAGGGAACATTGTGTCTAATGTCTCCAAGAGAGGACCAATCAAAGGATAGTAAATTCACAACTTAGGGGATGCAGTGAATCACATCAAACCACCAAGAGGAATGTAATATGCTAAGGAAGGCCACACTTATGAGGGACATCACACCCAATGTCATCCACAAAGTGATGAACACATCATATAAATGACAAGTCTACGCTAGGAAAAAAGAAATATAAATGAATTATGGTATTGTATTCACCCCACTTTAAAGGAATTGCCCCACCTCACTCATGAGCAAGTTCTTTAAAGTAGAAGAAGAAAGAGAATGCAAAAGAAAAACAAAACAAGACATGAGAGCCAACTAGTAAAGCCCTATGCCAAATCATATGTTTCAAATTTAGGTTGTGTCATGTCAAGGAAATGAAAAATAAAGAAAAGAAAAGGGAGTTTCCCCCCAAAAAAGAAAGCACACCAAAACACATAAGGGATCTATGTATTTGGGTTCAGTATGTTTGCTGCTGCAATGTTTTTATGAAAGAGCATGAAACTGTCATCATTCCCCGAAGACATAGAACGAGAAGAATGACACAGAGAGAAAAAACAAAAGGAAAAAAAAGATTATTTTTGGGTCAACATCGAAGAGACATTGCAATCTCAATGCCTTGCATCGTCCCCAAAAGGAAAACACAAGCGAGAAGACAAAAGACCAAAGAAAATGAAAAAGGTTTTGGGTCAACATGAAACAGACATTTCGGTCTCAATTCCTTGCATCATCCCCAAAAGGAAAACACAAGAAAATAAAAATAAAAAGGAAATGAGACCTTATGGATCAACATGGAAGAGACTTAGGGTATCTATATGCTTTGCATCATCCCCAAAAGGAAAACACAAAACAAAAAGAAAAAGACAAGGACCATTTGGGTCAACATGGAAGAGACTTAGGGTGTCTCTACACTCTACATCATCCCCAAAAGGAAAACACAAAACAAAAAGAAAAAGACAAGGACCATTTGGTTCAACATGGAAGAGACTTAAGGTGTCTCTACACTTTGCATCATCTCCAAAGGATAAACACAAAAAAAGAAAGAAAGACAAAGACCATTTTGGTCAACATGGAAGAGACTTAGGGCATCTCTATGCTTTGCGTCATCCCCAAAAGGAAAACACAAAACAAAAACAAAAAGACAAGGACAATTTGGGTCAACATGGAAGATACTTAGGGTGTCTCTATGATTTGTGTCATCCCCAAAGGATAAACACGAAACAAAAAAGAAAAAGACAAAGACCATTTGGGTCAACATGGAAGAGACTTAGGGCGTCTCTACACTTTGCGTCATCCCCAAAAGGAAAACAAAAAACAAAAAGAAAAAGAAAATTTACAACATTTAGAAGAATAGAGATACAAATAGGAGAAGTTTACAAAGAGAGAGGATAACATCAAACACACAATGTGGGGGAACATGATACACACATAAAAAAAAAATCAAGGCAATAAAGAAGCTAGTAAGGAAAAGGAAAATCAACCATCTAATAAGTTATCTGCCTCCCAATCATGATCATAGAATTGTAAGGGAAATTGATTATCTAATGGAGGAATTGCAAGTGCCATACTAGGAGAGTCACCAAGTTGCACACTTGGTGATGATTCTAATTTTTGGTCTATTCCTGGGTAGATGTTATAAGCTTATCTTCTAGCAGTTTCATAGAATTTGATGTTTAAAGTGATGAAGTTTTATAATGTTTCCCTCAAATGTTTTATATTGGGTTGATTTCCACCTTGGAAAAACTTTAATGACATAAGCATGTTATGTGATTATTCATATCGATTTTGTATATGATTGCTGAATATTCTTTTAAGTAATTATAGTCATGTAGTTAAGCGTGCAAATAGTGCAATGCAATCATTATTCAAAGATGCCAGATTTAGGAAGGAAACCGTTAGAAGACCATGCTAGAGAATCATTCGAAGGAATCAACCATGGAGGACAACAACAAATTCTCCATGCTAGAGTTGTAACCACCTTGTAATTAATGGCATTGAGCATTTTCGGGCATTACTATAGCATTGAGTCCACATTGGGCTTGCATGTCTAATTGGATTCCCTACAGAACGTAACCACTTTGCCATTATTTTTCATGCTTTCCCTAAATGGCTTCCTCTCAATTAGTGGGAGTTGACTACCTAGTTTAGCTAGTAGTGTAAATAATGGTTTGAATCTTCTTCTTGGGGGTTCAAGGTTATGGTTATGCATAGTTCTTCATTTTCATTGGGAATTATCATTGATGTAATGAGCATTCTCTACTTTTCAATACAACTATGTTATGATTTTGTTTCCATTTTTCTCCATGAATGAAATGTTGATCTGAGTTGAGCATTTGAGTTTTTCAGTAGTGTTAGAGGATCATCCAAGGGGCCCCACTTGGTGAGTAATTCAGTCTTTCAGAGTAGATAGTTTAGTTGTCATTTTTTGTTTTGCATTTAGTTAAAAATATGGCTTTGATTGTTCCTACAGTAACTATAATTCTTCCTGCAACCAAAATAGATACAATAGTTTGATGTTAGATTGCCTAGATCTTTACTCCTGTTATGCATTTTGGTTCAGTAGAAGTTGTTATTTGATGCTTAGTATTGTTTCCTTTCTTTCCATGCAATTTAATTTCTAGCATTGTGATTTTCCTAGCTATAGAATAGATTGAATACCTTGGAGTTCCTAGTGCACATATAGTGCTAACCCATTTCAAGTTTACATCCCTAGGTTGACAAGTTAAATGTACCTTCATGATGACTGAGATAGATGTTTAGTTCAAGATGTCCAATCTCTGAATAATAGCTGCAAGGGCTTAGTTATTGAATCATTATAGGAGGCTAACATTTTTGGTGCCATTGCCAAGGATGGTTTCAAGCTAGGAATTTTTTAGAAGTCATTGATAGTCTTTTCATTCTAGCTGTTTTTGAGTTATTCTTGGATTACTCTTCATTAGAAGTAATGATCCACCATTCTTTTTCCCATTCTTTGTGTGAGTTGGCTGATGCTGAGTAGTACCACATGAATAGAAGAAGAAGATATGCTTATGGTAGATTTCTTCCTAACAATCTTGATCCATTTCATCTAGTTGAGCTTCCAAATTTTCCCAAAAATGAAGAAGAAGAGCCCTTTCCCTTCGCTGATGCATATCCTGATTTAATTAGTTCTGAAACTTCCATTGAAGATCAAAAGTAGATTGGAAACTCCTTTTCCTTGGGTGTTCATCAAGAAGAGACATAGGGGATGCAAATGGGAACAGGCCTAATCAACATGCTTTTCCTTTTCCCATTACTGATCAGAATGAAGTTGACAATATCAAGAATATCCCTGCTTCAGCACTCCCTAAGTTCTATGGACTTGTTACAAAAGATCTTGATACTTTCTTGTTTGAGTTTGATATCCTCTGCAAAATTTATGATTATACAACTGATGCTCATAGGCTTAAGTTATTTCCTACCACTTTGAAATAAGTTTCACTAAGATGGTTTACGAGTTTTGGTAGAAACATTGTGGACACTTGGGAGGATATGAAGAAAAAGTTCCTTGAAAAATACAAGGAATATTGGAAGGGTAGTGATATGAGGGGAAATGATATCTTTAGGATGCAAAATAACGAAGATGAGATCCTGGAAGACTATATCTCAAAGTTTATGTTTTTCTTGTAGAAATCTTCATACCATACACTTAATGAGGAATCACAAAAGTTGCTTTCCTATGAGGAATCAATGAGAGTTGCATTGATGCTTTGGACCTATTGGTTGGAGGAGACTTCACTCAAGTTCGTTTGGAGAACATCAAGAAAATATGTCAGAACTACAATACAAAGGAAGCCATGGGCTCCAAGACAAGGTATGCCACCAGATTCACTGTCTTTTCCTAGCCCATATTTCAATTCTTATCCATTTGGAAACCAATGGCAGCCTTCATATCCACCCAAATATGGGGATATCCCCCATAGTCTTGGGGTAACCCTACAAATGCTTGGACCAATTATTAGAATTTCTCATCTCAATGGAAACAACCTTAGGGGAATTGGCATCAGTAACAATGGTCATGGTAGCCACCTCCAAGAAACTGGCAACAAACACCTCAATAGAGAGGTCCGCAATGGGAAAATAAAACCCCTAATTGCATGCAGCCACCTCATCAAGCCCAGCAACCTATTATAATGCCTCCACGTACTAATTCAAGCTCAAATGCACCTAAACCAACTCAGCTACCTACTCAACCTACACCCAATCCAAATAGAAAACCACAGTAGCAACTAGTGTATTTTGTAGACCCAAATCAATTCCCTGCATGTGCTATCAGTTTGGGTGACATTCACCTATGTTTACGAACCACTTTATGAACTCTTTCCACACCTATCATCACTAATCTACCTGGGGAAGAGGAGGAGGAACCCTTGAATGATCCCATTCAGCCTACTGTACCTAAAGATCCTCAACCAACCCCAAAAAAGAGGACTACATAAGAGCCACCATTCCCTCAGAGATTAGATGTTTCCAAGCAAAAGGAAGAGAAAGACAAAATGAACTTTGACATATTGGAGTAGTTGAAGCATATATGTGTCTAGATACCCCTCTTTTAGGCCATCAGGGACGCTCCTATCTATGGAAAAGCAATCAAAGAGGCATGTCTCAAGAAGCCAAGAAGGAAGAAGAAAGAATCGACCACAATCCATGTGGTGGGACAACTTGCTAACATCACGCTTGGAAAAGTAACCATTCCCAAGTAAAATGATCCAAGTAGTCCTATGGTAACATTTGTCATCAATGGAATTCAAATCAAGAATGATTTGATCGATTTAGGAGTAGCAATAAATGTGATGACTAAGGACATCTTGCAACAACTAAGTATCATAAGCATACGATCCACTCGTACTGTCCTGCAGCTTGCTGATAGTTCTACCGTGAAACCTGAAGGTATAGTAGAATATCTTGTGGTGATTTTAGACTCTTGGGAGTATCCAATAGATTTCATGATTCTCTCTCTGAAAGCTACACTAGGAGGATATCCTATCATCCTTGGAAGACCATGGTTAGCAATAATGGATGCCTATATTGGATGTCGGTCAGGTGACATGACCATTTCAGATGGCACGAACACTAAAAATCTTGTTCTCTATCCACTTTCTCAACCCACTCATGATGAAGAGAATCCTATCTGGCCACATGTTGGAGAAGAGACTAGGAAGTTAATTCAATAGCACAACTTATGATGTTAGGAAGAAGCCCCTTTTTGTAGTTTCAAAATGATGATGAGGTTTTAACCAACATAATTCAAAACCATTGTGAGGTCAAGGAAGCATCATCCTCTAACACCCCTAGTTCTACTAGTTTTGTAAAAACACTTTTGCATGTTCTTTCTACTCTTCCTGCAACCACTACGCCTGCAAATGAACTTCCCACAACCACTCTTCCTGCAGCCACTTTGCCACTAGAAAAACTTCCTGCAACAACAAGTATGTTTCATACAATTTTTCCATATGAACTCAAGGCACCTTGTATTAATGATGTCGCTATGACAAAATTGACTACCCAAGTACAAGTGACTAGAGGAAGATATTTAAATATCAATAGTAAGTTGAGTAATGAGCGACAACTACAATTGGCTGACTTGCTAAGATCCCATCAACATGCATTTGCATGGGATTGTCATAATATGAAAGGATTGGATCCTAAGCTTTGCACTCATAGAATCTATATCAGGGATAATTGTCAACCAGTAAGGTAGCCTGAACGATGAATTGACCCTTAGTTGAGAGAGACTGTTAAAATAGAATTGCAAAAGTTGTTGGACGCTGGCTTTATCTACCCCATCTCAAACAGCCAGTGGGTGTCCCCATTGGTGATTATGTCCAAGAAAGGAGGAAAATGGCAAATTTGTGTTGATTATCGAGAGCTTAATGTTACTACTAAGAAAGACCATTTTCCCTTGTCGTTTGTAGATCAGGTCTTGGACTCACTTGCAAGAAAATAGTATTTCTATTTCTTGGATGGATTCAGTGGTTACAACTAGATTCAAATTGCACCTGAGGATCAAGAAAAGACAATCTTCACTTGTCCATGGGGGACATATTCCTATTCAGTACTCCTATTTGGCTTGTGTAATGCACTTGCAACTTTCCAAAGGGCGGTCATTAGCATATTTTCTGACATTTCCCTTGATTGTATGGAGATCTACATGGATGACTTCATCATCTATGGAGATAACTTTAGTGAAGCACTGGAGAACCTTGGAAAAGTATTGCAGAGATGTGAAGACTAGAATTTGTCCTTAAATAGTGAGAAATGTTTTATGATGATGCAAGAAGGTGTAGTTCTATGTCACTACATTTCCCACAAAGGAATCCAAGTTGACCCTGCAAAAATTGAGGTAATTGTTGATCTACCCACACTTGCAAAACATAAGTATGTTAGAAGTTTATTGGGACATGCAGGATATTATAGAAGATTTATCAAAGATTTTAGTAAAATGGCAGCACCATTATACAATCTCTTGACAAAAGATGTTGAACTCCAGTAGATAGAGGATTGTGATAAAGCCTTTTTCTAATTTGAAGGTAGCTTTGACCCATGCTCCTATTTTAAAAGGGCCTAACTGGGAGATCCCCTTCCATATTCATAAAAATTCATCAAATTATGCCATAAGGGGCATACTGGGAAAAAATGAAGGGTCCATTGAAAATGCCATTTACTTCATCAACAAAAATTTCCAAGGAGCTGAACTTAACTACACTGTCACAGAGAAAGAAATGCTAGCAGTAATCTATGCTTCAAAAAAATTCAAGCATTATATTACAAGTTATCATATTTTTGTGCACACTGATCATGCATCAATTAGATACCTGATGAAAAAGCCTCTCATCTCAGGGAGATTGGTGAGATGGTTGTTGTTGATGCAAGAGTTTGATAAAACCATCATGGATAAATCGGGGAAGGCTAATGTTGTTGTAGATTTTCTCTTGAGATTGACTACATCATAGGATAATCAAATCATAGATGACTCTTTTCTTGATGAGCACCTATTCTCTATTCATATTCAAATGCCTTGGTATGCTGATATAGCCAATTATTTTGTGACCAGAAGAGTACCTCCCCATTTCTCACCAAAGGAAAGAAGAGTGCTTATTGAAAAGTATTTCCCTTTTTTCCTAGATTCTTGGATGTCTATTTTACACTAGACCTAATCATGTTATGAGAAGATGTGTTAGAAAAGATGATACATATGACATTTTGCATGCATGTCATGATGAACCATGTGGAGGACATTTTGTAGCAAAAAGGACAACCATGAAGATCTTGAATATAAGATATTATTGGCCAACACTCCACGAAGATGTAGATAAGTACACAAGGAAATGTGATAGATTCTAGAGGATGGGTTGATCAACTAGATCAGATGAAGTGCCACTTCATCCCCAAGTAGTGATCACTTCTTTTGATAAGTGGGGGCTAGATTTTGTAGGACACATTAACCTACCATTTCATGTCAATTCCTATATTTTAGTTTGCATAGATTATGTAACTAAGTGGGTAGAGGTCAAGGCCATGAAGCATGCATGAGATAATAAAGTTGTAGAATTCTTGTATGAAGATATTTTACCAAATATGAGGTCCTAAGAGAGATTTTTACTGACCAAGGAGCTCAGTTTACTTCAACTCTTGTAATAGCCTTGGTTAATGAATACAAAATCAGGCATAGGAAGTCCACCCCTTATCACCCTCAAGCCAATGGAAAGGTTGAGGTCACCAATAGGGAGATTGAAGTAATTCTAACCAAGATAGTAGCCATTCACAAAAAGGACTGGGCAAGAAAATTGCAAGTGGTAGTATGAGCTTATAAAACTACTTGGAAAACCACCACTATCTTCCCTTTGATTTTTTGTATGGAAAGACATCCATGATGCCAATTGAGTTTGAATACAAGACCCTGAGAACTATAGTTGACCTAGGGATGGACCTTTATACAACACATAAAGAGTCAATTATGCAGCTGAATGCTTTGGATGAGATGAGAAGAATGTCATTGCACCATACTGAGATTATGAAAAATCAAAGAGTACGATGGAATGATTAATTTATCAAGGAGAATAAGTTTCAACCAGGTGACTAGGCATTATTATATGACTCCAAGTACCAGGATAATCGAGGGAAGCTACAAACAAGATGGCTTGGACCATATGAGATTGTTGAAGTCTTTCCTAATGGAGTCGTGTAGTTGACTACCATTGACCCTATTAGATTCAAGCTACTCGTCAATGGTCATCATCTTAGGCTATATCACAAGCCAACTTATAAGCGGGAGTTCTTGTAACAACTTTCCCAACAGTCAGCAAATGAGTTTCCTGTAGATGAAAGTGGTGGAACTAGCATCGAACCTTTCGACTAACTTAAGGAATGTAACCACCATAATAAAGATTCCACTTTAAAGTGGGAATCCATTTCTTCACCCACCCACGCATCCATCCATCCATTCCACCCTTCTCTCTCTTCCATTATTTCACATCGCCTCATCTCATTCCACTTAATTTTATTGAGTGCTCAATCATTTTCAAAAAAGGAAAATGGTACCTTCATTTATTTCATGATCTTTGGAAGCATCTTTTGCACATTCAGGTATGTGTGTTTTAATTATCACCACTCTTTAAGCTCATTTCATGTAATCATTGCATAGTCATATGGTAATTCGTGTAACATGTCATTACTACTTGTCTTGTCACCTTTCCTTATCCAGCATGTGAGGACACATGTTACCATTTAGGTTTGGGGGAATGAATTTTTTCTAAAATAACATAAGGTGTGAAGTCATTAGTAGTTTACATTAGAAATTTAAACTTGCCAAATTTTAAAAATCTAGCTCGCATGTGTGATGTGATAGTACTGAGCCGCCAAACTCTTTTCATTACCACCCGCATTGATCATTCATTTCCTCATCATTAATTACTCTACCCTGGCCAAGATTATAAGCATTTTTTGATAAAAAAAAATAGAAAAGGAAAGTTTAGTCGACAATTGCAGTAAAGAATTTTCACGTCAAGGTGGTGATTTTTGAGCAGAATTTGTCGAAAGAGGAAATTTTTATAGGATGATGACAATTTCAGAAGATGGGTGGTAGGTTAATTTATCATGAACCTTCAGTTCATGAATTTCTACTTCAAGACGCATAATGTTTGCTAGAGTTCCAATGATTTGGATGGTTCGATTACTTCACAAAATTAGAGGGATTTGATAAAGGAATTGCTCTTGAATTTTCCTAGACGTTTTTAAAGGGACGAGCCACAGTGAAAGGATTAGAAATTGTGGGAATAGAAGAATGAATTGTTGAAGTATCAGGATTGTCAGCCGATGGAGAAAATTACCCTGTTTCAAGGGATGCTAGGTCAGCAAGAGTTGAATTCATAGTCCATGGTGACCCACCTATCAACATTGACAAGTAAGGTGCGAAGAGGACATCTCTACCTGAGCCATAGAAACAAGTAGCTATTTATATCATTAGGTAAATTACCTCTGAGAGGTGCCTATATAATTTACATTCAGTTCACTTCAAGCTCTTGAGCCACATGAGGCATGGAAGGAGAGTAAACGTGCCCAATGTTCTCTACAACCTCCTTTCCATCATGGCTACTGAGATGCAGAAAGGCAGGGACAACTCTATCTCACATCACTATTTGATAAAATTACTAGTTAAGAAATCCATGAATGATGTGTCTGAAATGTCTTGGGAAGAATTTGTAAATGTTAATCAATTTAGGCCTAAGGAAATTCACCCTTGGGTTTTACCTTAGCCCCATAGGGTTAGCAAGAGACTAAGCCAAGTCAAAGCTACTCCTGGTGCTTCGACCTCTAGCACTGGACCTAGCACAAACCCTCTCATAGTAACAAAAGAGGCCATAAACATCAGTTCTTCAGAAATAGAGCATTCCCTTGAAGCCAGTTCCTCATCTGATTTTGATGACAATGTCCCTTTAGAGCCTCGATTGAGTACTAGGGCATAGAGGAAGGATGTTGAAATCAGTAAGGATAAGGAGTGATTCGAGACCTGGCCTGTAGAATAAGGGGTGTCAAATGAAATAAAAATGAAGGCTCATTCTATTCATCCTCCAGGCAAAGGGAAATAGAGAAGCACCCCTAGGAAAGCATGGTTGGTTGGGCCAGCTTTTTACACACCTCCAAAAAGCCCTAGGAATGAGGAACCATCACAAAGAGACACTGAGGCTCCAATGGAGCAGGAAAATATTGAGGAAAGTGAAAAAGAAGAGGATTTATTTCACAAGGAAGCAAAGGTAACATTGGAAGACCTCACCAATATCACAAAAGAATTGGAGGACGATCCAACATTTCTGCAACATAATGAAGATCAAGAGTAGGAGATCCTGCAACAACAGTCAAAACTGAAATAGGGTGTCCTACAATAAGAGGTAGATGAATAAATAGCACCTTCATAGTCAATGGGACAACCTAAATTGATGTAGATAGTACTACAAGGAGAGCAGCCAATGTCCAAAAAATTGGTAGGTATCCATAATGCCCCTGGTTTTACAACCCATGCCACAATCTTGAATTTATGGAAAGAGATAGAGAGGAGAGAGGAAGAATGGAGGCAAGAAAAGGAGAAACCTAAAAAGGAAATCCATTTGAGGGGGGTATATGTAGGATCATCATGGAAAAAATAGGCCCTTAAGTGGCAAAAAAAAAAGAAAAATCAAAGTTAGGCAACTTGACGTAAAAATTTGAATAAGTTATCAATACCATTTTAAAAATATGTAAGAATATAATCTATAGAAAATTGAATGTAGTTTCTAAACTTTTGTTTAAAAAAATAAAAATCTATTTGGTGAAATTTTAAAATTTCAATATGTAGTAGTACTTCAATTTTAGGTAAAAAATAAGAACTAAGTGTCTGTCTAACCACCCTAACCACAATAAAATGATAATATTTTTTTATAATATTTTAGATATAAGTAGAGGACTCATGTCCCAATGTGATGCATATTTTTTTGTATTTTTTTTCCAAGTAAATAATTAATTATGAATTTTTTATTACAACTTTTAAAAAATATAAAAAAATCGTATGTCTGACCACCTTAACTTGGTCAAAACTTCATGAAATTCAATTTTTCTTTTTGTAATCCTATAGTATGTGAAGCATAGAGTGTGACACATGTTTTGGATTCAAAAAATGTGGTACTATTTGTAAGCTATAGATGCTTTCAATTAGTCTATGAATCAAGACTTTAGTCGTAATTTGAATAGAAAATGAATAATTATTATTTATTAAATTCAAAGTAAAGCATAATTTATATTGTTTGAAATATGATAATATCCTTTAAAAACCCTTTTCGTTTCATCAAATTTGGGTAAAAAAAAAGTTGTTAGCCACATACCCATCATATTGCCACTTTTTGGCCCATCATGATCCTGCACATACCCAAGGATGAAATTATTAAGGAGAAAGATGAAGAGATTGTCACCTTGAAGAGAAAGGTGGAGAACATTGTAGCCGTAGTACCACAAATTATGGAATGCAGACCTACTCCTAGAGTTTATGCCCTCAATCTAAAAGAAAAATATCTTTCTTTCAAACTATAAAAAATTATCTTTGACCTAAATCCCTCCATTGAGACCCCCATAGACTTCTTCAATGCTTTTAGAATCGCCTCTCCAAAAATAAAAAATATGTTGTGTGAATTCTACCTACATAACTTTGCAGTTACAAAAGATCACGAATGGAACCCATTACTTTATGTAGGAGATGTATAGCTAAGGGTATTTTCATCTTGGGTCTAGAATGAGATTAGCTCGGGGAAACAAAATGATGCTTATAGGAGAATGGAGACTAACACCCCTCTAGCTATTAGGGACGAATCAAGCTCCCCTAAAGATATCTATTTAGTATAGCTTAGAATGCTTCTTAGGCCAAGTTATGGAGAAATAATAATGCCTTGGATAGAGGTGGTAGACATTGAGTATGAAGTTAAAATGGCTACAAAGGAAGAACTTGTGAGAAGATACTTGGATCAGAGGTGGAATAGTTTTTCAGATGAATTGAAACAAGTAGAACCTCATTCCATCCATAACTACAGTGCAACATTGAGGCATGCAAAGAAGTATATCTAATTGGGCATAATGAAGGGAAGGTTTTTGCTTCCCTTAACCTTTTAGCCACCACTTCTCCTATGGCCAATGCCTAATTTCTAATTTTTCCAGCCTAAGACTGAGCTTGAAAGGTAGACATGGAGCAATTTTGACAAGTTGGGCGGTTTCTACTAGGATCTGGATTCAAGGACAACATCAAAAGATGTTGGTCAGTGGGAGGTTGCCAATTTTAGAGCCCTCACAAAGCAAAGGAACACCCTTTCTGCTAGAGGACTAGCAAAGCATTAGGTTGGGGGGGATGATGAGTCTAATTTTTGGTCTAGTCCTGGGTAGATGTTATAAGCTTATCTTCTGACAATTTCATAGACTTTAATGTTTAAATTGATGAACTTTTATAATGTTTCCCTCAAACCTTTTATATTTGGTTGATTTCCACCTTGGAAAAAATTTAATGACATAAGCATGTTATGTGGATTATTCATATTGATTTTGTATATGATTGTTGAGTGTTGAAGTAGGTATAGTCATTCAATTAAGTGTACTAATAGTGTCATGCAGTCGTTATTCAAAGATGTCAAATTTAAGAAGGAAACCGTTAGAAGACCATGCTAGAGAATCATCTGAAGGATTCAATCATGGATGACTGTAGTATATTCTCCATGCTAGAGTTGTAACTACCTTGTAATTAATGGCACTGAGCATTCATGGGTGTTACTGCAACATTGAGTCCATGTTGGGCTTGCATGTATAACTAGATTCCCTATAGAATGTAATCACTCTACCATTCTTTTTCATGCTTTCCCTAAATGGAATCCTCTCAATTAGTGGGAGTTGACCACCTAGTTTAACTAGTAGTGTAAATAATGGTTTTAATCTTCTTCTTGAGGGTTCAAGGTCATGGTTATGCGTAGTTCTTGATTGTCTTTATCAATTAACATTGATGTACTGAGCATTCTCTAGTTTTCAATACATCTATGTTATGATGTTGTTTCTATGTTTCTCCATGAATGAAATGTTGGTCTGAGTTGAGCATTTTTGTTTTCAATAGTGTTAGAGGATTCTCATCCAAGGGGGCCCACTTGCTGAGTAATTTGTTCTTTTAGAGTAGATATTTTAGTTGTCATTTTTTGTTCTGCATTTAGTTAAAAATTTGTCTTTGACTATTCTTGTAGCAACTAGAATTATTCCTGCAACCAAAACAGATAGAATAGTTTGATGTTAGATTGCGTAGATCTTTACTCCTATTATGCATTTTGGTTCAGTAGAAGTTGTTAGTTGATGCTCAGTATTGTTTCCTTTCTTTCCATGCAATTTACTTTCCAACATTGTGATTTTCCTAGCTATAGAATAGAGTGACTTCCTTGGAGTTCCTAGTGCACATATAGTGCTAACCCATTTCAATTTCATGTCCTTGGATTGACAAGTTAAATGCACCTTCATGATGACTGAGATAGTTTTTTAGTTCAAGATTTCCAATCTCTGAATAATAGCTATAAGGGATTAGTTATTGAATCATTATAGGTGGCCAATACTTGGTATGGGATATTGGGATATTTATCGTCTAAGTTCACAGAAGGGGAAAATAAAGCATTCAAATTATTGTGCACCTCTTCATCAATTTTAGCAATCTCTTCATCATCATCTTCATCACTATTAATGACTACAAGGGGATGAAGAGTAATTTCTAAGGATGAATCAACAAAGGTGGTTGTGGGGTAGGCTGAGGTTGTTGGGATGGAGGGGATGGAATCTCTTGCAGTATGTTAAGAGGATTATCAAGAATTATTTTCATCAAGGGAGGAGGTTGATTTTCTTTGTTTGTTTAAGTTTTCATTTGTCTAGCGAGAAAATGGCATCATTGTTGACACTCTCTAGTAGCTTGATTTCATCTAATTCTATTATGAATTTTTTGACATGTTAGAGAAGATTGATCAACTTGAGTCTCCTTTGTCTTAGAATGAGATGGATCAATCTCTTTCTCCTTAGGTTTGTAAACTTGTTTAATTCGAGGTGGCAAGGTTGGACTATTCTTAACCTCTCTTGGTCTTTTAGACAAAGAGGTTGAAGGATCAGATTGTGACTAAGTGGATAAGGGTTGATTATTTTTAGAGGGAGTGTCAAGCATGGTCTCATCTATAATAGGGGTGGCGTAAGTGGTCAGGGAAACACCACAAAGAGGCAATTCAAATATCCTTTTGGCTTTAAATTTATGGTATGGTATGAAAAAGAAATCCTTTCTAGGTGTAATAGGTTTTATCAGTTCGGGCCAAAAGGATTCTAAGGAAAAGTTACCTTTTGAGGATAAGGGAGTAAATCGAATATGGTGGACAGTAAAGACTTCATTGCCATGTGGAAACTTCAAACACTTATAAATTACTGATGCAACCACTTTCATTGAGCGAAGCCAAGTGTGGCCTAGCCATAAACGAAATTGGTGGCACTGTGGAATAATAGAAAATCTCGCATCTAGTGTTTTCAGTCCTATTTGTAAGGGTAGCACAATCAATCTGATTGTAGGGAAAGAAAAATCATTGTGTGTTTTTATCCATGCAGTTTCTTTATCATATTTCATCTTGATATAAATAATGCAATACAAAAAAATCCTTTGTGATCACATTTTCACCACAAGCGAGATCTATTAATATCCCATTAGTGGGCTTTTCATAGATTCTTCCAGCTGTATATAGAGGACCATTAGGAAGTTTTGGTAAGATGTATTTACCAGAAAAAGTGATATCAAGAGATTTAGTGGTATGGCCCTTACAAGGGATAATGTTTATCGTAGCTACAAGATCATCCATAGGACTACTATCAACAACCATTGGAGATATGTCATGCTTCTTAGTATGTGTATCAATAGTCATTACATTGGTTTTAGAAGGTTCACTAGCCTTGACAAATGAAGTTTTATGTTTAGGAATAGGGTTGGTGAAAATTTGTAAATTTTGGTTAGGGGGTGCATTGGACTTATATCTTCTATCCATAATGAACAATTCTCCTGAATCAATGAGATCTTGAACTAGATGTTTTAGACACTTGCAATGTTTAGCATCATGTCCATTATGGCAATGGAAGTGAAAAAAAGCATTAGGCTTGAAGGTGGGTGGTAATAGTTGGTTTGGATCAATCATGTGGATAGGTGGCAAAGTGAGCATGCATTTTTGGATTAATTGGTTCATGGTATTATGGAGGGAATTAGGTAAAGGAGTGAATTGTCTATTAGGGTCCTCATAATGATAAGGCACAAAAAACTTAACAACGGCCATGGAATTTTGAACTAGTTGGGTGGGTTGCAGTGCGAACGAAGATTAAACTGTAAAAAGCCTCTATTTGGTCTATGAAAGTTTTGATTATTATTATTATTTTGATTATTATTGTTTTCATGTTTTTTTAGCTTGGATAAAAGTTGATTGGGAATCATGACTTGAAATTAAGTTATGATATTCACACAAGGTCATGCATAAATGTATAAACAAAAGGAATTTCATCATTGTTAACTTATCCTAAAGGTTTCTATGCAAATTCCCAATGAACATCTTTTGCAGATGTGCATTAGGAATATTGACATCTATTTGGGAATACATAGATTGATATCATGAGATAAAATCAACAATCTTTTCATTTGTGTTTCATCTATATCATATGAGGTGAGCCATAGTTTTCTTAGGTTGCATGTGAACTTGAAAGTTATGAAAGCATCCACCAACTCATTAAAGGAGTGGATGGAATGATTAGGAAAGTTAGAAAACCACTCTAAAGCACTATCTTTCAACAT
Source organism: Sequoia sempervirens (assembly GCA_007258455.2). Lineage (NCBI taxonomy): Eukaryota > Viridiplantae > Streptophyta > Pinopsida > Cupressales > Cupressaceae > Sequoia > Sequoia sempervirens. The sequence continues at coordinate 19,504,487 of VDFB02281492.1, read as the reverse complement.
CCTAGGAAAAATCTCGGTGAAGAGTCTCTCATCGAGGAAAATTTCACTACATAAAGCTAAGAAAAGATTAGCATGGTTGACAAGATCTCCTTCCATTTCTATCCCTTGTGGCATCGAGGTACATAGGATCTCTAAGGATAATGGACTACTACAGACATGATATGTGATGGGAGTGGGTTGACCTTGACTAATGGCATAAATTTGATGTTGCATGGATGAAACAATGTTAAGTTGTGTAATGTTAGGATCATGATATGTAGGCTGCGATGGAAGGGAAAATGGCGATAGAGTGTAAGGCATGGTAGGTGAAGTGAAAGGGAATCTAGGAGTTGTGAAGGTGGTGGAAGGTATTTTTGATTCCACAAGTGAAGTAGGAATGCTAGGTGGAACTATGAAAGGAGCCACATAACTAACCTATTTTATAGTAATAGAGACCTATGAAGGTGTATAGGTTGGAATTGATGTAATGGTTGAAGGGGGAGGAATTTGGGAGCCTCCTTGACTAACATGATGGATTATAGATTGAGTATTAGGAGGAGAATGTTTATTATAAATCTCAATAATCTTCTTTAGGAGTAGCAAACCATCATCATGTTCAAGCAATCGATGAAGGTTATTAGTGACAAGTATGGCAGTTTTGGATACATTCTCAAGGGTCAAATCATGTTGTAAATGTGAAAATTCTTCATGAATATTAATCCTATCTTGAGATTTGTTTTGGGTTTCACCATTCATTATATGTAAGGGTGAAGGAATAGTAGCATTGTTAGTGCCTAATACACCATTATCCATGGGTATGTGCAGGATCATCATGGAAAAAACAAGCCCTTAAGTGGCAAAAAATTCAAAAAAATCAGAGTTAGGAAACTTGACATAAAAATTTGAATAAGTTTTCTATATTATTTCAAAAATATGCAAGAATAGAATATGTAGAAAATTGAACGTAGTTTCTAAACTACTAGGTTTGTTTAGAAAAAAAAAAATCTATTAGGTGAAATTTTGAAATTTCAATGTAGTAGTACTTAAATTTCAAGGAAAAAATAAGAAGTAGGTGTTTGTCCTGACCACCCTAACCACAATAAAATGATAATATTTTTTTATAATATTTTAGATATAAGTAGAGGACTCATGTCCCGATGTGATGCATATTTTTGTAATTTTTTTCCAAGTAAATAATTAATTAAGAATTTTTATTACAACTTTTAAAAATATAAAACTCAGATGTTTGACCACCTTAACTTGGCCAAAAATTCATGAAATTCAATTTTTCTTTTTTAATCCTATAGTATGTGAAGCATATAATGTGACACATGTTTTGGATTCAAAAAATGTGATATCATTTGAAAGCTATAGATGTTTTTCAATTAGCCTATCAATCAAGACTTTAGTCATAATTCAAATAGAAAATGAATAATAATTACTTATTAAATTCAAAGTAAAGGATAATTTATATTGCTAGAAAGCTAAGAATCTCATTTAAAAACCCTTTTTGTTTCATCAATTTTGGGTACAAAAAAAGTCATCAGCCACATACCCATCATATTGCCACTTTTTGGCCCATCATGATCCTGCACATACCCCCATACTAGGAGTAGGAGCTCTGAAGATCCCAAGGTCCACAACAAAAGTGCTATCATGGGATGCCATGAGTCTAGAACTTCTTCTCACCAAAGTATTGTCAATGGAATACAAAACACTCATACAAATACTATAAAGAAGGAAGGTGCAATGCAATCTAATGTATGCAAATGCTAATTACTGAGTTACTATTAACTGTAACAAGTTTGAAACTACTAAAAATAGAATGTAGGAAAAATGCCAGAAAATGCAAAAAATGAAATCTAAAAAACTACATAAGGACTAATTTTCCCTAGGTGGCGAATGAATCCCAGTATGCAATATTTTTTATGATTTTTAAATTTTTTAAATGTATGCAATGCAAAAATAGGATGCTATCAAAGATATAAAAAGAACACCTAAAATGCAAAGACAAAATAATGTCCTAATTGAATTGCAATCCAAAATGTATGTTAAAATGCAATATTCCAATGAAAATAGAAATGCAAAGTTCTCAAGAGTCGGGTTCACCAAAATGAACTGTATATTTTTGGCACTCTAGGTGTCTCCAACACTTTTAAGGTTTTTCACCCAAAAAGGATAGATAAGGAGGCTAGAAATCTAGAAAGTTCACTCAAATATGCAATTAAGGATGTTTTAATGCCTAAATGAACTAAACCAAATGCAATTTATTGACTGAAACTAATCTAACTGAATCTAAGACCAAGTTTTATGCAATGTTTGAAAACATAGTGTGATATGCAAACAATATGAAAATTGAGTAAAACACACAGAACAAAAAGTATAGAGATAAAAATGAGTGCACCTGGATCAAGATTTATGTTGTTGAGATGTTTGGAATGCTGATTGAAGTTATTAAAAATGCACAATGGGACTCATTCACCAAGGGTGGCAAATCAGTCCACCTATAGGTGAAAAACTATCGAGAACAGGTTTTTGTCTGTCGACATCTAGAATCTAACAAAACACTAATTTTTGATCTCAGGTGGGATTCATTCACCAAGAGTGGAAAATCAATCCACTCCTAGATTTCTAGAAATTTAGGTAGCAACTCTGCAACACTAGATTTGATAAAGTCTGAATGTCGGGTTGCCAAAGTGAATTTTGTAGAAAACAAATAGAAATCACTCAATCAAGCTTGAAATGATGACAAAATGACTTGAAGAACCTAGTTGACTTGATTCCACTTTTCAACACCTTTTAAACCTGTAAAATCTGCAAAATAAAGGCTACAAACACATGGAAAAAGGGGAAAAATGTTGGTGGGTTAGCAAATAGGGGTTTGCCTTGGTCAAATCCCACTTTGGTAATCAAACCAATAGAAATAATTAAATGCAAGGGAAATGATAAATGAATAACATAAAAGTATTACAAACTTACCAAAACCATTGATCTTACAAGTCTAAATCAATGTCAATGGCTGCTCCAAGATGCTTCAATAATTGCTCAATGATGTATTGAAAAATGCATGAATGCTTAGGTGAAATCAAATGGATTGTATGAATGCTTGGAGATGTTGTGGATGGATGTTAAAATAAGGTGAAATTAACTTATTTATATAAATCTTGTGCCTTAGTAACCTTTCATACATCATTACAGGACAACATCAAGCATACTTTTGAATAAATCCTGAAAGAAATTTGAAATATTTTGAATTTTGGAGCTAGGATGGACTCATTCGCCACCCATGGCAAATGGGTCCCACTTGGGACATAAAATTAGGTGTCAGGAATTAAATGTAATTTAATGTTATGTGTCATGGATATATGAAAAAATACACTTAAATAAAGCTTAGGAGTGTATAAAGGGATCAAATAAAACATGAGAAAGATGTAAATAAGGGGAAAATTCCTAGAAAAGCGTGAATCTTGATGACAAGACTTAACAAAACTTGAAAATAGGACTTTATGATGTTTCAAATGATGATTTGTAGGTGAATTATATTAAATAGAGTGTAGAATAATGTAGAAATTCTTTACAACACTTCACAACACATTCACAAGACTTCAATATTTACATTTTAATAATAAAAATAAGTATGTTCAAGCCATGTTGCAATATAAATTTAAGACAAAATATGTAAAACATAATGAAAAAATACCTAAAAGGCCATGAAAATGGCAAGAGGCCATTTTTCTATGGCACACATATGATGCATTTTTTCACTTTGTGGATTAAAAATTGGACCGTATAGTTTCCTTTATGAGCATGATCTATCTTAGCATATTGCATTCCTCTTAGTGGCTTGATGCATTACACTACATCCCCTAAGTTGCAAATCTTCTATTCTTTGATTGGTCCTCTCTTGGATTCATTAGGCATGATGTTCCCTAAGTTAAGACCTCACACAAACTAAGCAAGAATCCTTTGAACATTTTCTATTTTTTCATTTTGGATTTTTTGTTATATGACTACCATGCACAATACAATTTCATGCATATAGTTCCATTGTTTGTTTTCTTGAGATCCAAGCATACAACTTTTTTCTTGTCTCATGCAGCTCAAAAAGTCATTTCTTTTGTGGCGCCTTATTAAAGTTATCAAGAGGTATAACTGTAGTATGGTTGAGTGAGAAGCCCAATCTAAGGCATGACTTTCCCCATAGCCACCTACATGTGTGAGTGCATACCATCCATGAGTGTATGTTTCTCAAATTTTTAGGACTTCTCACCCAACAAATAGCCAGGAGTTATGTCGCCTTAGAGTGAGTATGTGCTTTTCAAACAAACAACCCAGATCTAATCCACATCAGAATGGACAATGATTGAAGCTTGATCCAATTTTTTCTCTTCTTTTCTTTACTTTTTTTTCTTCCTTATCTTTGGCAGTGTATGATTGGCCTTGTCATTGTTCTTTATATTGTTCTACATGTGTGTTCTTTTGTGCTTATGTTGGCTTTCCAAGGGATCTTTATCCTAGGGGCTTGATAGCCCCTCTTGATTGTTGTTGATCCATCTTGATAGAATTTTTGAACCCCTCTTGATGCACATGGATCTAATTTATTATGAGTTTGAAGCAAGTTCATTCTCTCACTAAAGTGGGGGCTAAATGTGGTCATCGAAGAAGTAACCCTTCTACTTTTTCTAACTTATTTAGGTCCTCAATGTGATTTTGGGTTAAATGTTGCCTTGATATTGTGTTGCAATGTGGATAACACATTCACATTAGGTCTTGGGCCCTTGTGAAATGATAGATTTTAATGATGCCTTACAAAAGTGGTGTGAAGTGTTATAACACACTTTCACACTTTTCTAGGATTCTATCAAATAGCTAAGCATAAAAAATACAATTTTATCTAAAATTAACCTTAATCTTGCCTTATTTGGAGTGTTGTAAAGTATTTTAACACACTTTCACATTCATCTAGGCTTATCATTAATAATTGGGCTTTCTTGTACTTTAATTTCCCCCATTTTGCATCCACAGGCCTTATTCATGTGTATTTTTTAGGATAATCCTAACATTTATGTCATTTACAACATTCAAATCCCAAAACCCACCTTAAATTCCTAAGGTGGGACTCATTCACCATTATGGACGAATGAGTCCCCTTAGGTAGGACACATTCACCTAAGGTGGCGAATGAGTCCCCTTTAGCTCAAAATTCTTTAATTTAAAATTTTGGTGGGTTTTTAATCTCCAAGATCTAAGTTCAGCCTGTAGTGTTGTAATTTCAGAAATTATTGCATAATTAAGTATAAATACAAGGTTCTTTCTTTGATTTTCATACCTAGCATTCAAGTATTGATGCATATAGTTTACAAGGGAACTTGAGGATATACAAAGGCATTCAAGGCATTTCAAGGGAAAAATATGAAGCATTCAAGTGCATTTTCAAGTGTTCTTCATCATGTCAAATATTGTTTGTATCATGTTGTTTTAGAGCTAACAATTGTGATGTAGGATTGTGTGATTCAAGTAAGAATTGCATTCAAGATCTATCACCTTCAAGCTTTATATCCTTAAGATCATGAAATTCAATGCATATGCGAATATTCAAAATCCAAGGGGAGTAGTCGATGAATGAATAAAGTCTGCTTTCAATAGTTTCTCTATCTCAGTCTTAACCATCAATGCCACCTTGGGATTGATCTTTCAGATTTTTTGCTTAACTAACTTAGTGTTAGGACATAAGACAATATTTTGAACCACTATAGACTCATCAATATCTAACATATTCTCATACATCCAAGTTAAGATGTGAGGATGAGAATGCAAGATATTGGAATGCTCATCTACTTCCTCTAAAGAGAGACACTTCCTAATATTTATAACATTTTTAGAGGACTTGGGATCCATAGAGATTTTAATAGTATCCCCCTTAAGGAGGGAACTAAAATATTAAAGATGAGATATTAGAGCATCAAATTATTAACATGATATAGAGGGTCCTCCTCATCAAAACTCAAGCTAGACTACTTGAAATACACTTGTTTATGCAAGCAATACAAGAATAATCTTTTGTGATGTAAAGGAGGCAATGGTGAATAGGAAACTATGAATTCCTCGAGTGCTTCATCTGAAGAGAAGACATCTAGAGGGATATTCTTGGCCTTCTCCCTATTCTCTATCAATTCAAGATGAACCAAACTCAGTGGTTCAGCTGAAATCATGTTAACACTCCTCCAAGGCTTATGCTTAGATTGTTTGATAGAGCATCCCAAACCTAGGTAGTGCTTTCACAGCTTAAAATGGATAGGGACTTGGATTCCTTTCTTGATACACCCTAGGCCTTTCTTCCCATATTCATACCAAAAAGTGAGTTCATATCCAAAACCATAGTTCAAGTTTACAAAACTTTAGGAGGTGGCAGCTCCAAGTAGAGTGTTCATTCCACCAATGAATGTAAAATGTCTCTATGGGGGTTCTCCTGCCTTCTTTGGTAGGTTCACAAACATTAAAATCCTTCATAGGAGTGGGATTACTCTCCTCAGTAGAGGGAGGAGTGGTCTCCTGAATAGAGTCACACTTCTCTTCCTTTACGGGAGCATCATCCATCTTCACATTAGAGAGACTCATAAATCTATACAAGAGGGCCTCACCTTGTATTTTGTGATAAAGAATTCAGAGAATTCCAAGGATTCACAATCATCACCGAGGAAAGCATTCGATTGAGAGGAAGAAGGGGAAGATAGGGGAGACTTAGGATTCTCTACTTTAGGCGGTTAGTCTTTAATAACATTTTCTTTGGGGAAAAATTCCATAGAGGGTATTGATGAAGAACACACCATAGCATCAATGGTTAAGGATGAAATACAACTCTTAAGAGTGGATACAACTGAAGCACGACTGATAGCCACTAGTTCACAAAGATGAACAACTACTAGATCAACATTAACCATGACCACCCAATTATTAGTGTTAAACTTTAAGGATCAGTGTAAGCTCGAGGTTATAGTGCCCATAGCATGAATCCAGGGTCTTCCTAAGAGAATATTGTAAGGTCAAGGACTAGGAATCACATAAACCAACATATGTCGGTAACAGGGCCTAGCTGCAAAGGGAATATTATCGTACCTAGAGCTTGACGGCCAGCATTATCAAACCCACAAATGTACAAGGAAAAATCCACTAAAGAAGATTAATGAACTTTAATCTTAGGTAATAGGTCGATATCACAAATGTTGAGATTTGAACTAGTGTCAATGAGAGTATGCCTAATACCAATATTATTAACATTAATTATAATCTTTAAGGGATCCGCTTGCTTATGCACATCTAGAGGTGGGAGTTCTTGTGGGTGGAATGTGATATTCAATGAATCTACTTGAATACAAGCCAACAGTGAATTAACATCCATAGGCCTAGTAGAGATAGGCAAGAGAATCTTTTTCAAGGCTTCCTGAAGCATCTCCTAATAAACCAGAGTGATCTGAAGACCCAAAGTTAGATCTTAGCTGAAGTAACATGAAGTTGTTTGACAAGATCATAATCACCAGGTGCTTTGATCACAAGTTTAGGTGCTTAGAGAAGGCTTGGTTGAGAAGGAGGTAAAGAAGTAGTGACTTGAGTAGTTTGAGATATAGGAACAAAGGGTTGTTGATCCAAGTTTTTCTTGTTTCTTCTTGTATTATATGTCTTCCCAACAACATTATATGAAATGGAGTCCATGGCTTTCAAAAACCTTAATTAAAAGTCTGATGAATAACTACGACATGAGATATCATATATAGAATAATCCTCCCTAGAAGATAAGTCATTTGGGGTCACATAAATGATGGGTTTCTTAGGGCTTGAAGGAGCCACAAAGACCACAACTACATTTATAGACTCCTCAGCTATTGGAGGGGATTTTTTCTATGGAGATTTATAGATAGGGGAGAGCGCTCCTAAGAATTCATCTAGAGCATCATCCAACATATCAAAATAGTCCTTAGAGAGGGTATTATCATAAACGTGAAAAAATTGTGGAAATAGATCTGAAATCCTTCATGTCGAGTTCACCAAATGTGAGATAAGAGGGATTCACTACATATGGGTCTCTTCATTCCTAAGAGATCACCAGTGAACAAACTACCCTTATCTTCCTTAGCATAAATAAATTTTGAAATAGATGGGTATATGAAAACTTTTATAGGGAATTTCTTTATAACCCGAGAGAGTGAAACTTCTAGATTCTTGCCTTAGATGGGGGAGATCTTGGCCAAAATATGGAAGCATAGATTTAGGACACCAGCATAGTGCACTATCATCCAAATAGTGTATTAGCATCGTAAGCAATTAAAAGATCCAAATCCTAAGTAGGAAAGATAAAGTTTCACTCATTGGCTCGGGTTAGAGGTATACTGAGAAAAATAACCAAAAAAAAGTAGAAAACTCAAAAAGAATACAAGGAGAACTTGGGGAAAACTTACCCTCAACTAGACGTTCAAGTCTTCACTTTGAGTTCCACTTTGTGACCTACACACAAACAAACAAGGGAAAAGGTTAGGGCTATATAGGGGTCTACCTCAGTGGAACCCTGAGTTTTTTGTTCCCACCTCCATAGACAACCAAGTTGGAAATGAGTGTAAATAGAGGAACAAAGCATGTTGTGAAAGAAAAATCTGCTTTAGAAGTGGAACCTACACCACAAATTAGCAAATGAGCAAGTAGGAGAGAAGAGTAAGAGAGAGAGCATTATCCATAGGCCTAGACCCTATCTGGAGAACACAGATGCACCGTTGAGTGCTTGGTTGAGAGTTGTAGCTGTTGGAAGGACCTCAGTTTGGCATGGCTTCGCTTGTGAGAGTGCTTCTATCAAGAATGAAAGTATAGAGAGAGCTTGATTGAATGGCTTGAACCTCCAAATGAGAGAAAAAGAGGGATTTTTGTTGCATGCAAGGGAAATAAAGAGTCGTTACATCTGAATTTTGAATGCTAGGAAATGTGTGAGAGAGATTTAGATTTCAAAATTCTCCATTTCAAACTTGAAAAACTGTCTAGATGCTAGCACATCGCATAGACATTTGCATACTACATAGGTTTTAGAGGCCTAGATTTTTGGGAAATGTGCTATTAGGCTTTTGTTGCTCTCCCATTTGTCCACATGGGGTCATAATTATGAAATTATGACTCATGGGATTTTTACATTAATGCTCTAAGGTGTCATAAATGCTAGGAAAAAGTGTAAAAATGTGGAATTGCCCCTAGGTGCAATTTTGCGACATTACACTTCCTTAGTAGGTATATGAGTCATCCTGGTGTTGAGCATTGGAATGCGGTAAAATGGATTCTTAAGTATTTGAGAGGTACATCCAATAAATGTTTATGCTTTGGGGGATCTAATACTAATTTAAAAGGTTATGTTGACTCAGATTTGGTAGGGGATATAGATACCAGGTGGAGTACCACAGGTTATGTATTTATAGTTGGTGGGACAATAGTGAGTTGGATTTCTCAGTTGCAAAAGGTGGTTGTTTTATCCACCATGGAGGTAGAGTATGTTGCTACAATAGAGGCAACAAAGGAGATGATATGGCTTCAAATTTTCATGGAAGAGTTGGGACAAAAATAGGCTAAAAATTACTTGTTTACAAATAGCCAAAGTACTATAAATCTTGCAAATAATTTTTCCTTGCACTCTAAAACCAAACACATACAGTTGAGATATCATTTCATTCAACCAGTGTTGGAGGATGGACAGGTGAAGCTGGAAAGAATACATATAGATTCCAATCTAGTGGATATGCTTACGAAGGTAGTGACAAGGGAGAAGTTGAGCTCCTCTTCAAATTCAGTTGGCCTTCAAGGTTGAATTCAAGTATAACAGAGAAACAGGGTCCAAGGTGCTTATTTCAAGTGGAAGCTGTAAGTGCAGTAGTGTCATCTAGGATTAGTCTCCAAGTGGGAGATTGTTTGGTGTGGAGCTTGATCAGTCTCCAAGTGGGAGATTATTGGTATGTGGCAATTGATCGTGCTATACAATACACTCTTCATGTATCCTCGTTGGGGTTCGTGGCTAGGCCAAGCCTTGGGTGGGGGTTCAAGGGCATTAGCACCCAAGAAAAAAATTTCTCCTACCTTTTTGCATCATCACCGAAAAGGAAAATCACTGAAAAAGGAAAAAATTGACTTTGTAGAACCCTAATCTAGAAGCTTCTAAGCTTGTTATAAGGGGTTGGGATGGGAGTTACTGGATACAAGAAAAAGGAAATTATTCATGAGATTGTAATAAGTTTTGCACTAGATAATAAAAATCATTGGATGTCTGTGGTTTTGTGGATGAAGCCCAAATTTGGTGAACCATGTTAAATTCTCTGTGTTATAATTTATTCTATGTGTTTTATTCCTCTATTTTATTGATCAAATCTGCATTTAATTGTTATACATATTCCTTCTAACCCTAACATTGTTCCCCTTTATCTGTTGTGTTCAACACTTTGCTTCATCATTGAGTGTGGAAATCTAGGACTCTTTGGCACTATTTATCCTATGTCATTCATACATATTGATGATGTTATAAGAAATTGTATACAAATTCAACGATACCAACTTCCATTTTCATTCTATGTTATTCATACATACTGTTGATGTTATTGGAAAATGTATACAATTTCAATGATACCACCTTCCCTCTCTATCCTATGTCATTCATACATACTACTGATGTTATTGGAAAATGTATACAAATTCATCGATACTACATTCCCTTTGGATGATTTGTTTCATTGCTAATTATAATGAGTGACCCTATCAAAGAACGTAAGGTAGCTTGAAATACACATATTACTCCACAAATTTTTTAATGAAAAGAACCCATCTTTAAAAGTTAATTTATCTAATATAAATATTAAATTTCACATTGCATACTCTTTAATATATTTTTCCTATGTGACAAGCCTCGTCGGATTGGTAGTAGCTATTCTCCCTACAAAATGACATGCTAAGTCATAATATTAGCAATTCCACCTTGGTTTGCAATGGGTACGTAGAAGAGGTGTGGAAGGTCAATTAGCAAAAAAATGGTTTTTTTTTTCATATATTTGTGGAATATATGATATCAATTGATAAGTCATTTACAAAATGATTTTATTTATATATTATTAATAATTTTATTTTATATTTTTATTATATTATATCTTATTATTATTATTATTATTATTATTATTATTATATTATATATATTAATTTTATGCATTAACTATTATATTCATCACACTAATCTCAAATCTATGTAATTTACTATGTATCTAGTTATAAAATTTTCTATAAATTTTAATTCAACTATTTATGCATTTGGATTATATGTCTTCAAAACCTAGAGTTGTCTAAATTTATTTCATTTCATTATTTAGCACTTATTATTAATTGTTTAATATAGTTGCCTACCACTAAAATCGTAAACACATACTCTCTAACATATTAAGGGTGGGTGCATGAAGTTGGTCGCACTTTTGTGGCCAACTCATAATTTTTTTTTGGTAAGATATAACACACTCACATTATAACACGAGCGCGTTATGTGATTTTAAAAGAAAAAAAAAAGGTGAAATGTGTATCATTTGCTTTTTATTGTTTCTCAGCTCTGCCTGCGGCCAAAAACCCTCATTTTCGCGCTCGCGTTCTAGGAGGAAGGATCTCTACAAATTTCATCAAGAATAGTTGGATTTTGTTTGCAAATATGTCACCACGACGATGAAGAGATGCGGGAGGTAAGTATTGTTTGCTATTTGTTAGTTTGAAATTGATTTTGTTTGTTTTAGGTTAGATTTAATTGTTTTTTTTTTTTATTTGTAGGAAATCCTGCAAATCCTCAATAGCAAAATCCTCAACAAAATGCTCAACAAAATCAACCTCAACAACAAAATCAAACTCCCCCACCATTCTCTCAATTCTCTCCTGGCACTCAAGAAAATTTGAGTGAAATTGAGAATAATAGAAAACAACTTGAGGATCTTATCAGTATGTTGAGTGATCCAAATGCTTCAACCATAGAAAGAATGTTTCTAGCAAATTCATTGAAAGACATGTTAAGAAAATGTAGATGCAATCACCCAACAAATATCTGGATGGCAAGATAGGAGGCAGACAGCCAGGGCATATTATGCAGACAAATTATCATATAAACAAGTAAAAGATTTAAAAATTACTAAAGGTGATTTGTGCTCTCTATTCATTGACCCTAAAACAAATCAAAATCTTACACTCAATGCAAAGAGGTTTCCTATTCATTGGTGCCACCACCAAGATATTAAGAACTGTTTTTATGAAAGATGGTATATGGTCTTTGATTACCCACCGCGCAATAATTGTGAAGTCCCCCAATATTTTCTTAGGAAACTATACAGTGAGTTTGTATTGAACCAAATCCCAAATTATTTTGATATGAGGGAGTTCCAGGGGAGAGGTGGGGGGTCAGCTCAGGATAGGCCCGGTGCACAGCCGGATCCTACGCGGCAAGGGAGATGACCTCTTGCTAGGCCACCTCGTGAGAAGATTATGATTCCTACCATTGCGAAGGAGAGTGCCGACATAGAGACATTGCAGGCGATCACAGCTTTGACCTGGAGTGTCATCCATCACACTAGCCCTATTGTACAACGCCATCCAGGGGAGTCTTTAGGTGGTGGCCTTCAAACCCATGTGTGTCAATCTTGCGAGGCAACTTTTGAGTATGACCCTACCGGCACTCAAGAGGGTGCTACGTAGGATCCATATGCTACTACACAATCTGACCTGTATGCATCTATGGGGATGGAGAGGACAACTGACATTTTGCATGATGCATATGGCATCGACACTCAGATAAAATTCAGCATGTTCATTGAATTTAATTTATTAAATTTCGATTGTGAAATGTAAGATTAACTAATTTAGAACTTTATTACTTTAATAAAATTGCGGGGTCACAGTGTACAGACTAGATACACCAATCATCCACCTACTTATTTTTGTAGTACACTTATCGGTGGGGTATGTAAAGTTAGTAAACAATTATAAATTTATTACATGTGTTAATATCATTGTTTTACGAATGGTATTTTAATATGTGATTTTGGAAGTTGAATAGGGTACTATTGGAGGTTTCAAGGAAACACCTCCGAGTGCCAGTAGATTTGATCAAACATTCACAGAGGTAATATATAATTTAAAGAGAACTTAAGTTTAAATGAATTCTAAGTTTAATATATTTGCGTAGTTTATATTCATATTGTTGGTTACGTTGCATTACACGTCATTCAAACTCAAAGCATGACTTCAAATTCGATAACTAATAATAAGAAATATATTTGTTTAATACTTGTACTCAAAATTTTGTTCATTAGATCTCATACATTATAAGTCATCACATGGATCGCTATTGTAACTTTTTTGTGATTGAATAAAGAGTTGTTTTATTTTTAGATGTTGGTGACAGAAACACCGCCAAATATTATGAGGGCAATGGATATTGGTGTTTCCTCCTCTATACGATCCTCGATGGCTCTGATAGGGGAGGTATGAGGAAAATTACTAAATTTCAATTTACATTCATTGTTATAGATGAACTAGTTCTAGTGAAAAATAAAACCATTATTGATTTGTAGTTTAATTCCTATTTGGATGGTTTATATAGGGCTTGAGCATGCCTGAGCATCGGCGTGCAAATATTTCCATCGAGGAGAGTGATCGTGAGATGGTCGTAAGTGATTATTTTGCTAAATATATTAATTTTAATAATGTAATTTCTATATATTAATGTCTTTACTTCTTATTGTAACAGTTGAAACTTCACCAAGAGCTAAACACTAGGAGGAGCAGTAGGAGCACTCCTTGAGCATAGCAGAAATGGGTGACAAACTTATCACCATCGGATAGCCCAGCAAAGGGAAAGAAAATTGTATTTGTACCAAAGCATGGAGAGAAATGAATTTTGAATGCACAGAGCCCTTTGTTGTATGCCTACATGGCAATTTTGTACATATTTTGTATTGGATATATTTGACATTGTATGCCTATATGGTATTCTCATAAGCCTATATGGCTATTTTGTAACTATATTTTATACTTATATCGACATATATTGATGTATGCGTACATGGCTATTTGCTTAATACAAATCTTTTTTATCGATGGTGTCCATATTTGCAAATTATAAATTCATGGTTCAATAGATATGAGTTACATGCATTCAAGCACGTATACTTTACAACTTACGCACATATACTTTTTGACTTACGTGTGAACATCAAAAATTGTGAAAATTTATGTGTTTGGAAGTCAAATGTAAGCCAATTTTTCAATTCTCAATTCTTGCATACTCAATCTTATTGACTTATTCCTTCCTAGCACATATTGTGAATATTTCTCATTTGGTGCAGAAGAGAAATTCCTCATTTTTGAACCACTCATAGCAAAGAGATTCACAATAAGACTTTAGCATTGGAACACTACACCATACTTCTCTTGTCTAGACCATAAAGGATTAAAAATTCTTAAATTGATGCAATGATAGTCGTGAGATGAGAATTTATATAACCATGCCTATTTTGAAACTTCACATCTAATACTGCATCAACAAGAACTTAAGAAGTGTTGCATAAGAGTGTTAGGTTTGATAGGCCTTCTCTTCCCTAAGGGAGGAGAACCCGCATCTTGAATTTTCAACAAAATTTTAAGAAGAAAACATTTTACCTAAAAGCTTCAAACCTAGATGACATATTTGGCTAAGTCTATCTTGAAAATTATCAATGCATTCAAACTCTAAAGGAGATTTTCCCTGAAAAGAAAACTTTACCCTTTTTCCCAAGGAAAGAAATTGCAACAAGTTGCATGTGATTTATCTTATTTATTTCTCACAGTTCCTAGTCAATCATTCATGGCTCAGGATAGTTCTGTTCCAAGGAAAGGACACCCAAAAAATCACTAAGATTCTTGTATGATCTGCAAGAAAAAGGTTTTGGCTCTTTCACAATGTAAATAATTGTGTAACACTGTTTTCTTGTTTGCCTTCCACACAGAAAAATGTTCACACTTTTTAGATTGATCAATGATCAATAATAGCTGATTGTAAACACTTGACATTTTTATGTTTGAACTTTAATTTATAATTTTGTATCATGACATTTGAGTAGATCACTAATATTTTAATAGTTCACTATGAAAGTGGTGGTGTCTTTTTGCTATGTTATTTGACTATTAATATGGTGGTGTATTCTGAACTTGATTACTGCTACAAATATGTATATATTTCTGATTTTTATATGTTTTTGTATGACCAAACCCAAAACGAACCCAACCCTAAAAAAAAATTTCCCAAACCGGCAAATCGGGTTCTCGAACCCGATCCCGAACCCAAAACCGAACCGGTAACTTAGTAAAAAATAGATTTTTGTAGTTTATATTCATATAACATTGATTACATTGCATTGCAAATCTTTCAAACTAAAAGAATTGCTTCACATTTAATAACTAATAACTAGATGCTAATAGATGACAAAATTTCAATTACAATATAGTTTTTACAAAGTCAACCTAAGGAGTTATGCAATTACTTTACATTGCATAACTAATAACTAGGAGCAATTGCCAATTGCATTTGGTTGTCATGGAATTCTATGAGACCGCATTTCTTTGAGGCATTTTTTCAAACAGTTCACTACCTTGCCTATACTACCACATTTTTCATACATGTCTACCAAAGCATTTTTTCAAATAGTTCAAGTGTTGCCTTGTTGATATGGCTGAAAGCCTAAAACAAGTGCTTTCGAACAAGCTATGGATGCTTGGAAAAAATCTATCAAAAGCATAATAGTAAGCAATATCATAGACAAGGTTGTGAACTCTTTGAAAAAATGCCTCAAAGAGATGAGGTCTCATGACCTGATGGAATGACATGACAATCAAATGCTTTTGATTGTCATGTCATTCCATCAGGTCATGAGACCTCATCTCTTTGAGGCATTTTTTCAAAGAGTCCATTGCCTTGTCTATGCTAACACATTTTTCATACATGTCTATCAAAGAATTTAGCCAAACAGTTCATTGCCTTGCTGCTATGGCTAAAATCCTAAAATAGGTGCTTTCGAACAAGCTATGGATGCTTAGAAAAAATCTATCATAGCATAATAGTAAGCAATAGCATAGACAAGGGAATGAACTATTTGAAAAATGCCTCAAAGAAATGGGGTCTCATGGTGGTGGAATGTCATGCAAATTGTTAGGATTGTCATGGCATTCCATCACCATGAGACCACATTTCTTTTGAGGAATTTTTTCAAACAGCTTTACCTTGTCTATGCTACTACATTTATCATACATGTTTACCAAAGCATTTTTATCAAACATTTTCGCTTCCTTGTTGCTATGGCTAAAAGCCTAAAATAGGTGCTTCCAAAAAAGCTATGGATGCTTTTGGAAAAAATCTATCAAAGCATACTAATAAGCAATAGCATAGAAAAGGCAGAAAACTATTTGAAAGAGCTCAATAAATGTGGTCTCAATGGTGATGGAATGCCAAGACAATCCATATCAATTTGCTTGTCATGGCATTCGTCATGCCATTCCATCACCATGAAACCACATTTCTTTGAGGAATTTTTTCAAAGAGTTCACTGCCTTGTCTATGCTAACACATTTTTCATACATGTCTATCAAAGCATTTAGCCAAACAGTTCATTTCCTTGCTTCTATGGCTAAAAGCCTAAAACAGGTGCTTTCGAACAAGCTATGGATGCTTAGAAAAAATCTATCATAGCATAATAGTAAGCAACAAGTTGATGCAATACAAAGATTTCCAAACCAATCAACAACTCAGGGACTCTTATCCCAAACTCATCTTGGAGAAGATCAAACAAAATTTCAACATTTCATCAGAAATCCTTTTCATCCACTCAAATTCTCTTATCATTCATCATTCATCCTTCCACAAATCTGTATTCCACGTGTTTGGGTGCAAAAGAGGACCATACCTAGTGTAAACATGCATATTCAGATGCATTGGAATAGTCTGTTTGGTCACACGAGTTGCAGAATGAAAATTGCACCACTTTGCAACTTTCCACGGCTTCCATTTGACACTTTTTCCATCAACTGAAAATTGGAGACTATGGGAAAACCACTCTGAGATAATGAAAATTGAGAGAGGTTATTGTAGAGGGACCCAACGCGATCCCATAGGATTAGACGAGAAGTTTCTAAGCATCATGGCATTTGAGTAACCTCATGCTAAAGTTTGTAGGCATTTTTCCCTTTGGACCCTTAAGGGATCGATCTGGTTGAACGTAGCTTGGAGCGATTCCGCATGTTTGGGTGCAAAAGAGGACCATGCCTAGTGTAAAAATTCCTATTCCAATGCGTTTGAATAGTCTGTTTGGTCACACAAGTTGCAGAATGAAAATTGCACCACTTTGCAACTCTCCACTACTTCCATTTGACACTTTTTCCATCAACTGAAAACTGGAGACTATGGGAAAACCACTCCGAGATAACAAAAACCAAGAGGGGTTATTGTAGAGGGGCCCAACATGATCCCATAGGATCAGACAAAAATTTTCTAAGCATCACGATGTTTGAGTAACCTCATGCTGAAGTTTACAGGCATTTTTCCCTTTGGACCCTTAAGGGATCAATTCGGTTGAACATAGCTTGGAGCGATTTTGCGTGTTTGGGTGTGAAAGAGGACCATGCCTAGTGTAAACATGTCTATTTAGACACATTGGAACAGTCCATTTGGTCACATGAGTTGCAGAACGAAAATTGCACCACTTTGCAACTTTCCACTATTTCCATTTGACACTTTTTCCATCAACTGAAAACTAGAGACTACGGGAAAACCACTTCGAGATAATGAAAACCAAGAGAGGTTATTGTAGAGGATCGCAACCCAATCCCATAGGATTAGACAAGAATTTTCTAAGCATCACAGTGTCCAAGTAACCTCATGCTAAAGTTTGCAGTAATTTTTCCCTTTGGACCCTTAAGGGATCGATCCGGTTGAACGTAGCTCGAAGCGATTCCATGTGTTTGGGTACAAAAGAGGACCATTCCTAGTGTAAATATTCCTATTACATGATAAATGGTCTGTAAAGCCCTTATTTAACATAAATAACCCTAAAACACTTAAATTAAAAGGTTCACCACATGAATCCCCTTATTGATCCACTTCTTTACATCATGACTCAATTGACCTAATACATACAAAAATGGTATTGAATCCTTATTAAATGAAATAGAATGACCTCAAACCATCTAATAACACCCTAAATGATCAAATGACCAAATAATAGAAACCAAAAGGGTTCAAGTGTTGAAAATATGGAGTTGGTGCTCCTGCTTTCAAAATTATGATTCCCAACAACATACAATGTTCACAAGGCCTTTTTGAAGGCATATCAACCTCCTTAACTGACTACAACCACTTTTCAACTTCTTTTACAAGTGTGACCCTTCAACTTCTAAGTATTTGCAAAATGACAACTTTTGGTTTGACAACATTACATTGTTATGTGCAACTTTTGACATATTGATTTAAATGACTCCATCCCTAAAGTAGTGACCTTATGATGGCCTCATTACATCATCTTGACCCTTACATTAGGAATTTACATACATTTTCACATTTAAGCCATTGAAGGCTTCATTACACCAAATTGACAACATGCTAACATGACATTGCAACCTCATATCCTACCAACCTAGATTGACTTAAAACACCGTTGTGCATATACTTACAAATTAATCCAATGAACCATCTGGGTCTGCTCTACTCTTTATTGTGTCAAGTATTGCCTCATGGTCAGACTCACGGACCTTCCACAAGGTCTTGTTCAAAGGTCTACCCCGATATTTTCTCAAATGAACATTGGATGCCATGACAAGGTTTGAGTAATAAAGAATCTTACGATGCGTGTCAAATTCCTCAAACAACCAATGTTTAACACTCTTATGTGGGTACCTTCTCAGCCATGTTCTAGTAACAACAAATGATCCTGTAGGGTATTCAATTTTTTCTCCATCTATAATTAGGGATTCCAATTTATTTTTTGCCTCAACACAATGACACAAGTAATAATCTATACCCTCTTTGTTGTCTTCATCTACAATAATTGCATAAACATGCCTTGCATTTATATGTGTGGCATATCTCTTGAAATTACTCAACATTATGAATACAGTACAAAGTAAGATAACAATATGGAATTTCAAATACTAAGCAAGTAGATATATTTCCTAGTTGAATTAGATCTGATACATGGTCAAAGTCGACCAATGATTCCATCTGTGTTAGTTCCAATGCCATCGGAGGGCGATACATATGAAGTGGGCTAAGATAACTTCTCAACCATTTTTCAACCCACTCCCCTGACTCACAATCATTCCAGGCTTGCATTGTACATGAATAAAAAAAGCATACCATCTTTCATGTATCGATACTCCATGAACCTGCATTTGAGCTAAGGAAAGAGTGCAACTCACTCGATCCTCTTAGTGTTCAACAATCCTCATATGGTGCAATGTTAGTATCATCCATCAACCAAAAAAATCTATGAATTGAAAACATACCTTCATTACCTAGACCCATCAAACCATTA
>VDFB02281492.1:19360665-19475801 GCA_007258455.2 Sequoia sempervirens | reverse complement strand
TCCCATAAGCATAAATACATACATATAGGCATACATACATGACACACCAGCATACATATACATACAAACATATGAAAAAACATTCAAAAAACTAGCATTTAACTAAAGGAATAAATAACATGAGTGTGCCACGAAGAAGAAAAAGTGAAAACTAGTAAATAATACACTCACATTATAACGCGCTCGCGTTATATCTTGCTTTGGGAATCCCCGAGCCTTGGCTTTGGTATTTGCCTTGGAATACCAACCCAAAGGTTTGGAGGGCATTCCCAACCACCGAGACATGTTTTTTGCAAATTCTACAATTTTTCACATAATTGGGTTCGTGCTCACCGTCAGGATTGCATTTGGTTCAATATCAATGAAATCGAACACATGGGTAATGTTAAGTTCTCTCTTAGCTTTCCAACGATATAATTTTTTTCACTTTCTGACAATGTGAGGGCTTTCATCCATAATTTCTTTTGTTTGTATGTCTATTTTTTTTCAAAAAGTAGTGTTTGGTTTTTTTTCATTATAAATTAACCATTCATCAAAATTTCAAATAAATTACATTTTTAGAAACTAGATAATATTCTACAAATTTTAAAAAATAAAAATTTAAAAAAATCTATTACTTTCCAAAATTTGTAGGGGGAGCACGGCCAAAATTCTGCTTTTTAGGAAGTGCCCACTTAGAAAATTAGTAAAAAATAAAATATTCAGTAAAAAATTATCTAAAAAATTGTGCACCAACTAGATAATTTTAGCTAACTTCTGACTGTAGAGGTTTTAAAAATACTAAAAAAAAGGTCACCGTGCTTAGGTCGTACAAGAGTTGCTATGTTATGTTTTTTTCAGACAAAAAAAACACGAATTTGTGTACATCCCTTTGTTGAACCCCTTAATCTCAACCATTTTCAAAATAAATTAGTATTTTAGAAAGTATACTCAGAGCACTTCGATCCTTGTTTTTGTTCCATCTCAAAATTTTGAGTGTAACTATCCTCAATTTCACGTCCAAGGTCAGCATTTCCTGATTTTAGAAAAAAAGTGGCCACTTAAGCCCCCTTTTTGGGAACCATCTTGGTGCAGTTACCCTTAATATACATATAGTTTTCTATCAGAATAATCCTTGAACCTCTTTTAGGTGCAAGTGTTAGTATATATATACCTCTCTATATAGAATTGTCTTGTCCTTTGTCTCTCTTTCTTTTTCCTAATCTCTATGAAGATCAATTAAACTATTAGTTTTTTCATATTTTAATTTAATTTGATCTATATAAAAAGATAATAATTATTAATTATAATAATTATATATATGTAAATATATATATTTACATATATATAATAGTTTTATTAAAGATATAATGTATAATAATATTAATAAATAGTACAATTATATATTTAAAATTAATTATTTATTATATAAAATATACATTATATATTAATTATGCTAATATAGACTTAACTACATAGGGTAAAGCATGTTGTAATGTTAAAACATAAATGTGCTCTGATGGCACCTTCAAATTTGCAAAATTTGAAGTATCTATGTTGAAATTTTTTTATTTGCACACTCAAAATTTCCCATGAATAATTTTCCTTAGTGACCTACTTTGGATGGTCATAATTCAGATCCTATTTCTTTCATGCAAAATCCCTTGGTGAGTGTATTAATTGAACATATGTGAACATGTATGTTTGATTTCAGCCTCCAATGATGAGTTTTGAAGAGAAAAGTTGGAGGATTCTGAGACTATTTTTCTGTTTGCATATTCTCAAGCTTGTGAAGTAGCCTCCTATTCTAACTAATATTTCATAGTTGGATGATCATCATGGAAAATGGATTGGTGCTCTGTATTCCTATTATATTCATATTATCCTTGGTCTAGTTTCAAAGTATCGGGATCAAGTTTGATATGTTTACCAGGTCAAAAGAAAATGCAGCTTCTATTTTTACATCTACATTTCCAGAATGTTTCAAAAAGTTCAAATTTGACCCCTAATATCTTATGAAGAATGTGGATTGAAGGAAAGCCTTCATGCACACATACTCAATGGACCAAAATTATTTAGTGTTTCCAGTGGTAGTTTCTCAGGAGAAGATTTGGTGATTTTTCAAGATGGTGACTTAGTGAGCCCTAATTGGCTTTTGACATGTGTACTTGCCAAAAAGTTTGAGTGAGCCACTTTGGCATTGAATATCTTGTACCTCAAGATCTATTTTTCCAAGCTCTTTGTTGCATTAAATTCTTGGGTCAAATGTTTGCATGCATGTGCATTTTCATGACTCTATAAACTTTTTTGACTAGTTTTCTAGGGCGATTCTGAAGGCTACTGGGCTAGTTTTGATCACTATGCAAATATGCTAGAAAGAAATTTTTAGTGATAAAAATTTTCAATTTTACATGCCAGGAGCATTCAAAAGTAGCCTCATCTCAATTCTATTTGAGAACTTGTTTCAAAAGGATTTTTTTTTTAGCCGGGACCACAATAGGACCTGACATGCTTTAAACAATTCACATTGCTAGGATTGGAAACACCTAGTTTTCTTCATTTGGATCAGTTGGGGAAGCATTAGAGAGCTAGAAAGTGCTAATGATCATGCATTTTTAGAGTGCATTAATGTGGGAGAAGTTTTGTATGTAAGGAAAATTTTTATAGAAGGGAGTTGTGAGCAACTCAAAGGGGCATTTTTGGGGAAGATGTTAGTGTTGGACTTGTCGTTGCACCAAAAGATCGACCTTTCAATGCTCGATACAAGCTTTGGTTAAGAACCATAGGATGCGGTTAGAAGATGTCACTAACCCAAGCATTAGTGCTGCAATGAAGAGGAAGGGTCACACATTGCAACAATCCCCCCCAACACAAGCACGGGGTTTGAGCCAACTTGACCAACTCTGATACCAATTGTTGGACTTGTCATTGCAGCAAAAGATCAACCTGTCAATGCCTGATACAAGCTTCAGTTAAGAACCATGTCACAAACCAAATTGTTAGTGCTGCAAGGAAGACCAAGGGTCACACCTTGCAATAGTTAGAATTATTGTTCCTTCCAACAAGTTAACTGAATCATGCAACAAACTCTCATGTAATTGTTATTTTCCTTCTTTTCATTTAATAGCTATGCAAAAATAAAGTGACCATCTTCAACTAGTTTGAAATGTGATAAAAATTAGTGCACACTATTTTCCTATCAATGATGAAATCTAAAAGAGTGCAAACACAACCTTCAAGTGTAATAAAAAAATATACAACCTCAGCCTATTGTTGTCCTTGGGATCACAGACATAGTGTGAAAGGGAATGGAGTTCTACCATCAAATACAAGAAGGTGGTATTTTACTTGAGTTCACCATGGGATAAAGTCACAACTTTATGTAATATTGCTTGGATTCTTGAACGGTTGTATGTTGCTGAAAAAGAAAATCTTTTATACATATTTCTATTGATAGGGTTTTTGTATTATATGGAAGCATATCAAATCTTTCTATCATGGCTCAAGCCTTGAGTGAGATATGATTTAAATTAAAAATCGATTGGAGATGCATGGAAGGTGGATAAAAACTCATCAAATACTTTGTGTTTTTCTTGGTGGCATGAAGTTGAGTATCTATTACTAGCTCGTAGCAAAAAATAAAATAAAATAGCATAAAGTGAATTAGATGATAAGAATTCCACTTGGAGGTTGACGTTATTTTGTAGACTTCACCAAAGAGTGCAGGAATCCAATGGACCTTAAACATATTTGAACTAGATGACTACCTAGTAAAGGGATGCGTAGGGAGAAGGAAATGTCTTTGTTGCATAATGGAGAAGCCACTACACTAGCTGGAGGGATTCCATTTCATATTTCAAATGAAATTTTACACAACATAGTGGCATAGCTTTGTTGAGATGTTGTCAAATACAGTCACTTGGTGCCCATGAGTTTCATGTTACATAGTGTGTTGTCTTGCAATGTAGAAGTTTATGATTTCAAGGGTATGTGCAGGATCATGATGGGCCAAAAAGTGGCAATATGATGGGTATGTGTAGGGTATGTGGCCGATGACGCTTTTTACCCAAAATTAATGAAACGGAAAGGGTTTTTAAAGGAGATTCTTAGCTTTTCACTAATATAAGTTATGCTTTACTTTGAATTTAATAAATAATTATTATTCATTTTCTTTTTTAATTATGACTAAAGTCTTGATTGATAGGCTAATTGAAAAACATCTATAGATTTCAAATGGTATCACATTTTTTGAATCCAAAAGATGCGTCACACTCTATGCTTCACATACTATAGGATTAAAAAAACAAAATTGAATTTCATGAAGTTTTGACCAAGTTAAGGTGGTCAAACATATGATTTTTTATATTTTTAAAAATTGTAATAAAAAAATCAGAATTAATTATTGACTTGGAAAAAAATTACAAAAATATATGCATCACATCCGGACATGACTCCTCTACTTTTATCTAAAATATTATAAAAATAATATTAAAATTTTATTGTGGTTAGGATGGTCAGACAGACACCTACTTCTTATTTTTTCTTTGAAATTTAAGTACTATTGCATTGAAATTTCAAATTTTCACCAAATAGATTTTTTTATTTTTTAAATAAACCTAGTAGTTTAGAAACTACATTCAATTTGCACTACAAATTCTATTCTTACATATTTTTGAAATAATATAGATAACTTATTCAATTTTTTACGTCAAGTTACCTAACTCTGATTTTTCTGAATTTTTTACCACTTAAGTGCCTATTTTATCCATGATGATCCAGCACATACCCTCAACACTTCTTGAAAGCACCTTGTAGTTATCCAATGGTGTTTCATGGAAAACTAGTAGGTATATAGCTTTGATGTAAAGAAGGGGGAGTTGCATATTAACCACCGTAAACATTTCCTTATGCCCAATAGAAACAAAGGTAGGCTTTCCCTGCCCGTCCACATAAGCCAAGGCTAACGTTAGCATGAGGGCACATGGAAGAGGGGAGGAGAAGTTTTTCCCACCAACCAATGGGTCTCCATGCTACCATAAGAGGAGAGAAATGAGAGAGCAAGAAATGGTAGGATGGCTCATGTTGGACTTGATGAAATTTTTTAAATGCATTGCTTAATATTTTAATTTCCTGATGTAAGAATTAAATGTTGTCACATTTAGAAGAAAATATTTTAAATGTGAAAAAGTGAAAGGACAGGTAAAGTTTTTTTAATGACCTGATACAAATTTAAAAGCCGTCACTAGTAAAAAAAAAAATCATTTGCTGGGTGTGAAAATATAAAAGGTAATGTGTGGTAAATATTTAAAGGACTTTCATTATTAAGTGTGCAAAAGTTTAAATGTGAATAAAGGATGCATAGGAGAAATATTTAAAGAGGTATTTTAAGTTTTTTTTTTACACTGAGGAGTAAAGTGTAAAAGGAAAAATGTAGAAGGCATAGGGGAAATTATTTTAGTGCCTGGTGAATAAATTAAAGTGTTCACTATTAAAATACAAAGTTTTTAAACATAAAATGTAAGGTGAAAGGGCATGGTGAAAGTTGAAAAAGTTAAATGGCTCCATTATTAAAGCAAGAATATTTTATTTGCTGGTAAGTGAATATGTAAAGTGCAGCCAAGCAGAGAAAGAAGTAAAATATTTCACAAAGGAATAGAAATATTTTCTGATGCAGGGTAAAATGAGGTGAATGATTTTCACAACCAAGGTAAATTTTAGAGTGAAGGGCTTTGATAATGGCAAAGATATTGTCAATTGCATAGGATGATGAGGAATGGGTCTTCTCAAGAAGGGAACATATTTTTCTGCAAGGCAAGTGAGTGATGAAGTGGTACAATAGATTGCAAAATGGTGTTTTTCTTCAAGCGGTGGGAACTTACTGATCAAGGGGAGAAATGCTACTACATGTCAACTATAGATATATTTTAGGGATTCTTCTTCTTCTCTATCTGTTCTTTCTTTCTAATTTCTAAGGGTTATGAACTTTTAGTTTTAGGAAACGAAAATAGAAAACACTTAGCTAGGAGTTGGAGTTTTATTTACAGGGAATGAATGTACAAATTTCTACAGCAGTGTCAATTAGTTTGAACATATTAATGAAAATATTGTAGAAGTTTTCTCCATTTTGTATTCTCAAATAAATATATCAAGGATATGTTGATTTTTCATTGTAATATTTTTGTAATTGTGTGATTTGTGTATGTGTTTCTTCAAACAAAGAATTAAATTTTCCATGCATATTACTATGAGTTTGAGGGAATGAAATGGATTTTTAAGTATAATTATGCAATAATATGAGAGGTTACATTAATGTTAAAGGGCCACTAGTTTAAAATAAGATGTTTAAATTTATAGTCATGATCTTATATTTGACTCCATGCCTTATGATCCATAAACTTTAGTGAATGCACTTACTCAACTTAGTTCACATAATTAGATTTGAAAACAATCTTACTAAATTCCAAATCTATGTTAGGACCTTTAATTAATGATTCAAATCCAATGTGAAAACTTAAACCATTAACCTTCTGAGCTCTTTTTACTTAACTAATTCTACTTCAACACAGAATAAAAAACTATAATAGTTAAGTAATTGCAATAACACACTCAAAATAGATAACAAGAGTAAGTTGATAATGAAGTTCACCGGTATTGGCTACGTCTCCAGATTCGCTTGAACACAAATCAATCTATTCCTTCTCTAGAAAGACACGGGGACCTTCTCACATATTACAAAAGAACTTCCTTCTCCTTACAAAAGGATTCAAGAAAACAACTCTCACCTATGACCCTACTCCCGTCATCAGAAGGACGATCTCTTTACAAATTAAGCTTTAAAAGCTTGTACAAATCTACAATTCTTGTCTAAGTCAAAAATCATCTCTATAGGACACTTGGTTGAAAGAAGAATGAGATACACTCTCCTCACACCCCCTTTTTTATAAAATTACATAAGCTTATTATGGTTCTAACCATAATATTTGCAAATATTTGCAAATCTCCCATTTTTCCATGGATAAATCCAAAAATTCCCTTAGAGATAAATCCTATCTTGAGATAAATCCTATCTTGGCCTTTTAATGTAATCCTTACATTTAAAAACTAACCCAATTAAAAATATTGGTCATATCATTAGGCTTACAATATAATCTTTTAATCCGTTTAAATAAAATCCTTATCCCCTTAAAAATAGTCTTTAAAATTTTAGCCATTTAATTAATTTTAAACCTCCTCAACCATCATGTAAGGGGCTTAAAATTTTAAAAGGATTCAAATCCTCATTTTTAGGATTATATATTATTTTCCCTTAAAAAAGGTTTTATATAACCCATCCCCTTCAAATATTATTTTAAGGTTGATATTATTTTTAGGAGAATTAAATTTTATTTAAAGATTTATGTATACGAAGGGATTTTCCTTTTCATGAAGAGTGGGAAGGAAAGAGGATTTTAAGGCATGGGTTATGGGATCAAATCCCACTAAATCCTCTCTTTTTTTTATAAATTTATTTTTAAACCATACATTTTTATTTTTTTTTAATGATTATGGTTTAATATTTATACCAAATCACTACTCATGCCACATCACATGCCATGTGTCTCACCAAGTTTCAAGTTTTGGTGATGCCATGTCATCATTTTGACCAAACCTTTGACTGCCCATAATTCCTTCATATGGACTCCAATTCGCACGAAATCAGCACCATTGGAAAGCTCTTGATGAGCTCTTTGGGATAGCGTTTACTTCAACTAATTTGGTGATGGATTTTTCACCTTTTTCTCTCCTGGTACCTAGGTTGACCCAACGTTGATCAGCCATATCTTGGACATACGAATTCTGATTGAGCTCATTCATTGTTGTGTTGAGTCCAGTTCGATGAGCTCTTTGCAATGATACAACTTCTATGGAAATTTGGAACAGTTGAATTTTTAGGGTCCAAAGATCCACCTAGATCAATCCTCCCCACTGAAAAAATTTTGGTCTCCAAAAGTATACTATTCTATTGAAACCATGTCCCATTGTGCATCAAGCCATTCAACATGGTTTCAACATCTGAAAATATACACTGCTACATCTGCCTGTTAGGTCTTACACTTCAACAATGCACAAGCTTTCCTATTGCCACATCTACCTCTGGAGGTCTTGTAGTCTGGCAACACTTAGGTCTTCAAAATCTCATGAATATATAGTTCAAAAATGGATTTTAACATACCAAAATCAAGTAGAAAAATTGAGCATGGTAACCTATCTCTCAGTGCTTTAGTTGCTCCTCCAAACTACTCAAGCATGGTAACTAAGCCTTGTCCTGAAGCTTTCCTTCACCCTTGTTCTTCAGAATGGCTAATTCAAGGCTTCAACATTTAGTTATGTCTTTGTTTGTCTAAATAAACAAGACCATAGACAAAAATTCTTCAAGAAATTTAGTTATCAACTGAGTTCGGACTTATCTTCAAAAATGATCTTGACTGAGTCTTCAAGCTGAGAATATACAGGTCACTCTAGACCATTCTCGCAACTCTTTGTCTGCATGTGTAGATGGTCTTCCACCTCTCTCAAAGTTCTCTTCAAAAGAAGCTTCACATTAAAATAATTTTGCAAGAAAACTGTAAGTAACAAATCTCTATCTTACATTAAGAAGTCAAGTATTCTCCTTTGGTTTACAAGAGATATGGCTTCAAGAGCCTTACAAAAATCTCAACCTTAGAGTAATACAACTTCTTACAAATACTTGAAAACAATTTTATTTAGAGTCTTATACTCCAAACCACTAGTTTGATATCAACAACATATTACCATACTACAAAATGAAAAATGGTAACACAGACAAAGTTGATACAACTATTTAGATGAAAGGTGTTCCCAACTCTTACAAAGCTATTCAAAGGAACTTTCCTTTGCTGGCTTCTCCACCTTTAATTCTTCTACCATAGGGATAGTACCCTCAGGTTCCACCTTCACTTTTTCAACTTCTTGTTGGGTTGATTTCTCGATGGACCTCGATGAATGATGAAGCTCTAGGTGTAGCTTCCAACATTTTTCATCCCAATGCCCGTTGATTTTGTAGTGGGTGTAGTAGTTTTGAGCTCTAGAGGTTTCTCCAATTGCTCCCAATCCTTGAAAATGAGGTTTCTTCTTGGCCTTGATAGGATTGACGATGCCTTGTGTAGTAGTTCCAAGGACCTTTCCATTGTATCCCATTTTGGTAAGCAGCTTTGTTCCAATTCCCTTGATGTGCTTTTCAAAATGTGTGAAAGATTTCTACTCATTCTCCATTAGTTTCTTTTCATCTGATGTAGAATATACCTCTACATAACTATTGTCATTATCAAGAATTTTCACAATGGGCTTCATTGTTGATGATTCCCCTAAACTATTAGTCGGGTAAGTGAGGAGTAAAAGGAATAAGTATCTGCGACATGCGGATAGAAGGAGCATATGTGAGAATACTTTGATATAGGAGGACTTCTCCTATTCTACTTGTCAAGGACCTCTTGTAGCAATACCTGCATTATTTTCTTCTCAATGTTAGCTTCTTCAAGCAACTACTTGAGTTTCACATTCTCTATCTACATGCAATGGTTGGCTTCCTCCAGCTTCTACATTTCATCAAACTCTCACAATGATCCTGGTAGAGAGTTTCAATCATCTTCATCATAGCGAGGAAGTATTCTACCATAGATGTAGTGATTGTCACTTTGGACGTTTCTCCTTACTTAGATGCCATCTTGCAATCAGCAAAAACACTGAACAACTACAAAACAAGCTCAGAAACCTACTCTGATACCACTTGATCCGTAAACTTTAGCGAGTGCGCTTACTCAAATTAGTTCACTTAATTTGATTTGAAAATGGTCTTACTAAATTCTAAATCTATGTCAAGACCTTTAATTAATGATTCAAATCCAATGTGCAAACTTAAACCATTAACCTTTTGAGCTCTTTTCACTTAAACAATTCTACTTAGTTCAATGCAGAATAAAGAACTATAACAGTTAAGTAATTTCAATAACAAACACAAAATAGATAACAAGAGCAAGTTGATAATGAAATTCACTAGTATTGGCTAAGTCTCTAGATTTTCTTGAACATGAATCAATCTATTCATTCTCTAGAAAGACGTGAGGACCTTCTCATAGGTTACAAAAGAACTTCCTTCTCCTTACAAAAGGATTCAAGAAAACAACTCTCACCTATGATCCTACTCCCATCATTAGAAGGACGATCTCTTTACAAAATAAGTTGTAAAAGCTTGTACAAATCTACAATTCTTCTCTAAGTTAAAAATCCTCTCAATTTAGGATACTTGGTTGAAAGAAGAATGAGATAGAACACTCTCCTCACACCCCCCTTTTTATACAATTACACAAGCTTATTATGGTTCTAACCATAATATTTTCAAATATTTGCAAATCTCCCATTCTTACATGGATAAATCCAAAAATCCCCTTAGATATAAATCCTATCTTGGCCTTTTATTGTAAGCCTTACATTTAAAAGCTAACCCAATTAAAAAATATTGGTCATATCATTCAGGCTTACAATATAATATTTTAATCTGTTTAAATAAAATCCTTATCCCCATAAAAACAGTCTTTAAAATTTTAGCCATTTAATTTAGTTAAAGCCTCCTTAACCATCATGTAACGGGCTTAAAATTTTAAAAGGATTAAAATCCTCATTTATAGGGATTATATATTATTTTCCCTTAAAAAGGTTCTATATAACCCATCCCCTTAAAATATTATTTTAAGGTTGACATTACTTTTAGGGGAATTAAATCTTATTTATATATTTATGTATACGGGTGATTTTCCTTTTCATGAAGAGTGGGAAGGAAAGAGGATTTTAAGGCATGGGTTATGGGATCAAATCCCACCAAATCCTCCTTATTATTATTATTTTTTTAATTTTTAAACCATACGTTTTTTTTCCTTTTAATAATTATGGTTTAATATTTATGGCAACTCACTACTCATGCCACACCACATGCCATGTGTCTCACCAAGTGTCAAGTTCTAGTGATGTCACGTCATCATTTTGACTAAAAATATGACTACCAATAATTCCTTCATATGGACTCCAATTCGCACAAAACGAATGCCATTGGAAAGCTCTCAACGAGATCTTCGAGATAGCATTGACTTCAACCAATTTGGTGATGATGGATTTTCCACCTTTTTCTCACTCTTGGTACCTGGGTTGACCCAACATTGGCTAGCCATATCTTGGACATACGAACTTTGATCGAGCCCGTTCAAGTTGCATTGAGTCCAGTTCAATGAGCTCTTCATGATGATGCAACTTCTATGGACATTCAAAATTGTTGAATTTTTAGGGTCTTGAGATCCACCAAGATCACCTTAGGATTGGGCACTGATCTATGATATTACCCAAATCTGGTTTAGAAAATTTTAAACCATTCAATTTTATTTTTCCTATTTTATAGGTTATTGATATTTACCATGTTCTCCATGCTAGTTAATGAAATTTTCCCAATATCTTAGACAATGTTGAGTGATATCTAATGTTTCTTAGCATATTATTGTGAGAGCATTATTTGTTAAGAAATACCCTTTTGAGTGTGTGTATGAATCTTTAAGTATTGCTAAAAGGGTCACCCCCTAGGTCCTATAGAGCCTGAAGTGTAGGGGAAATGTGTTTCAATCTCATTTTTTGTTCATTGGCCAAATCCTACCCTATGGTTGAGCATGAAATGTGGCTTGCTTCTCTGATTTAGTGGATCAATTGATTTGGGAACCAACCAATTGGCGACTCTAATGGGGAACATCAAAAGAGTATCAATTTGGAAAGAGTCAAGAATTTGGTGAATCTGAGCATTTGGTTTGGATATTGAGAAATTTTTAGACCTGAAAGTGGTTGTGTTGTAGAAAATTTGAAATAATTTGTGTGTGACTCTGCTATTGGAGAAGACCTAGAAGGAATATCATCTTTGAAAGAGCTTCATACTACTCAAAGTTTAGTCCTCTGTAAGAGAGGTGGTCACTCTGTCTAAAGAACCTTCTAAAGATGTGAAGAGAGTTTCAGATCTACAAAGATTTCTAGTCTGGAAGAAAAATTTACAATAGCTGTGCAACATATCTAGGTCTTTTTTTCATTTTTTAGTTTTCAAGAATGATACATTTGTGTGTGAAAACCATATTTGAAAGTCTTGAAAAAAATCGGTTCCCTATTAAGTGAAACTAAGCACTCAGAAAGGGAATAGTATTGATTATTATACATACTTCTGAGTTATAATTTATAGCCTCTCTATTATTAAGTGAAGTATGTAATATTTTTGAAGAAACTCATTTAGAAGATCTTAAGCAAGTTGAGATATAAATTTGCATTGTAAAAGGTTAAGATCATGTTGTAATAGAAGTTTGAGTTGCCCTATGTAATTGCAAAGTTAATATGAAAAAGCTTGTAAAGGTGTAATAAAATGTATCATCAACCTATGCATCCCTGTGTGGACCCAAATGTAACAATGCATAGTGTGTAGCCCCTATCATGTCATCAAAAACATTTTAGAACTAAAAGGTATAGAGCCATAAATTTTGATGGTATTTTTGGTTTCCCAAATGTCATACCATCTAAAATTAGGGAACACTTATGACAATTTAATGGTGAGAAGTCTAAATCAGCTAATAAGAACCTGCAAGAATTTAATAATATAATGGATGATTACGAAGGTGACCCTAAGGATGTAATCAAGTTGTTTGTTCAGTCTTTGAAAGGAGATGCAAGAGAATGGTTCTCCTATTTACCAACATGCTCTATCTACTCTACGGAAGATTTTAGAGTAGTGTTCATGGAGCAATTTGGTGAAATAATCAATACTAGTTATGTGCTCAATAAATTTATGAGCATTGAGAAAGAAAAGGATGAGTTGTTTCTAGAATTTAACATGAGATTTGCTAAAACATTGGGGGATATTCTTGATGTTGTGAGACTAAGTGATGCAGTGTGTTTGGTTGTATACTTGGGTGCATTTGATGAGGAATTGAGCTATCTGTAGAGAGATAAGGAACCTACTACACTTCATCAAGCCAATGGGATATCCATGAACATTGAAAACAACTTGAAATATGGAATGCACAAGGGTTATTTTCCTACAAGTGTTTGTTTCCCTGAGGCAACAAATGCTTATGAAAGGTATAAGTTAGAAATTAAAAATTAATGTCATAGCACTTACATCCCTATTGTTTAAGCTTATACATCATTCCATAATGTTGATCAACTAGCCTTATTATGAGCTATGATTCAAACAATGATCTACTTAAAGAGGACTTGTTCCAAGTTGTGAGCATTCCTCATGTTAATAGAGAAAAGGTTAGTGAGAATCCAAGTAATGTGCTATATGCACCTAAGGATTGCATTCATAAAGATTCAAATGCACTACATGTTATAGCTAATAAAGAGATGGAAATAATTTTACATATTTCACATACCACACCATGTAATGGAACTACTAGCTATTCTAGTGATGTGATCATAGAGAGGGTCAATTTGTAGTCTTATGGTTTGGGGGAATTTGGTGACTTGTTTGAAGATAATAGTGATAATAAGATGATGTATTCATCATTAAGTATACAAGAACCATTTAGTCCTAATTACAATATTACCAGGGTTGAAAGCTTTTTCAATAGTGAACTTGGTATCATTGGGCCTGTTCATACAAATTCAACTCATCAGGTTGATCATGTTGATTGTTATTCTGTTGATCATACTAGATTCTATGAAGTAGAGTTGGAAAAGTTTACATCATATGAGGATAACATTAGCAGGAAAGATGTTGATGACATGAGTTCACTCTCAAATGATTAGGTTATGGATTGTGATGAGAATCTAAATAATAGGAATGTCACCATTTTTGGTTGATAGTGCTATGCAACTTGAAGAGCCTTCTCATTATGCTCTCTCAGATTATGTGGGTACGGCAGAAATTTCAAATATGTTTGCTAAAAAATTAGAGAATGAAATGAAAGATAGTATTGGTTGTTGTGAGTTCAGGGCTGATTGTCATTATGCCTATGAAGAGGACACTAAGTGTGGTGTTTTAGAATATAGTGATATTAGGGAAGATTTGGAACTCCATGTGGAGGAGGTAGAGATATTTACGTAAAAAATGAATATAATCGAAAACCCCTTATTTGATGATCAATGATCCTCCATATTCACTAGTTAATAGAAGTGATGATCCTTATTGGTGCAGAGATAATCCAATTTTTACTGAGAACACTGATGATGCATCTGACACAAGGTTAGAATATGGTCTTATGCAAACAAAGTGACACATTGATGAGCTCCTCGAGGGCATTACCTATGAATGTTTTACATTTCATATAGATGTTGTAGGTAAGGTTGAGTATCATGTTGCCAACTACTTGGGAGAGTATGAACACTTCTAGTTTCTAGTTCAGTTGAAAGATATTTTGATGGAGCATGACAATAATATGAAGAGCAAGAAATGTTATTTTCAATATGAATATGTTTCATGTGATGAATATAACACATGTGTGTCATGTGATGATGAAATTTTTTAATTTATGCCTAGTTATACAATGCACAATGACAGAGATTACATTAGCAATAGTATGCTCAGAATAGTTGTGAGAGATGTTAGTGGAAATGTAACTTATAATTAAGTAGATTTTAGTGGTAATCACATTTTTCTACTTGTAGGAAGATAGCTATACTTGTTGCAGTGGTATAGCAGAGGTAAATGTGAGTTGAAGAAATTCAATCCTTCAATAGATTGGTGTTTGACTGAGGAAAATATTGAGTTCCCTTTTCTACTTTGTGGTCTAGGGCCACCAAGTGAAGTTAAAAATTGAAATAAAGAGACTCAGTTGCCCAATGAACCTGACACTCTATCTACTCTCCCAGAAGATTTTGAAATATTTCTTTGTTCAATGAGGAACAAACATCCCTAGAAAGAGCCATTGATAGCACCTTCAAATTTGCAAAATTTGAAGTGCCTATGTTGAAAAAAATTTATTTGCACTTAGAATTTCCCCTAAAAATTCTTCCTCAGTGACCTACATTAGAGGGTCATAATTCGAAGCCCATTTACTTTCATGCCAAATCTCTTGGTGAGTGTCTTCATTGGACATATTTGAACATGTATGCATGATTTAAGCCTCCAATGATGAGTTTTGATATGGTTTTGAAGACCAAAGTTGGAGGGTTCTCAGACTATTTTTTTGTTTCCATATTCTTAGCCCTACGAAGTAGCCTTCTATTCAGACTGATATTTCACAACTAGATGATCATCATGGAAAATGGATTGGTGCTCTGCATTCCCCTCATATTCATATGCTCTATGGCCCAATTTCAGAGTTTTAGGATCAAGTTTGATAATTTTACCAGGTCAAAAGAAAATGCACTTTGTTCCATTTTTACATCTACATTTCAAGAATGTTTCAAGGAGGTCAAATTTGATGCCTAATATCTTATGAAGAATGTGGATTGAAGAAAATCCCTCTTCCAAACATACTCAATTGACCTAAATGATTTAGTGCTTCCAATGGTAGTTTCTAAGGAGAAGATTTGGTAATTTTTCAAGATTGTTACTTGGTGAGCCCTAATTGGTTTTTAACAGGTGCAGTTGCAAAAAATTCTTAGTGAACCATTTTAGCATTGAATATCTTGCACCTCAAGATCTTTTTTTCCAATCCATTTATTCAAATGAATTCTTGGTTCAAATTTATGCATGCCTATACATTTTGATGACTCCAAGAGGTTGCTTGACTAGTTTTCTAGGGTGATTCTAAAGGCTACTAGGCTAGTTTTGATCATTGTGCAAATATGCTAGAAAGAAAATTTTAATGACAACCCTTTTTAATTTTTCATGCCAAGAGAATTCAAAAGTAGCATCATATCAATTTTTGGGGAGTTGAATATTGACCATTGTAAAAAATTTCTTATGCCTAGTAGAAATAGAGGCAAGCTTTCCTTGCTCACCTGCAAGAGCCAGGACAATTGTAGACATGAGGGTGCAGGGTAGTGGGGAGGAGAAGGTTTTCCTGCCATCCTATGGGTCTCCATGTTGTTGTAAGAGGAGAGAAATGAGAAAGAGGGGATTTGTAGGATGGCTCGTTGTGGGCCCGATGAAATTTTTTAAATGCATTGCTTAATATTTTAACAATTGCCTGATTGAAGAATTAATTGTTGTCTCATTTAAAAGAAAATATTTTAAATGTGAAAAATTGAAAGCACGGGTAAAAAATTTTTAATGGCCTAATACAAATTTAAAAGATTTCACTGGAAAAAACAAAAAATATTTGCTAGGCATGAAAATATAAAAGGTGAAGTGCCCGATAAATATTTTGAGTCCTTTCGTTATTAAGTGTGTAAAACATTAAATGTGAATAGAGGATGCACATGAGAATATTTAAAGGGGAATTATAGGGTTTGAGTAGGAAGTTAGGTCCACATTTAGGGAGTCTTTCATTTTTTAGCTTCAAACAAATACCCATTCATTTTTTTAAAATAGGTACCATTTTTGAAGTGTGTACTTGTACCAAAAGGTTTGAAACTCACAAGAGATGTTTTTTTATTTCAATTTAGGCTTAGAAAAGGCATGGTAACCCAACACCTAGGCTTAGACCTAAACCATATATTTTTGGCACTCTAGATCCCTCTAACTCTTATAGGTTTTTTCACCTAAAAGGGGCAGAATTAAGGCCAAAAATGCTAGGGGTTCATTCAAATTATGTGATGTGTGATAGTGTCTATGCTAGATGAACTAAAGTAAGTGCAATCAACTAACCTAAATGAATTAAAATGGATGCAAAACTAAGATCTAATCTATGTTTGAAAACATAATGTGATATGCAAACAACATGAAATCAAAGAAATAATGAGAAACCAAAAAAAACTGGGTTAAATCTAAGTGCACCTAGACTTGAATTGAAGCTATTGAAATGTTTGGAAAGTAGATTTGAGATTACAGAAAATTAACTGATGGACTCATTCGCCAAGGGTGGTGAATCAGTCCACTATCTAGTGAAAAGTGTAGGGAACTAATTTTTGTCTGCAGGGATCTTGGATTTGACAAGGTGGACTCATTCGCCAAGGCTAGAAAATTATTCCAATACTAAATTTTGGAAGTATAGTCACAACTCTGCAACATCAGATCTGTCAAATCTTTAATTTTTGGTTGTTGAGGTCATATTCTGGAGAAAATGGACAAAAAGTACTTAGAAGAGGAGAAAAGATGATGTAATGTCTTGAAGAGGTCAATTTACTTGATTCAACTTTTCAACTCCTTTTAGACCTATTACATCTACAAAATAACACATAAAAAAGGGGGAAAATGTTGGTGGGTTAGCAAATAGGGGTTTTCCTTGGTCAAACCCCAGTTTGGTACTCAAACCCAATGAAAATATATGAAATGCAAGGGAAAGAATAAATGAATAACATAATTTATTACAACTTACATCCAAACCCTTGAAGACACAAATCTAATCAATGTCAATGGCTACTCCAAGATGCTTCAATGATTGTTTAATGATCTATTGCAAAAGTGCTTGACAAGATGCTATACTTGGATGTTTGAATGCTTGATGGATTGGTGAATGCTTAATGATATTCTTGGATGTTAAAATAAGGTAAAATTAAGTGTAAAATTGAATAAAATCCCAAAATAAATTTGAATTATTTTGATTTTTGTGTCAAGGTGGACTCATTTTCCACCTGGATGGCGAATGGTTCCAACCTTGAGAGTGTTTTCAAGTGTTAGGAATTAAATTCTATTTAATGTTGTGTGTTGGGGCATCATTCAAAAATACACTTAAATAAACCTTATGCGTGCATAAGGAGGTCCAACAAGACATAAGAAAAGTCTAAATAAGGGGAAAATGCCTAGAAAAGTTTGAATCTTGATAACAAGACTTAACAATACTTGAAATAAGACTTGTTGATATATCAAGTGATGATTTTTAAGTTAATTGTATTAAATAGAGTCTAGAATTATGTAGAAATGCTTTACAACACTTCAGAACACATTCACAAGACCTCAATATTTAATATTAGCATTAAAAATAAGCATGTTGAAGCCATGTTGCAATACAAAATTAAGATAATACATGTAAAACATGATGAAACAATACCTAAAAGTCCATGAAAATGACAAGGGCCCATTTTTCTATGGCACATTTAGCCCCCACTTTAGTGAGAGGAAGAACTTGCTTCTAACTTGAACTAAATTAGCCATGAACATCGAAAGGAGAAAGTGTTCAAATGTACTTACGTTAGCAAGATGGAATAACAAAAAATAATAGGGATGATCAAGCCCCTAGGATGAAGATCCCATGGAAAACCAAACATAAGAACAAAGGAACACACAAGTGTTGAGACATTAAAATGAAGCTTCGATCATCGATCCAACATGTTTGTGAATCGGATCTAGGAAAAAAGAGAAGATGTGTACTCACTCTGTGCCTGTAGACTTTTGGATCATCCACGGGGTGATAAGGTACAAAAACACAAAAAAAAGAGTAACATACGCTAATTGGCATTCACTCACAAACACAAAAGTGAGTACGGGGAAAATTCATGCCGCTAGATGGGCTTCCCACTAAACCATGCCAAAGGTATACCACCTGATAACTTTAACAAGGCACCACAAAAAGGAAATGCAAATGTAAATGTTGATTTAAAAATTTTATGAGACAAGCAAAACTCTATATGCTTATAACTCATAAAAAAAATGAAATGGAACAATAGGCATGCAAGTTGTATTATACAAGGTGGAAAAATGAAAAGTGTAATGAATGTAAAAAGTAATATAAAAGTTTTTTTAGGGGAGTCTTGTTTAGTTTATGTAAGGTCAATCACTTAGGTAACATTGTATCTAATGTCTCCAAGAGAGGACCAATCAAAGAATAATAGATTCACAACTTAGGGGATGTAGTGCGTTGCATCGAACCACCAAGAGGAATATAGTATGCTAAGAGATATCACACTTATGAAGGACATCATACCAAATTTCCTCCAAAAAGTAATGAACACATCATATAAACAACAAGGCTACACAAAGAACACAAAGTGAAATATGGTGTTGTATTCCCCCCACTTTAAAGTAATTGTTGCACCTCATTCGTGAGAAATTTCTTTAAAGTAGAAGAAAGAAAATGCAAAATAAAAACAAGACATGAGAGCCAACTAAGAAAGCTCTATACCAAGTCATATGTGTCATAGTGAGGCTTCATCAGGTCAAGGAAAAATGAAAAGAAAGGAAGAAAATGAAAGGGAGTTGCCCCATAGAAAAGAAAACACACCAAAAAACATAAGGGATATATGTATTTGGGGTCAGTATGTTCTATGCTGCAATTTTTTTATGAAAGAGAGTGAAACTATCATCATCCCCTAAAAACATAGAACGAGAAGAATGACACAAAGAGAGTGAAAACAAAAGGAAAAAAAAAGATTCATTTTGCGTCAAATGGAAGAGACATTGTGGTCTCAATGCCTTGCATCATCCCCAAAATGAAAACACAAGTGAAAAGACAAAAAATGAAAGAGGATTTTGGGTCAACATGAAGGAGACATTTTGGTCTCAATTCCTTGAGTCATCCCCAAAAGAAAAAACACAAGAAAAGATAAAGAAAAAGAAAATAAAAGAGACCTTGTGGGTCAACATGGAAGAGACTAAGGGAGTCTCTACGCTTTGTGTCATCCCCAAAGGATCAACAAAAAACAAAAAGAAAAGAGACAAGGACCATTTGGGTCAACATGGAAGAGACTAAGGGAATCTCTACGCTTTAAGTCATCCCTAAAGGATCAACACAAAATGAAAAGAAAAGGAAATTTATGACATATAGAAGAATAGAGATACAAATAGAAGAAGTGTACAAAAATAAATAATAACATCAAACACACGATATAGGGGGAACACAATACACACGTGAAAAAGAATGTACAAGAGAAAAGACTAGCAAGGAAAAGGAAAATCAGCCATCTAATAGGTCATCCGCCTCTCAATCATGATCATCAAATTGTAAGGGTGGTTGACTATCTATTGGAGGAATTACTAGTACCAAACTAGGGGAGTCACTAGGTTGCATAGTTGGAATAAGAGATTTGTCATCTAGGCTCATAGAAGAAGACAATAAAGCATTCAAATTAGTATGCACCTCTTCATCAATCTTAGCTACCTCTTCATCGTCATCCTCATCAAAATTAATGGCTACATGAGGATGAAGAGTGATCTCCAAAGAGGGGTGAATAAATAAAGGTTTGTACGAGATAGGTTAGGATTGTTGGGATGAAGGAGATGAATTTTCATGCAATACGTTATCAGGAATTACTTTTGTCAAGGGAGGAGCTTAATTTTCTTTGTTTTTTTCAATTTTTGATTGTCTAACAAGAAAATGACAACGTCGTTGATGTTCTCTAGAAACTTGATTTCATCAAAGTCTATTTTGAATTTTTGTGGTGTCAAGATAGATTGATCAACTTGAGGCTCTTTCATTTTAGAAGGAGGTGGATCAATCTCTTTCTCTTTAACCTTATAAACTTATTTAATGTGGGGTTGCAAAGTTGGGCTATTCTCAACCTCTCTAGGTCATTTAGATGAAAGGGTTGAAGAATCAAGGTGAGACAAAGTGGGTAAAGGCTGATTATCATTGTTTGAGGGAGTGTCATGCATGGTTTCATCTATAACAAAAGGTTCAAAAGTGGGTAGGGAAACACCACTAATAGACAATTCAACAATCCTTTTAGCTTTAAAATTTTGGTAAGCAATGAAGAAGAAGCCTTTCTCGAGGTGTGATAGGTTCAATGGGTGTGGGTCAAATGGCCTCTAGGGAAAAGTTACCTTTGGATGATAAGGGATTGAATCGGCTATGATGGATGGTAAAAATTTCATTGTCATGCAGGAACTTTAAACACTTGTGAATGATTGATGCAACCGCTTTCATTGCGTGAAACCAAGGATGACCTAGCCACAAATGAAATTGGATGGATTGCAAAATAATAGAAAATCTCACATCAAGAGTTTTCAGTCCTATTTGTAAAGGCAGCTCGATCAATCTGATCATAGGGTAAGCAAAACCATTATGAGTTTTTATCCATGCATTTGGTTTATCGTATACATCTTGATATAAATTATGTAATACCAAGAACTCCTCTGTGATCACATTTTAACTACAAGTGGGATCTATTAGTATCCCATTAGTGGGCTTATCATAGATTCTTCCAACAATGTAAAGAGGATTGTCAAGAAGTTTCAGTAATATGTCTTTGTTAGAAAAGGTAATATCAAGAGATTTATTAGCATTTCCCTTATGAGGGATAATGTCTATTGTAGCCACAAGATCATTAATAGGACTACATTCAAAATCCATGGGAGATATGCCATTTTTATCAATATGTGTATCAACAATCATTACATCAGGTTTAGAAGGTTCACTAGCCTTGATGAATGAAGTTGTATGTTTAGGCTTAGGGTTTGTGAAGATTTGCAAGTTTTGATTAGGTGGTGCAATAGATTTGTTACTTCTATCTGTGATGGTCAAGTTTCCTAAATTAATGAGGTCTTGAACAAGATGTTTAAGATGCTTGCAATGTTTAGTGTCATGCCCATTCTGACGATGGAAGTGGCAATAATCATTAGGCTAGAAAGAGGGTGGTAGAGGTTGGTTTGGATCAAGTGGATGAATGGGCGACAAAGTGAGCATTCATTTTTCAAGTAATTGGTTCATGGTATTATGAAGGGAATCGGGTAAAGGGGTGAATTGTCTATGAGGGTCCCCATATTGATAAGGCATAGTGGATTTAACAATGGCCATAGCATTTTGAATGGGTTGGGTAGGTTGTGGTTGAGCGGGTTGTGGTTGGAAAGGTGGATTAAATTGTAAGAAGCTTCAGTTTGGTCGTCAAAAGTTCTAATTATTGTTATTGTTATTTTGTTTGTTATTATTGTTTTTAGGTTTTTCAGTTCAGGTAGAAGTGGATTGGGAATCATGACTTGAAACCGAATTATAATATTCACACAAAGTCATGCATAAATGCATGAATGAAGGGAATTTCAGCATCGTTAACTTTTCCTAAAGGTTTCTATGCAAATTCTCAATGAACATCTTCTGCAGATGTGCATCAGGAATTGTAACATCAATTTGGGAATACATAGATTGATATCATGAAATAAAAACAGTAATCTTTTCATTTTTTTTTTGTCTACATCGCATGAGATTGGCCATAGTTTTCTTAGGTTGCATATGAACTTAGAATTTTCTTATGAAGGCATTTACTAACTCATTAAAGGAGTGGATGGAATGAGTAGGAAAATTTGAAAACCATTCTAAAGAACTATCTTTTAAAGTCCTAGGAAAGAGCTTGGCCAAGAGTCTCTCATCGAGGAAAATTTCACTACACAAGGCTATGAAGGAATTAACATGGTTAACATGATCTCCTTTACCTCCATATTTCTAAAATTGAGGCATTTCTATTGCTCGTGGCAACGGGGTACGCAGAATCTCTAAGGATAGTGGACTACTACAAACATGATATGTAAGAGGAGTGGATTGACCTTGGATAATAGCATAAATTTTATGTTGTATGGATAATACTGTGTTAAGGAGTTGGGTAATAATGAGATCATGGTATGTAGGTTGTGATGGAAGGGAAAAGGGTGATGGAGTATATGGAATAGTAGGTGAAGTGAAAGGAATGGTTTAAGGTGAAGTTAAAGGAATGGTAGGAGGTGAAGTGAAAGGAATTGTATGAGGTGTAAAGGTGGTTGAAGGGATTTGGGATGCCACAAGAGAGGATATAATGCAAGATGGAACTATGAAAGGAGTGACATAACTAACCTATTGTAAAGTAGGGTATGCGCAGAATCATGATGGGCCAAAAAGTGGCAATATTATGGGTATTTGTAGGGTATGTGGTTGACGACTATTTTTTTACCCAAAATTAATGAAACAAAAAGGGTTTTTAGAGGAGATTCTCAGCTTTCAACCAATATAAATTATGCTTTAATTTGAATTTAATAAATAATTATTATTCATTTTCTATTAGAATTACAACTAAAGTCCTCATCGATAGGCTAATTGAAAAACATCTATAACTTTCAAATGGTATCACATTTTTTGAATCTGAAACATGTGTCACATTCTATGCTTCACATACTATAGGATTAAAAAAATAAAAATTTAATTTCATGAAGTTTTGACCAAGTTAAGGTGGTCAGACATATGAGTTTTTATATTTTTTAAAAGTTGTAATTAAAAATTCATAATTAATTATTTCCTTAGAAAAAAATAACAAAAAAATATGCATCACATCTAGACATGAGTCCTCTACTTATATATAAAATCTTATAAAAAAATATTAGCATTTTATTATGGTTAGTGTGGTCAGACAAACACCTACTTCTTATTTTTTCCAAAATTTAAGTACTACTGCATTGAAATTTCAAATTTTCACCAAATAGATTTTATTTATTTTTAAATAAACCTAGTAGTTTAGAAACTACATTCAATTTTCTATAGATTCTATTCTTACATATTTTTGAAATAATATAGATAACTTATTCAAATTTTTAAGTCAAGTTTCCTAACACTGATTTTTCTGAATTTTTTGCCACTTAAGGGCCTATTTTTTCCATGTGGATCCTGCACATACCTAGTAGTCGTG
The DNA here is from genome assembly GCA_007258455.2 of Sequoia sempervirens. NCBI lineage: Eukaryota > Viridiplantae > Streptophyta > Pinopsida > Cupressales > Cupressaceae > Sequoia > Sequoia sempervirens. Next base: position 19,452,179 of record VDFB02281492.1, on the reverse strand, counting down.
ACTTGTGGTGGGGTATAGGTTGGAATGGATGGAATAGTTGAAGGGGGAGGATCTTGAGATCCTCCTTGATTAACATTAGGGATTGTGGATTGATTATTAGGAGGAGCATGTTTATTAAAAATCTTAATAATCTTTCTTAGGACGGTCAAACCATCATCATGTTCAAATAACCAATGAAGGTTATCAATGGAAAGTATAGCACTTTTAGACACATTCTCAAGAGTCAAGTCATGTTGTAAGTGTGCAAATTCTTCATGTATGTTAATCCTATCTTGAGAGTTGTTTTTAGTTTCATCTTGGATTGGATGAAAGGGTGAAGGCATAGTAGTATTGTCAGTGCCTAATCCTCCATTGTCCATACTAGGAGTAGGAGATCGTGAGATCCCAAGGTCCACAACAAAATTGCTATCGTGGGAGGCAATGATTCTAGAACTTCTTTTCACCAAAGTATTATCAATGGAATACCAAACACTCATACAAGTACTACGGAGGGGAAAGGTGACTCAAATGCACGAAAACTAGAAGATATAAATTCTTAAGAACTAAACTACTGCTAACTATAATAGAATGAAAAGTACATAAAAAAGAATGCAAGAAAGAATACAGAAAACACAGAAAGAAAATGTTGAAAAATTAGAAAAAGGACAGATTTTCCCTAGGTGGTGAATGAGTCCCACTATGAATTTTTTTTGTGATTTTCAAAAAATATAAATGAATGCAATGCAAAAATATAATGCAGAATGTGTAATTTTGTAGTTTTATATGATATGTAATAATGAGCTCTAAATGATCTTTCATTAATGAAAACAAAAGAGCTTCTAGAATGCAAAAAAAAATCAATAACCTAATTGAATTGTAATGCAAAATAAAATTTAACATTAAATGTTAATGAAAATAGAAAGTGAAAAGTGCTCAAAAGTTAGGTTCACCAAAATGAACCATAGATTTTTGGCACTCTAGATCTCTCTAACTCTTATAGGGTTTTTCACCTAAAAGAAGATGGATTAGGGCCAAAAATGCTAGGGGTTCATTCAAATTATGTGATGTGTGATAATTTCTATGCTATATGAACTAAACTAAGTTTAATAAACTAACCTAAATGAATGAAAATGGTTGCAAAAATAAGATCTAATCTATGTTTGAAAACACACTGTGATATGAGAACAACATGAAAATCAAAGAAATAATGCAAAACCAAAAAATACTGGGTTAAATCTAAGTGCACCTAGACTTGAATTGAAGTTGTTGAAATGTCTAGAAAGCAGATTTGAGATTACTGAAAATTCACGGATGGACTCATTCGCCAAGGGTGGCGAATGAGTCCACTATCAATTGAACAGTGTCGAGAACTAATTTCTATCTATAGGGATCCTAGATCTGAAAAAATCTATATTTTGGATGTCAAGGTGGAATCATTCACCAAGGGTGGAAAATTAGTCCAATCCTGAATTTTTGGAAGTATAGACCTCAACAACTCTACAACATCAGATCTGTCAAATCTTGAATGTCAAGTTGCTGAGGTCAAATTCTGTAGAAAACAGACAAAAAGTACTTAGAAGAGGAGAAAAGATGATGTAATGTCTTGAAGAGCTCAATTGACTTGATTCCACTTTTCAACACCTTTTAGATCTATTAAATTTGCAAAATAACACATACTAAAGGGAGAAAATGTTGGTGGGTTAGCAAATAGGGGTTTTCCTTGGTCAAACCCCAATTTGGTACTCAAACCCAATGAAAATATATGAAATGCAAGGGAAAGGATAAATGAATAACATAAATTATTGCAACCTACCTCTAAACCCTTGAAGATGCAAATCCGAATCAATGTCAATGGTTGCTCCAAGATGCTTCAATGATTGTTTAATGATCTATTACCAAAGTGCTTGAAAAAATGCTATGCTTGGATTCTTGAATTCTTGATGGATTGTGTGAATGCTTAATGATATTCTTGGATGTTAAAATGAGGTAAAATTAGCTTACTTATACCAATCTTGTGTCTTAGTATCGAGTATACATCATCAAAGGCTGACATCAAGTGTAAAATTGAATAAAATCCTAAGAGAAATTTGAATTATTTTGATTTTTGTGTCAAGGTGGACTCATTTACCACCCATGGTGAATGGGTCCAACCTTGAGGGTGTTTTCAAGTGTTAGGAATTAAATGCTATTTAATGTTGTGTGTCAAGATATTATTCAAAAATACACTTAAATAAACCTTATGAGTGCATAAGGAGGTCCAACAAGACATAAGAAAAGTGTAAATAAGGGGAAAATTCCTAGAAAAGCGTGAATCTTGATAACAAGAGTTAACAACACTTCAAAATAGGTCTTGTTGAAGTGTTAAATGATGATTTTTAAGTGAATTGTATTAAATAGAGTCTAGAATGATGTAGAAATGATTTACAACACTTCACAACACATTCACAAGACTTCAATATTTAATATTAGCATTAAAAATAAGCATGTTCAAGCCATATTGCAATACAAAATTAAGACAATACATGTAAAACATGATGAAACAAGACCTAAAAGGCCATGAAAATGACAAGGGGCCATTTTTCTATGGCAAAAGACCTACAAGTACAAGGTTAGGGAAATTTTGGGAGAAAGAAACTAACTTTCGCAATATGGCTAATGGAATTTTTTTTTAATCAATCTATAAAATTAAAATCCACACCAAATAGTAACTAAGACCAACACAACAAAACAAAACAAAATAGAACAAAATAGACCAACACCCAAATAAACCATGAGTACAACTAATACACAACAAGCATAGACTAGATAAACATAAGAAGTAGCCAGAAAGTCTATCTTCCTTATTGTTACCTCTATTTAAACTAATATTTTCCTTTTATAATTTTATTTTAATTTTCACTCTATTTATTTACGTTTTACTTTTAATCTTGTCTCCTCTATAATCATAGTTTTTATTATTATTTTTTTAGTACTTTTTGAACTCTCTTTGTATTGTGTTGATATGTTCACCATTGTTTAATCATTCTCTTATTGTCATGTACATTATTTTCTAGATTTTTCTTTCAATATTTAGCATCTCCACTTTCATTATAGTATTTTGTACACCTCTTTGACACTTCCCTATTAAACACTACACTTATTGTGAGATACGTATCTTCTTGACATCTTGAACACTCTAAAATGATCAAAATATACAAATATTCAAATTTATTTTTATCAAGAATTATAGAATACAATCTAAAATGTTTTGTAAAATGAAACACCACAAATTTATATTTATTCTGAATGAGATAAATGAAGGGAAGTGTTTTGTTTCATTTAAAATAAAAAAATGAATAGTTAGAAGTTGTGATGATTAAAGTATATTTGTAATGCAAATTTAAGCTTTTTAAAATAATTATTGTGAATAAACACACAACAAACCTAAATAACATAGTTGAGAAACTAAATGTATAATGCATGCTCATTGATTAAATGATGAGGTATTAAGTAGAATAAAGAATATTATTTTATGCCACAATAAATTTGGTCATCATAGTATAGCAAATAAATTTTATTTCTATTCTTATTATCTTAAATCTATAGTAATTTTAGGAACTAGTGGATATCAAATTTGGATTCTAAATTATCAATCTTGTGCTTCATGGAAATTATTTGACATGTTGAACTTTCTTGTTCACAACCATGTTTGTTTAGATAATTATTATATATCAAAACTAACATTGCCCAATATTTGAGTGTATTGTTGTGTGAGGATTGGTGCAATTTAAAAATACTTAGGGGAGATTGCTAGATCACAAGGTTCATGTTCTCCTAAGGTAACTCCCTTGACAAGACTAAATTTATAGTTTTACATAAATATTAGAAATAAAATTCTCAAACTTGTAATTGCCTAGATGATCCTAATATAGATTATGGATGCTTTCAATTCTCCTCAAAATATTATTCTTATAATGATTCTCCTTGTAATGCTTAGCATTTTTTTATATTCACTCTTTATATTTAAATACATAAATGTGTGTCTTTACAGACCATAATATAGGAATAGACGATGTGTAAATGTAATAAATTAGCCCCTAATAGTTAGAAAAAATTTGGTTTATATAATATTTAAATTTGGAAAATGAGGTTGACATAGATTGTGATTTAACCCATGCACCTATGTATTGAGCTATAATAGAGAGAGATAAATGTTAACATGGGTATAAAATGCATCGATATGGATGCAATGCTAGGCACAATAACTAGATACTAAAAAGAAATGCATAGAAGTACGTTAAAATAGGGGTGCATGAAAATACCTAAATCATGGAAGTATGTTTAGATAGGGAGGGATAAAGGTTTGGGATATAAGAAAAAATTACAAAATATCAATTCATTAGTTGATTTGTAATCATATTAATAAAGTATATAAAAATGAGCCAAAAGATAAATGGGAATTATCATGGTTAAGCATAAAATTTACCATAACTTCATTACTACATTTTGAGGTGCATGTGAATCCTAAATTAAATTTGTATTTCAAACTCAACACTTGCAAAAATAAACAAAAAGTAATTCTACATACTAAAAAGGATATAGGGTTCGTACAAAGTAATGGAACCATCTAAATCTTTATGTGTTCCTTCTTTGTATGTGTACACTCCATAGGAATTTAAAAAAGGTGTAGAAAGTAGCTGATGTCATGCAAATAAAAATAAGAACAAATATTTAAGATGATTTAACTCTCTAATAATACTAAAAGAGAGGGTGAGAGAATAGTGCTAAAGTAATACTCTTCCTGGTGTGATGGTACTAGGTTGGTATTATTCTTCAAGTAGAAGAATGCAACCTAATCAAGATCCATCTAGAAATGGAAATGAATATTTAAAATAAAGGTGCATAGAATTATATGCAATCATAACATAAGAATGTTAGTGATAGGATATGCACTCATTCTATTAGTTGCATTCCTTGACTACGATAAATTGGAGTAGTGAGAAAATTAATACATGGAGAGTAAATGTAATATAAGTATGTATGCATGTTCATCATGTAAAGTGATATTTTTCATAAATATATCTTCTAGTAAATATTAAGTACATATCAGTGATAACTTTAAGAAACACGCCTAAAAAAAGATATAAAATCCTGAAAAATCTTTCATTCTTTTGGGAAAAAATATTAATTTCTATTGGTAAATCATTCCTTGTTTTGGAAGAAATATTAATTTTCTTGGCCCTTTTTTTAAATTACTAAAATTTTATAGAAAATATTGGTAAAAATTCATTAATTATGATGGTGAATCCTTCCAATATAAAAAAATGATTCTTATGGAAAAGTAGGGAGGCTAAGGGTGGAAATTATTGATGGGTTTAAGGCGTAGACTATAATATTTACATACCACCATTGATTTAAAATATAAATTCACCTTCATATTCTACGAGGTAAAATTTACCCATGATTTGTAATGGTCATGGGGCCCAAAATTACTTTTGGATTGTTGACCTAATGACCCTTATATTCTATGAGGGAAAATTTACTCATGATATGTAATGCTCATGGGGCCTGAAATCTCTTTTGGACTGTTGATCTTACAATCCAAAAGAAATTTTGAGCCCCATGAGTATTACAAATCATGGGTACATGATCAGCGATCAAAAAGTGATTTCAGGCCTAATGAGCATTACAAATCATGGGAACATTTTACCTCATGAAATAAAATGAGGGCTGTCAAATTATATTACAAATCAATAGTGAAACTAATGATTGGAAATGTGGACCTAAAGCAACTAATAATTATGATATACTATTGGTGAAATAATATAGATTTCTACTATAACTTTTAAAATATAGGAAAATCTAATCTAATCATGTATCAAATATTTTGGAAAATTTATGAGTTATTTTTTTAATAAAATAAATTATTTGGAAATTCAAATAATACTATAGTAATTTTTTGTAAAAATATGGTCATTCAAGGAGCATTACACTCAAACTATTAGCCAATTTTGGATTACCAAATTTCAATTATTGGCCAATTGGCGAATATTATCCACTAAAATAATCCCTAGTACATATCAAATGATAAATGTGAATGTCATATGGACTAGTGATAATCAATAAGGTACATAAATCTATCCCCAAAATAGGTAAATGAGAAAAATCAAGTAGCACTAAAAGGTGAGATAAAATTATGTGAGAACCTATACTACTAGGTAGGCATATACCTTTAAAGGATTTAGGAACATGATAAGTCATGTAGTTGGGAAAGGTGTCTCAACCATGATCCTATTGTTGAGAGTCTATAGAGTAAAAAACATGTCAACGATATAGAGTTAATTTTAGGAAAAAGTAAATATTCTAGGTTCTTTGACCACATCAGCCTCTAAAATAAAATATATGGCTTTTATAAATTTTTTCCTCATAATGGAGGTATAAAAACTTTAAGGACATAGAAAATATCTATAAGAAGAAGTTAAATTTTTTGACCAATTTATAAAATATATTATAAAACATCATAAGGTGACTTTGAATTGAGATAATCGAGCCAAAATAGAGTGTCAAAGTTGGTGAGCTTATAGAAGGTGAAAGGAATATTATATTTTTATCCTATAGACTCATCTTGAGGTTTTGGTGTTTTATTTCTAATTAGATATTTGAGTTTCACATTTATGTGGTTTTGGCTCATTGTTTTTTAATTACCATTTGATGGTTTCATATAGATTAATTCTCCTATATATTGGGTGCTTGAGATGGATTTTATGATAGTTGGCTTTCTAGTATTTTTATTCTATCATAATTATTTTATTAGGAAAATAATGAAGACCATTTTCCTATTTGCTTTTAGGGTGGATTAAAGATTACCTCAAGAACCACATGGCTTCAAACCTATTCAGGAGATCTAGAATGATTGATCAGAGCTTTAATTCAATGTTTTATGTTGATATGATTTGGATGATGGTTCACTAATTAATTTATAAAATATAATGATCTAATTATGAAAACTATGCAAATAAAATAGTTTATTATGATTCCTAATAAATTGATTGCAAAAAGACAAAATTTAGATCTAAAAATCTACAGGTCAAAAACAAAAAAATATAGCATTAAAATTTAAAGTAGATCTAGATGGTATAGGGTAGAGTACATCCTAGGCTATCCTCTTGTTTCACTAGATCTGAAAGCACATGACTAAGGCCACTAATTTGTAGCTCTTGCTTTCTAAGTGTTGCTACCAAAACTTCATTTGTTGATGAGAAAATGTAGATTCTATGACTTGAAAAATTGTAGGGTAAGAATGCATGAATAAAAAAGTAGCCTTCAATATTTCTCTGATTCACTTCAGATTTATAACTTGCACATATGAAAAAAGGGGAAGAGTTGTACATTATAGGGGCTTACCTATTTCAAACCCTGTGTTGATATTTCTACCTCCACAATGGAAAATTATGATAAAAGAGAGAATATCCTTGGATGGATAGATACTAATTGACAAATAAATAATGAATTGAAAACTTATTGTAACAAACCACTTAGATAAAATCTCCCCTTGATGGACTAAAGTCACACTCATCACCTTCAAGTACCAATTATAGCTTGACTTGATTTGATTTGATAGCCTACAAGTTTTAGTACACATAAAAAAGTGCATTCAAAATATATGACAACCATACAAAACAGATGACATGATCTTGAATGATGAAATGCTCCAATGATCTTGAATTAATTGAAGTAGAAGAAAAAATTAGAACTAGTACCTTAGATGAAATTGGGTCCTCCTTATCTAAAAATGATAAAGCCACATTGGTGGAGGTGTATAGTAAGAAATTTAGAGTCATTTACAATGAGTTACAATTCTTATGGGAAAAGAAAAAGATTAGTTAGAAACGCTAAAGCAAAAAATAATAGAGAAGATTAAAGACATTGCTAAGAAATTTGGTATGTTGACTACTTCCACATTTAGAACAACCCAAGAAAGAGAACACACTGATGAACAACAAACACACATTGAGGAAAAGGTTACTGATGTAGAGGGATATCTTCCTCTTGATTCAAATGTGCTAGAAATTGAAGAGATCACAGAAGAAAAAGGTGAAGATGATTGTACGATAGTTACTCATGATATAGGGAATGTTGTGTCCTCCCCACCACTAGTTAATGAAACACAAGTGTCATTCCCTAAATTTACATAGGAAAAAATGCAACTTTTAAAAAAAATAACAATAATATAATCTTACACATATAAACCACTAGTAGTTGTTAACCATGCATGAGCATGGTATGTAATTTTACACACTGAAAGATATTGATTGAAAACTTCATAACCATCACATCATCTGAGAGAAGGGTGAGAGAGACAAGTATGTTAGGGTGTGTGGAGTCTGCCCCACACACCCTTAGTGAGAAGGTTGACCCTAGTACTCTAGCTCTATTTAGGCACATTATTCTTAAAAAAAAAATGACATTAATAATAACAAATTTATTGTATTGAATCATCTCATCAATAATTCCATAATAATAATAATAATAATAATAATATTTAAATAAAACATCAAGGATGGTACTCCTATTATTATTAACTCAATAAGCCAATAGTAAGATTACTATTAGCCATAATTCAAATATTAACCCAAGGAGATTGTTAGTAACCTAATAGCCTCAATAATCATCACCAACAACATTGTTATGGTTTATAGGTCAATTGACCTTCTAATGAAAATGGTTATGTTGTTCAACTACTGCCAACTTCTATTTAAACATGTCTTTTAATGTAATTAATAATGTTGTCAATAAAACTCAACTTCATCTTTACCAAGATTCTAGTTAAACCCAATAATAGTATTAATGTTAAAAACTTTAATGTTATATCAATTCTATTTATTTCATTTAACTAATCGAGCTAAAGCTCACATGGTTTTTTACTCATTGTCACGTATATATCATATAAGAAAAAATGCAACACTTTTCATGAGCGAAAAAAAGCAGGGAAGCCCCCATAGGGTGAAAGGAGGCAAAATAGAGGTCAAGAACAAGGCTCGTATGATCTTTTCAGAGGACTCACAAGATATGGGGCACATTCTTTTAGAGGCTGATGAAATGCTTAACCAGCAATCAAACACTAGGAAGCAGCTGTGTATGGTTGTAGGCAACATGAATATTGACATCTTAGAGGAGATCCTTGACTTGTGTATCCCAAATGCCCTTCTCAACTCAAAGGTGGAACGGCTGCAGAAGAATGCAATCATAGCAAAATTCATTGGTATTTGGCCTACAATGGACAGGATAAAGTAGTGGATCGGGCATAATTGGTTCGGCCTCAAGCCAGAGGTCATTTTTCTGGCCCTAGGCTTCCTCCAATTTGTCTTTGATTCGGAAGCTGGCAGAGAAAAGGTGCTTGCAGGAGGCCGATGGTTTATGGGCAATGCGGGGTTGTTCCTCAAAGTTTGGCACCTTGGCTTCAACCCATATATAGAATAGATCTTGGATGTGCCTCTATGGATTCGTATGTATAAGCTCCCACATGAGTTTTGTACGGAGGACATTCTAAGTTTTATTGGTATTTCCTTGGGAAAATTTGTGAGCTACTCCAGCCCCCCAACTAGTAGGAAATTTGCTCCCTATGCATGGATCTATGTCAAGATTGATCTGAGTAAACCACTACACCACTCAATCTAACTCTCTTCTATTTTTGGGGATTGGTTGTAGGAAATTGAGTATGAGTGCTTTCCCTTCAGGTGCTACAAATGTGGGCGATTAGGGCACACCACCAGATTGTGTGGGGTTCAAGGTAGACCAAAAGTTTTTGGGCTCCCCTCTGGGAGTGCCACATCCAATACACAAAATTGTGAGGTGGACTCCCCTTCTTCCCCTAAACCATATCAATTGGCAGTTATGGGGGCTAATGCTACTACCCCTACTAGTTTGACCTCGTTGATTGATGCTTGCGGGTAGAACTTGGTCCCCCCAACTTAGGATGCCTTGGCTAGTAATATTGGGGTTGATGTTGGTGAAGGTTTGGAAAGCAATTTTGGTGGCTCCCTCCCTCTCTCAAAGGCTGCTGAGCACAATAGTGCCTTTGCTCCTCTAGAACCCAATGTGGTTTCTTAGGAGGGATCACCATAGGACTCGGTGTCAAAGATAAAAACTTATAACACCCTTTTTCCTATAAGCTCAAGAGCTCCTATGGAGGGTAGTGATAGTGATGTGGGCAGGGAGGAGGAAGAGGAAGACAAGAAAAACTCATGGAATATGGTTACCCAGAGAGGCAAGAGGGCTAGCGGGAAGAAATCATTAGTTATGGATGCTGGTGGAAACAATGTCAGAGGCAAAAAAAAGATGTGAGCAAGGCAAAGCAAAAAGCCCTGGAAGAAGTTGTGAAAGGAACTCATGAATCCCTAACTAAGTTTGTGAAGAATGGAGGCAAGCACCTCCTTGCGAGCAAGAAGTTATGAAGCTAGTCAGTTGGAATGTTCTTGGCCTAAATGGCCCAAAAAAGCGTTGCTTGGTCAAGCAATTGATTGAGGTGTAAAGCCCCAATGTAATCTTACTGCAGAAAACCAAAGTGGATAGTGACAGTTTGTTGAGCATGATCCCGAGCTTATGGAATAACAGTGATGGGATGGTTGTTGATGCCCTAGGTTTTGCTGGCAGTTTAGCAATTCTCTAGAAAAAATTCCATTTTGTTGGGGTGAAAACCCATGCAACTGATAGGATCTTAACCATCCAATTAAAGGATCTTAGGGGGGACTTTGATGTGCTTCTCTCGAATGTTCATGCACCTAACATTGATAAGGATAGGCTCATTTGCTGGGAGGATTTGAGGTTGATCAGGGATGCTTCCTTGAGTGGAAACTGGATTATTGGAGGTGACTTTAATACCATATATGCCCCTTCGGAGAAGTTTGGAGGTAGGAACCTCAAAAATTCAGGCTCATTTGAGTTTAGAAGGATGTGTGCTGACCTCTCCCTTGCGGATATTACCCCCAAATCTGGTTCATTCACTTGGAGCAAAAAGCGTATTGGTGAAGACAACATTAAATTCAAAATGGCTTCTTTTGGCTGCTAATTTCCATTAGGAAGTGGTTCATTTTGGAGGGTCTGATCATTGGTCCATCTCTATGATTATTTCCATAAATCACAAACCTAGGGGAATCCCTTTTAAAATGGAAGCCTTTTGGTATGAACATGAGGGTTTCAGGGAAGCTTTAGAAGGTTGGTGGAATATGGAGGTTAAAGGTAACAATAGATACAATTTTTTTAAGAAATTAGGCGAAGTGAAGAATATTTTCCGAGCATGGAATAAGACTGTTATGGGAAATCTCTTTGAGCATAAGATCAAGGTTGAGGAAAAGCTTAAAAGAATTGAGGCTGAAATTACTCAGGCTGGTATAACTGTTGTTTTGAGAAATAGGGAACATGATCTTCTCGAAGAACATAACAAAATTTTGAGGATGGAGGAAATTTTGTGGAAACAAAAATCTCGGGTTAAATGGCTGCAAGAGGGTGACAGCAATACTAAGTTTTTCCATCTCACTACTAAAATTAGAAGGCAGTATAATAAAATCACCAAAATCACCTTATCTAATGGCTCGCTAGTTGAGGATATCAATGCGATCAAAAAGGAAGGGGTGAACTTTTCTTTTTATTTGCTTGGTGTTGATCTTGTGGTCAGCTTACAGGCTCAAGATGATATACTCAACCTGATTCCTAATCTTGTTGATGAGGCTAGGAACAAATTGCTTATGGTTGCATTCTCTAAGGAAGAAATTTGGAATGCCACCTTTTCCTTGGGTGCCAACAAGGCTCCTGGGCATGATGGATTGCAGATTGGTTTTTTCCAAAGGTTTTGGGATGTTGTGGCCAAGGAATATAGGAGAGAGAATGCCATCTTCAAAGCATGGAACTCCACCTATTTAGCTCTCATTCCTAAGAACAACGCTCTAAATTTCTTTGATGAAATGGGACCAATTGCTTTATGTAATGGAATTTATAAAATCGTCTCAAAGGCCATGGCAACTAGGCTTAAGAAATGCTTGGAAGGCTTTATATCAAAGGAGCAGAGTGGTTTCCTTATAGGCAAGCAGATCCTTGATGGGATTGTTTTGGTTCATGAAACCATCCATTCCATTAAATTCAAGAACAAGGAGGGAATGATACTCAAGTTAGACATGAATAAAGCTTATGATAGAATCTCTTGGGGCTTCCTCATTAAGGTTATGAGAAGATTTGGTTTTTGTGAGGACTGGTGCAACTGGATCTTAAGCTGCATCTCCATGGTATCTTAGGTTATTCTTATCAATGGTACCACTATAGACTTCTTCCACCCTAGTCGTGGGTTGAGGCAGGGGGATCATCTCTCCCCCTTCCTCTTTCTCATTGTTGCTAAGGTATTAGGCAAAGCTTTCAAAAATTTTGTGGAGTTGGGAAATGTGAAGGGCTTACAAGTCTCTAATGGTACCCCTAATCTATCTCATCTTCAGTTTGTCGATGATACCCTTTTGTTCGGGGAAGCTAGGGCTAGCGAGGCCAAGGGAATTAAGAAAGTCTTAAGTTCCTACGAGGTTGCTATTGGGAAAAAAGTCAATATTAATAAATTACGGATCATCCTTCTTAAAGATATCACTACTAAGACATTAGAGATTGGGAGGATCTTGGGGTTTGAGGTGGACTACCTTCCTAGTACTTATCTTGGCATGCCACTTGTCAACAAGAGGACCTCTGAAATTGAATGGGGCAAAGTGGTTGATAGGATTCAAGACAAACTGTCCCCTTGGAAGGGGAAGTGGTTAACTCTGGCTAGAAGAATAACTTTGATTAAGTCATCCTTGGCTTCTGTTCCTAGCTATATCATGTTTGTTTTCCATATCCCCAACAAAGTAGCTAAGATCCTTGACAATACCCAACACTCCTTTCTATGGAGAGGTACAAACAACTCCTTCAAATATAACCTAGTGAGCTGGAAAGATGTGTGTAGCCCTAAGAATCATGGTGGCTTAGGGATCAGGAACCTCAAGCAAATGAATGTTGCTCTTGCCGCCAAGCTCGCTTGGAGAATATATGATGAGCAGGAAAAATTATGGAGTGTTGTTATGCAAGTGAAGTACCTCCAAAATGACCTTGAGAACCTATTTTCTACTTCATGTATTCTACCCTCTAGCTCGGGCATCTGGAATTTTTTAAGGAAATGTTGCAATCACATCAGACCACACCTCTCTTGGCAGCTTGGCAGGGGTGACAAAATCAGATTTTGGAAAGACGGTTGGGCTAAGGCCTTTGCCTTCAAGGACTGTGGCCATTTACACCCTCTTGCTAAATATCTGGAACCTCATCTTGGTAAGCTTGCCAAAGATTATATGATTGGTGCCCCCATGGCTCAGCGGCGGATCACTCTTGAGGATCTTGGAGGCACTATGATTGATGCTTGCAAGGAGGTACAATTCATGATTGAAAAATGGCCTATCTCTAACATTGGGGATAGAAGGGTGTGGAAAGGAAATGTTTCTGGCTCAGTCTCGGTCAATTTTGCTTACCATATTTTTTTCTTCAAAGGGTCAGCTGAGCATAAAGATGTCTCCAACTTGATTTGGAACAAGTTGGGCCTCCCCAAAGCGAATTCCTTCCTATGGGTGGCTTGGAAGCGTAGAGCACTTACCTAGGACAAATTGCAGACTTTGGGGCATAGGGGCCCGTCTTGGTGTGTTTTATGCAAAGAGAATAGTGAAGATAAGGATCATCTTTTTTTGCATTGTAGTTTTGCTAATACTTTTTGGAGCTCCCTTCTAAAAAATTGGGGTATTGTTTTGTCCATGCCACGAAACCTCCCAAATCTTTTAGAGTGCTGGAAGCTAAAGATTGTCAACCCTGACTTACGTTTCATCTGGCATACAACTCCTACCATCATTGTATGGCAATTATAGCTAGAAAGGAATAGGAGAGTGTTTAAGGATCAAGAGTGCTATGTTAGCAAGATATGGGACCAGGTGGTGTCCTCATTGGCTGAAATTGGCAATGTGCATAGTAAAGAGGATTGGTATGTGAGTGAAGATAAGATCGTTTGGGCAGATGCTTGGCCAAATTTTAGGTGGCTTGGTGGGAGGCAGCTGTCTGGAATAGCCAAAGCTCCTGACAGCATGTGGGAATTCCCTCGCGCCAACTGGGTCAAACTTAATTTTGATGGCACTACTAAGAGGAATCCTGGCAAGGCCAGTGGTGGTGGAATTTTCAGAGACCATTTTGGTCAGCCTATGGGGTGGTACTCGCAAGATTTAGGTGAAGCTTCAAACAACATTGTTGAAGCTCGTGCTCTATGGTCCGGTCTTAAAATTGCCAGAGACAACAACTGGGGGAGGCCGTGCGTTGAAGGTGATTCGAAGCTCATCATCAATTTCATGAAGGGTGGTTCCTCACACCACTGGAAACTAGCTATTATCATTGATGAAGTGCACCACTTGGCTTCCTCAATTCCTGAGCTATCCTTTTCCCACATTGGCAGAGTCAGCAATAGGGTGGCTGATTGGGCTGCTAATCATGGCGTGGGGCTGATGAATAGGCTTGGTTCGCATAAGGTGCAATGGTCTATCTCCTACCCACAACCAATGCTAAAGCTTATTCAAGATGACATAAAGGTACATCCTCTTGATCTCGTGGCTATGCAGTAGTGCTGCTACGATCCTCTGCCTATTTTATCCTTGCCACTGGCTGATAAATCCTCATTCTTTCCTTGGCTTATGGTGATGTTTGTATCTCAATTAAATTCTTGGGCCTTTTCCCTCTTTTATGTGGTTCCTGGACCCTTATAACCAAGTTATATTTAACAAAAACTAATCATAATAATTTTATTATCCAATCTCAATTGAGCATTCATAATATTGTCATTATTTAACCAAATTAATAGCAATAATATTTACTCCCCTTTTATAATAATAATGCTATTACTTAATGAAAATAACTATAATGTTGATTCATTAACTTCTAGGTTTGATGGTAATACTTAATATAATAATGAATATATTTACTCATATATATTTAACTTATTTACTATATAAAGAAATAGCATAAATGAGTAAAACTTCCTTTTACCTAGTATTTATTCCTTACCTTTTTAAAAATAAATAAATAAATATTTTTTAAGTTATTATATTTTCCCCTCCCTTCATGGGGAGGTGAAAAAAATTTCCTTTTTCTTCTTTAAATAGTTAAAAGAACATGAATTTAAGTGAAACATATTTAGGAAGTGGAAAAAACCCATGGACATCTACGTGAGAAAAGAATTACCTTCAAGGTAGAAAATTCATTTCTTTGTTTTTTTTTTTTAAATTCTTTTTAACATGTTTTTAAGTTTTAATGTTTCACTATTCACATTTACTTAGATACATTTATGTCAATCTATTCTAAGCCCAATAATTGAAGTTAGTTGTCCAGCTAATAAATAAGGAAAATGTCAATATTAACTATTACTATCTTTAAAGTTAGTTTTCAATATAATAAATAAAGTTAGTTGTCAAGATAATAAAATACTCAGATACTTTTATCCATAAAAGTACACAAAATGCAACCTATTTCTAAGCTCCATATTGACCTTATTATAAATAATAATTAATATTATTTATCCTTTATTTTAAATGTTATTAATATTAATTATTACTAGTTATAAATGTTAAAATTGTTTGGACCAGTTTTACTAACATATATTAATAATTATTGTTGTACAGTAATAATATTGTTATTATATTTGCTAGAATATGCTATAATACATTTTTAATATCATTTATTATGGAACCAGCTCGTTAATGCTGCATTGCTCATATTACCAGCAATTTTAATATTGTGCATTATAATACTTCTATCACATACCTTAAAATCAACCACTCAAATACCTTAAAATCAACCTACATCTGATTGATTGCTTGCTGCTTTTAGCTATAGGAGGTAGGGGTGTCATAATAACTTATTGCCAGAATCATTACAATCTCTGCTAAGATGAGAAGTCTTATGTAGCGTAAGGAGCGGGCAGCCCCAACTTCAAAAAAACAATTAAGTGTACTTGAGCATGTGAATTTATTAGTAACTACTTGCATTAAGGAGGACTTACTGTTGAAATCAATATCCCCAGCATTTTACTGCTAATGAAGGCATTATGAGTAGAAACCACACTGGAAGGGAAGCCCAGAGGTAAGCGAGTGAACAGAGGGAACAAAATTTTGAATACATTTTGCAAAGGGGGGTGCTGCGTAAAAATACTACTGTTCTTGTGCTCTATTGCTCACTATATGCAATAAATAGTCCTCATCAAACGACAAGATCTTACAGTCCTTTTTATTAAAATCTTATTTTCTGAACTAATGAAATATGAAATACGTCTAGTTCCAGAAGTAAGGCTCTGCTATTTTTTTTATTTTCTCTTTATAAAAAGAACATAGCAAAGCAGAAGAAGGTTAATATTTTTTGTATCTCCAGCTTGTCCAAAATATACTTGCAACAGATCGCACATTTATTCTAAAAGTAGAATACTAAAACTTATACTTTCATTTCATTCATAATGAATACGTACTTGCAGTAAAACACACACATTACACTCCTAATAATAGAAGACTAATATATTGAGTCTTTGAAACAGAACATTATAATCCACTTCCAAGCATAAAATATAATTTTTTCTTTCCTTTACAAGTAAGGAGTTTTTTCTTTTCACTTGTACAAGATATCTATTTGCAGCATGCATACCAGATTAACATCAACATAGAAATTACATGAGTTTATTTATTTATTCTTTAAACCCATATCACTATCATCAAGCAACCAAGATTGTTCACACATATACCCTTTACAACAGTGAAACATCTGATTAAAAAGCACATATGCTCTCTTAAACAACTTCACCAAACTATAATATTCAACCCAAAAGGGCAGATTCCACCAAAGAGACAACTCTAGTAATGATCAACAAAGAACATAAATGCTTTCTAAACCGTGAGTTCTTCAAACCTGCAAAACTACATAAGACACAAAACTTCTTCCATAGGCCAAGGTAGTGCTCACCTCCCAACTTTTAGTTAGAAAACCAAAAAAGGCCGAGCTAGGAGGCAACCAAGGAATTGGGTACATACAACAATAAAATAAACAAGTCATTTGAAACCACAACACATAAACAAAATACTCTCAACCAAGATTTGCACATTTACATAGAGATTCTTGAAGAATCCAAAGATGGGGATAGAGGTGGACATCACTTCTATATAGGGAGACTTATTAGCAAGTAGAAATATCCAAACAACACAATTTTTTTTTTGCTTCTTCTCCAATCTACCCATTCATCAAAAACTCTTCATATCATACACCTTCATACAACAATCTCCCAAAACACCATATCAACATAAAACAAATTTGAGTGCTCATATTCCCTTTTTTTTTACCTCTCCTTCTCAAAGGAGGAACAATCTCCCCATAGAGGTTCCTACTCATTCATATCCCCCACAAAGATACTCTTTCCACATTGGGTGAATTTATCCTATACAACCCCAACCCAACACAAGGAAATGCAAAGTCACATAAAATGGACAAACAATAAACATAAACCGTCCTCTTACGTTTCCATACACAAAGGATAAAAAAGAGAAATATGCATACAAGTAAAGTAAAACTTACCTCAAATCCAAAGCCAAAATGAAGGTAAGTTGAAGATGAACTCCTATCTTCTACTCCTCCAAGTCCAAGCCAAATTTTCCCTTCCAAAGCATTCCAAACACGAAGCCAAAAAGAGAACCCGTTCTTTGTCTTTCCAAATGATTGAATTATGAGTCAAGGGTTGGAAACCCTTGGAGGAGAGAGTGACACATGTCAATCTCCCATTCACTCCTATAGACACACCTCCCACAAGTTCTCACATATGTGTGAGAACTCTTGGGGAAGTGAAAGGCCAAGGAGTGTTCAACACTCAATAAAGACCTTTAAATCTCATAAATGAGATTTTGGAGCCAACACCCCAACTCCTTCCCCAAAATTTGTCACCATTCTTAACTATCAATTAAGAAGGGTCGCAACTTGCAAAATTCAAAAGTTATGGGATTGATTTGACTCTTAACCCATAGGTAACCACCCTAGGGGTTAGTTAAGGGCCATTTAACCCAATTTAATGAGTAAATCAACCTTTTATATACTCAAAAATAAAATAAATTACAAACATAATAAAGTTTGTTAGAGTAATAAGTTGTTTTACTTAATTAATTTAATCATATTGGTTAATTAATTAAGTCACTTATCACTTTAGTTACTTAAGCTAAAATTAGTCAGATTAATAATTAATTATTTATTAATTATTAAGTGTGCACACTAGGCTTTCCCTTTTAGGTTTCACTTTAGGGTTTCTTGATTTCCTTTTATAAGGATTGATTTCTTTGTAATTATTTTACTTTTCTCTCTGAATAATATACTCTCAATTTTCATAGCCATTCTTGCTTTGCTTCGAATATCTTCTTCTGTGATAGATTATTTGCATGCAAGTGTTCTATAGCTTTTATATCTTCTTGAAAGTTTTCTCTCTTTTGTAGCTTTTTCTTGTTGAAGATAATTGCATATATTTGTTTGCAGATCTCTTGCGTGGAAGGTGTCTTTATTTGTGTTTGATCCTGTGGCTCCTGGTTTTGTGCTTGTTCTACAATTCTAACATGGTATCAGACCTATGCAGTGTACCTGTGCCCATGTGGTTGCCTTTTTTAATGGTTTTTTTAAAAATCAGTTTCTTTTTAAATGTTTTTTTTTAACAAAATAAATATTTATGTATATGTTTTTTTGAAAAAATAATTTATTTTCCAATAAACCCAATTGAAGAAATGTGGAAACAGCCGTTTGGCCGTCAAATTTAAGCTCTTTGTTTTGCTACGATGGCCGTTTGACCATCAAATTTAATGTCGCACCAGTTTTTTCCCCTTTGGAGTTGTTTTCTTCCAAAGGCGTAACTTGGGCATATGATATCGGTTTTTGACAAACAAGATATCGTTGGAAAGTTGGTTCCACCAAATTTCCAATGGTATGGGTTTCATGACCTTTTTCTATTTCTGGTGGATTCTACAATCAGTTGAAGTTAGAGGAGTTGTTTTCATTCCCAAGCTCGTAACTTTTGACCAGTTTCTCCATTTTTCGCGATCTCAGCAGCATTGGAACCATCTTTCAGAGCTTTTCAGTTTCATCCATGCAATTTTTCTAGATTGTTCTTCAGGTATATTTTATTCATTTTTTTGTGTTTTCACACTCTAATGGATTAGTTGGACATTTTACCTCTTAGAAATATTTTGTTTGTGTGGGATGACTCATTTATGGCTATTCTATATGTATTTTCAGTATTCTATCCTATTTGGACATTGTAGACATCTTTTTCATGCATGTTCTCTTTTGTAAACACACTGAGATAAAGTGCCTCATCTTTGTATGTATAATTTCGAGATTCTTGCACATCACTTTATGCCTTATTGTACTCACACTATAATATAAAGTGCCATGGAGATTGATGTTTGCCATTTTTTTCCTTCATACCTTTCTCATGCGTATGTGACTTTTGTTTTCACATCCTTTCTATCAGCTTGTGCTTTCACGTCTACACCTTTAGATTCTCTTGGTTCTTCTTCATGCACTACTTTTTGGCATTCAGTTTTAGTGTACCTATCACACCTCTCCCTTTTTATCATTATGGGGGGGTTTCTACTGTTGGTGTTAATGTTTCATTGGTTTCGTTGGAGTGAGCTATGTATACAGTATTTGTTCCTATGTACTAGGCAGATGCAGCGGCTGATTACCCATGCATTTTAGTGAGATGGATCATTTACCATATAGACACTCTTGCATTCCTATTTTGTGGAGGTAACCTTCCTTCCTCGTTTGATCAAAGTTCTTCAGAATTTTTTGTACCTTTACCATCTATATCTTCGAGTTCTAGGAATTTTCCTTTGTTTTCCATCTGATTCGAGTAGTGTCATTAGGGGCACTCATGCAGATTGTTGTCTTCTTGATCCTAATCATCCTATCTTCAGAGGAGATTCTTCAACACTATAGTAGTCATCATTCGACAGAGTTTGCAGATTTTTCACGCTTCTGTAATGTTCTACATGTTCTTCTTTTTTCAGGACATTTCCTTGATTTGGAGGCTTTTCAGTCCTTCAATCACCTTTGATCTCTTCTTGGAGTAGAGTTTTTTCCCATGAGGTTTTCTCTATTTCTCCACTTTATAGAGATCTTCTATTTGTACATGGGTACCTTACTTGGCCTTGTTTTTCGGGACCCATCTTTGCTTTCATGCATCATTTTCTTAGTGTTTTAGCTACTTCCTAAGTTCATCTTAAGGGGGGGTGTTAGAGTAATAATTTGTTTCACTTAATTAGTTTAATCATATTGGTTAATTAATTAAGTCACTTATCACTTTAATTACTTAAGCTAAACTTAGTCATATTAATAATTAATTATTTATTAATTATTAAGTGTTCACACTAGGGTTTCTTAATCTCCTTTTATAAGGATTGATTTCATTGTAATTATTAACATGAGAATATATGTAGCTTTCATATCTTCTTGAAAGTTTTCTCTCTTCTGTAGCTTTTTCTTGTTGAAGATAATTACATATATTTGTTTGCAGATCTCTTGCATGGAAGGTGTCTTTGTTTGTGTTTGATCTTGTAGCTTGTGGTTTTGTGCTTGTTTCACAATTCTAACAAAGTTAATTCAAAATGTCCTAAAATCCCTCATCAAAAGTTTAATTGGATTTTAAAACATGATCACAAGATTAAACATTAAATATTTTAATCAGAAAATAAAATACAACATAATGAGACTATGGTCCCTCCAAATGGACCATAGTTAGTTTTACATGGCTAACACAAATCAAGTACCCTTGGTTGGCTCTGATCCCATTGGCCATGGGTATATACCTTCACACTTGAAGCCACAAGTCAATATATCCAATACATAAAAAATGAAGCAGCTAAATCAATAATCTCATATATACACATATTCAACATACCTAACCTCTAAAATCAATTAAATGAACCATCAATATCAAAAAATTATCCTTTTCTCTATTAAGGAACGTATTTTATTGATTCACAACTATATCATTGCAATTTTATAGAATAATTCGCATAACCATTAAACTCAATCATATGTCTTATTAATTTAATATCATTATCACACTTATCCATTATTTCCATGACAAGAATATTAACAAGAGCATATGTAAATGTAGAGAGCATAATATATATCCATAATTATCAAGAAATGTCATAAAAAAGAAGTAAGCATACTATCAAATGTGCATACCATCCAAAAAAATCCAAACACATAGCATATCTAAATGCTTGAATCAAAAAAAATTCAAACTACACGTCAAAATAGTAGGCCTCATAGTGAGCCCCATAGCAAGCTACCCTAGAGAACTTTGTTCCTACAGAAGACACTCACAAGACCATTGGTAATGATGAAAACAAGGCATAGATATAGAAAAGGAAAAGACAGATTTAGATGGAACTAAGGATAGAACTAAAAATCAAAATGAGGATGGTGAAGAAGAACAAGGAGAGAAAGAGAAAGATGATGGCAAGAAGGAGGATGATAATAAAAAAAGATGATAAATCCTCCAATGAAGAAGAAAAAGAAGAGGTTGTAGAAGACTCTGAGGAGAGAAATAATGAAGAAGTATATAAGACCATGGATTTAACCAAGCCCTCTGAAGAATCCTCCTCTGGAAATACTCTTAAGGGTCTTTTTTCAAGGAAAGTAAGATTTCAACCAGTTGTATCTAATCATTTGTTACAACTACCTATGCATCAAGGATGTGTAGATTTGTAGAAAATCTCACCTATTCTAAATTTGGAGCTTGGAGATGTTTTACATGCAATTACAAGGAACCAAATCATTGAAACTCGCCAGAAGGGCACTGAGCTATTAAATGAAGTAGTAAAGTCTTTGCAAGATGTTACCCCTAATTCTTCCATTGATATTCTTTATTTATTGTGAAAAATCTCAAGTTTTTGATAGATTCTTTTAAGGAGTATGCCTCTAGACTAAAAAGATAGTTTGAGAATGAAGTTGAAATAATACTTGGAGAGAAGAAGCTATTGAAGCTGACAGTGATATTTTCATTAGCACATAGTAAAGTTGAGAAATTCCTAAAGGATGTTCAAGCATGTGAGGATGAGGCAAAGACTCTATTTTTGTACTACATGAAGTGGTCAGATGCCACTCAGGGAATTAAGCACCTAATAGACTCAATTGAGTCTCAAATAACCAATGCCTCCAACACCTATGATTCGGCATAGGACAGAGATGAAAAAACTTGGACTGCCATCATGGACCTACATGAAAGATTCTTCACATTGCAAAAGTAGAAAGAAGATATTATAAGGTGGTTTGGAATGCTTGGGAACCTAGTGAAGGCCAAGTATATACCAATATTAAGTTCCCCAGCTAATATTGGAAAGCTTGCAAAGATATATCTAAACCCCAATACTCCAAAAGAGGGAGAGGAGGGTATAGTCGAGCTAAAATCATTGTATAGATCACTTGCATCAGCTAAGTAAAGATGGAATGAAGGAAATTTTAAGTGGAAAGATATTCTCAAGGAACTTGAAGGACCATCCACCTCTAGTTAAACATCTTTCTACTTATATATTGTCATTTTTTTAGTTTTTTATCTTTTCCATTGTACATGCGGATGGTTCAAGCCTTTGGGTTAACTCCCTAAGGGGAGAGTTAGTATATTAATTTCAACTATTGCCTTGTATATATGCATCTGAGGGGGAGTTCACATGTGTGTTACTGACACACCCTTTTTCCTTGATGTCAAAGGGGGAGCATTCTAGAGCTTTTGGAGAAGTTTGGAGTTTATGGGAGAAGATTGGAGTTTTAGAGATTAATTTTTGGCACATGTTGCCATCAATGACAAAGGGGGAGATTTTTGAAAGAATGAAGAAGGATCCCCTTAATGTGTTGTCATTGATGTCAACATTGGTTGTTGATATCTACATTAATCTAGCGAATTAAAGGTAAGGTGCAAAAAGATTGGGGGGGGGGGGAATTGTGGCCAATTTTTTTTAAAAAAATTGATAGGCTACAATGTGCTTGTGATATAACACTCTCGCATTAAATAGCGTGATTGCATTATGGCTTGGTGTGACCAAGCCTAAGGCTAAGCCACATTGAGCCTACTACGCACTCGCATTATAACACGAGCACATTATAGGTTATTAAAACAACAAAAAAAACAAATTGAATTCATTTTTACTATCACTATTGTTTTAGCTACCCGCAGCCAAAAACCTTTCTTGAACGCTCGCATTTTGGAAGGGGATTTTTTTGCATTTTCATCATCAATACATTGCAATTTTGTTGCTAGGATTCTATCACATCAATGGGGAATTCAAATAAGGATTGTTTTTGTTGTGAATTTGTTAGTTTTAGGTTGTTTTTTATATTCATTTGTTTAATTTGTAGGAAATGATAATGATCTTGAAAACTTTCCTTAAAATCCTCAAAAAAAAGAGCAACAAGAACATGAACAAAATCCTCAACAACCACAACAACAATCTCCTCCACCAATCCCTCAACATCCTCTTGGAACTCAACAAAATTTAATGGGGGTAATTGAAAATAATAAAAAACACTTTGAGGAGTTAATCACGAGATTGAATGATCTTGTAGGTTTAACCATGGAAATAAGAACACTTGCAAGTTCACTTAAAGAAATGTTAAAACATGTAGATGCAATCAAAAAACAATTAAGCGGTTGGCAAGATAGGAGGTAGGTGGCTAGGAATTTTTACACAAATAAATTATCATATAAACAAGTTAAAGATGAAAAAATTATAAAATATGATTTGTGTTCATTATTCACTAACCCATGCACAAATCAAAATCTTGACCTCAATGTGAAGAGGTTTCCTATCCATTAGTGCCACCACCAAGGGATTATGAACTATTTTTGGGATAGGTGGTACATGGTTTATGATTACCCACCATGCAACAATTGCAAAGTCCCACAATATTTCTTGAGAAAACTCTATTGTGAGTTCATCCTAAACAAAATCCTAAATTATTTTGATATGAAGGACTTCTAGGGCAGAGGTGGGGGGTCGGCTCATGATATACTAGTGCATGATAGGATCCTACACAATAAGCGAGATGACCTATTGCTAGGTCGGCTCATGAGCACGTCGTTATCCCTTCCATCATGAAGGAGAGTGTCGAGGTAGACAATTTGCAAGATAACAACTCTTTGATCCAGAGTTTCATCGAGCATGCCAATCCTATAGTACAATTTCATCTAGGGTAGTCTTCAAGTGATAGGTTTCCACCCCATTAGTGTTAGGTTTGTGGGGTGACTTGTACATATTACCCCACTAACACTTAGGAGGCTGCTACATAGGATACGTCTACAACTACAAAGATGGCGAGGTTAGCTATCATTTTGAATGAGGTTTATGACATAGATACTTAGGTAAATGTTAGCATGTTTATTGAATTTACTTATTAAATTTCATTTTTGAAATGCAATATTAACTAATTTAGTTTCATGATTGTAAAAAATTTCTAGGGTCACAGTGTCGATACTAGATACATCAGCCCTACTCTTGCTTATATTACTCCACTACATCTACCATTGAGGTATGTAGCTAGTAAACAATATAAATTAAATACATGTCAATAGCATTTTTCATGAATGGTATTCTAATATTTGATTTTGGATGTTGAATAAGCTAATATTGGAGGTTTCATAGGAACACCTCCCAGTGCCAATGGAGTTAGACAAACCTATATGAATGTAATAGAATAAAGAGTTTAACAAATGAATTGTATGTAATAGATTTGTGTAGTTTATATTCATATCATTGATTACATTGCTTTGGACATCTTTCAAACTCAAATAATTACTTCACATTCCATAACTAATAACTAGATGTTGATACATGACAAAATTTCAACTACAATATAGTTGTTTAGAAATTCAACATAAGCAGTGGTGCAATTACTTCACATAGAATAAGTAATAACTAGGAGCAGCTGCCAATTACATTTGCTTGTCATGGCATTCCATGAGACCACTTTTTATTGAGGCATCTTTTCAAACAGTTCATTACCTTGTCTATCCTATGGATGCTTGGAAGAAATATATATGAAAGAATAATAATAAGTAATAGCATAGACAAGGCAATGAGTTGTTTGAAAAAATGCCTCAAAGAAATGTGGTCTCATGGTGATGTCCATCACCATGAGACCCAATTTCTTTTAGGCAATTTTTCAAACAAATCACCACCTTTTCTATGCTACCACATTTTCCATACATGTCTGTCCAAAGCATTTTATCAAATAGTTCACTTCCTTGCTGCTATGGCTAAAAGCCTAAAAAAAGGGTGCTTTCCAACAAACTATGGGTTTTTGGAAAAAAATCTATCAAAGAATAATAGTAAGCAATAGCATCTAGACAAGGTAGTAAGTAGTTTGAAAAAATGGCTTGAAAAAATGTGGTCTCATGGTGATGGAATGCCATTCCATCACCATGAGACCACATTTCTTAGAGGTATTTTTTCAAATAGTTCATCGCCTTTTCTATGCTACCACATTTTCCATACATGTCTACCAAAGCATTTTATCAAACAGTTCATTTCCTTGCTGCTATGGCTACAATTCTAGAAAAGGTGCTTTCCAAAAAATAGTGGATGCTTGCAAAAAAATATATCAAAGCACAATAGTAAGCAATAGCTAGAAAAGGCAGTGAGAAGTTTGAAAAAAATCCTCAAAGAAATATAGTCTCATGGTGATGGATTGATTAAATTTTTTGGTAGATGTGTATGGAAAATGTGGTAGCATAGAAAAGGCGATGAATTCCATCAGCATGAGACCACATTTCCTTGAAGAATTTTTTCAAACAGCTCACTACCTTTTCTATGCTACCACACTTTCCATACATGTCTACCAAAGCATTTAATAAATCTACTCACTTCCTTACTGCTATGGCTAAAATCCTAAATGAGGTGTTTTCCAACAAACTATGGTGTCATTCCATCACCATGAGACCACATTTCCTTGAGGTATTCTTTCAAACATCTCACTGCCTTTTCTATGCTACCACATTTTCCATACACATCTACCAAAGCATTTAATAAATCTACTCACTTCCTTGCTGCTATGGCTAAAAGCCTAAATTAGGTGTTTTCCAACAAACTATGGATACTTGGAAAAAATATATCAAAGCATAATAGTAAGCATTAACATAGAAAAGGAAATGAGTAGTTTGAAAAAAATCCTCAAGGAAATGTGGTCTCATGGTGATGGAATGTCATTCCATCACCATGAGACCAAATTTCTTTGAGGTATTTTTTCAAATAGCTCACTGCCTTTTCTGTGCTACCACATTTTCCATACATTTATACCAAAGAATTTTATCAAACTACTTGAACTTCCTTGTTGTTATGGCTAAAAGCCTAAAAAAGGTTCTTTCCAACAAACTGTGGATGCTTGGAAAAAATCTATCAATGCATAATAGTGAGCAATAGCATAGAAAAGGCAGTGAGTAGTTTGAAAAAAATGCCTCAAAGAAATGTGGTCTCATGGTGATGGAATACCATTGCATCACCATGAGACCATATTTCTTTGAGGAATTTTTTCAAATAGCTCACCACCTTTTCTATGCTACCACATTTTCCATACATGTCTACCAAATAATTTTATCAAACTACTCACTTCCTTGCTACTATGGCTAAAAGCCTAAAATAGGTGCTTTCAAACAAACTATGGATGCTTGTAAAAAATCTATCAAAACACAATAGTAGGAAATATCATCATCATCCTCAATTTAACAATCCATGGAGTCTTCCACCTTTTATTCCACTTATTCATATCCCCACCCTCCCTCTTCATGTCATGATCACCCTCTCATAACCAAGACCACACTATACTATCCACCCCATCCCAACATAATACCATAGAGAAGGCAATGAGCTGTCTAAAAAAATGCCTCAAAGAAATGTGGCCTCATGGTGATGGAATTCTATGACACATTTGTTTGTAATGGCATTCCATTACCATAAGATTGTATTTCTTTGAGGAATTTTTTCAAATAGTTCACTGCCTTCTCTATGCTACCATATTTTTTGTACATGTCTACCAAAGCATTATATCGAATGGTTCACTGCCTTGCTATTGTGAATAAAAGCCTAAAATAGGTTCATTCAAACAACCTATGGATAGGGAAAATAGTAAGTAGGATAGTCATAAATATATAGTTTAATAAGTACTCAAATTTTTGTTCATTATCTTATACATATAAGCCATGACGTGCATCACTATTGTAGTTTTCGTGATTGAATAATTTGTTGTTTTATTTTTAGATGTTGGAAGCAAGTACACCCCCACATGTTCATAGGGAAATGGATCTTTTTGTTTCTTCTACTATAGACTCCTTGATGCCTCTCACGGAGGTATGAGGCAGATTACTAAATTTCAATTTACTTTCATTGTTATAGCTATCAATTAGTGAAAAATCAAACCATTATTGATTTTTGGTTTATTTCCTCTTTAGATGATTTCTAATATAGGTCTTCAACATGCCACAACATGGGCATGTGAATATTTCCCTAAAGGAGAGAGATCATCTACTAGTGGTAAGCGATTATTTTGTTAAATATATCATTTTTTGTAAAGTAATTTCTATATATTAATATATTTACTTCTTATTATAACAGATATTTAGCTTGACCAAGAACTAAATCCTAGTAATAGCACCAGAAGCACTCCTCGACCTCAAAATAAATAAGTGACAAACTTCTCACCATTCGACCAACAAGAAAATGGTAAATTTATTTCAAGAGAATGGAGAGCAATGAATTTTGATTCTAGAGCCCCTTTTTGTATGCCTATATGTCATTTTTGTACATATTTTGTATTGGATATTTTTAAAATTATATGCCTATATGGCATTCTCATAAGCCTATATGGTTATTTTGTATATATTTTATACTTATATTGACATATATTGATATATGTTGACATGGCTATTTGGTAAATACAAATCCTTTTTATCCATGGTGTCCATATTTTCATTACAAATCCATGGCTCAATAAATATGAGTTGTGTGTATTCAAGTGTATACTTTACAACCTACGTGTATACTTTGTGACTTACATGTATTGCAATGTATACTTTGTGACTTTCATGTTTTCATGTGTATACCTTGTATTCATGCATATACTTTGTATTAATTTGTGTATACTATGTATTTATGTGTATACTTCAATGGTTATGTGTATTTGAGTACTTCTGCTTCCCTTATTCACATTTATGTTTGACTTACATTCTTGTGTATACTTATTAATCGGTTAGTCCTATCATTGTTCATTATTGTCCTTCATGATTTTTCTTGAATATTTATTGATTGATACTAAAAAAATTTGTTAGTTGATGCTAAACAACTTCAATATTTCTAGGAATACTAGTAGAGTTACAAATTAAAAAAATTGTAGAAATTGAAAAGAAAAGATTAACTATAAATAAATGCACTGATTATTAACTTGATAATTGATTAAGAATGAGTATAATATATATAACAAGAGATGATCCTTCTAGAATAACAACTTCCAAATATAAAATAGGCATGTAACTCCATGCAATATTGCACAAGTAAACAATAATTATCGTAAAAAGCTAACAACTAGAAAACTTATCTAAAGGAATATTTTAAGCAGAATATTCTACACTAACATGTTTCCATGCTCACTCCCCAACTGTCAAATTTTTTTCTTTCAAGAAACCCCTTTGATATATTTCTATTTCCATTGGGTCAATGGATATAAATCTAACCACAACATTCACAATACTTTGAAAGCAATAATCCACCCAAAATTGCAATTACAAATAAAGCAAATGAACCCACATAAGCATAACTAAATAAAGAACAGTTCACCCTTCACAGCTTGGTGAAACCATTTTCAGACTTAGATGATCTAAAGGATAAATAAGAATTATAATCTACATAATATATAATTAGTACCCACTTTGATGACTACAAAATTGTCAACCATGGGCTTATCATGCTTTTTCAACTTTGGTAAGAAGGCTTATTTAAGATCCTTGAGAAATGTATTTCCTAAGGGAAAGGATAGTAATTAAAAAAATTATTTTTCTTTCTAGACTTGAGGATGATCATATACTTTTGGTGTGGAAAACTAATACTTCTCAACTATCATGTGAATGTTTCTCTTTCTGATTATTTTGCATGCCACCATAAGGGATTGAGTCGGTTGAATGTAGCTCAGAGTGATTTGATGTGTTTGGGTGTGAAAAAGGACCATGCCTAGTGTAAACATACTTATCCAAACACATCAATTGGAACAGTTCACTTGGTCACATGATTTTTAGAATGAAAGTTCCACCACTTTGCAACTTTACACTACTTGCATTTGACACTTTTTTCATCAATTGAAAAGTCGTCATCGCGGGAAAATGACTACGAGATAACAAAAACTGAGAGAGATTATTGTAGAGGGGCCCAACATAATCCCATAGGCTCAAATAGAGAGTTCATAAGCATCATGGTTTCTGAGTAATATCCCATCAAATGTTGCATCCATTTTTCACTTTGGACCCTTAAGGGATCGAGTTGGTTGAATGTATCTCAGAGTGATTTGGCGCGTTTGGGTGCAGAAGAGGACCATGCCTAGTGTAAACATACCCATTCAGATGCATTGGAATAGTTTTTTTGGTCACACAAGTTGCATAATGAAAGTTGCACCACTTTGCAACTTTACACTACTTGTATTTGACACTTTTTCCATCAAGTGAAAATTGGACACCACGGGAAAACGACTCCGCAATAAAAAAAAAACTAAGAGAGGTTATTGTAGAGGGACCCAACATGATGCCATAGGCTTATATGCTGATTTTATAAACATCATGGTTTTCGAGTAATAACATGTGAAAGAATGCAGTCATTTTGCACTTTGGACCCTTGAGGGATCAAGCTAGTTGAATATAGCTCGAAGTGATTCAGTGTGATCGGGTGTAAAATAAAACCATTCCTAGTGTAAACATACCAATCCAGATGCATTGGAATAGTTTGTTTGGTCATACGAGTTGCAAAACAA
The DNA here is from genome assembly GCA_007258455.2 of Sequoia sempervirens. Taxonomy (NCBI): domain Eukaryota; kingdom Viridiplantae; phylum Streptophyta; class Pinopsida; order Cupressales; family Cupressaceae; genus Sequoia; species Sequoia sempervirens. The sequence continues at coordinate 19,422,101 of VDFB02281492.1, read as the reverse complement.
AAGTTGCACCACTTTGCAACTTTACACTACTTGCATTTGACAATTTTTCCATCAAGTGAAAACTGGACACCATAGGAAAATGACCCCTAGAAAATAAAAATCAAGAGAGGTTATTGTAGAGGGTGCCAACATGATCCTATAGGCTTAGACAAATATTTTTTAAGTCTCACGGTTTATGAGTAATAGCCATTAACATATTGCAACCATTTTTCACTTTGGACCCTTAAAGGATCAAGTTAGTTGAATTTAGCTTGGAGTGATTCGATGTGTTTGGGTGTGAAAGAGGACCATGCATATCATAATAATATCCATTCAGACACATTGGAATAGTCTATTTGGTCACATAAGTTGCATAACGAAATTTGCACCACTTTGTAACTTTACACTACCTACATTTGACACTTTTTTCATCAAGTGAAAATTGGACAACACGGGAAAGCAACTATAAGATAACAAAAATTGAGAGAGGTTATTGTAGAGGGGACTAACATGATCCCATAGCCTCATACAGGGAGGTCATAAGCATCATGATTTCTGAGTAATAGCACACCAAATATTGTTGTCCTTTTGCACTTTGGACTCTTAAGGGATCGAGATGGTTGAATGTAGCTCAGAGTGATTCCACATGTTTGGGTACAAAAGATGACCATGTCTAGTGTAAAAATACCCATATGAATGCATTATAATAGTTCGTTTGGTCACATGAGTTACAAAATTAATCTTTCACCACTTTGCAACTTTACACTGCTTGCATTTAACACATTTTCTATCATGTGAAAACTAGACACCATGGGACAATGACTCCAAGATAAAAAAAAAATTGACAGAGGTTATTGTAGAGTGTCCCAACATGATACCATAGGCTCATATGAAGAATTCATAAGCATCACATTTTTAGTAAGAGCCTATCAAAGATTGCAGCCATTTTGCACATTGGACTCTTAAGGGATCAAGTTGGTTGAATGCAATTTGGAGTGATTTGGCATGTTTGGGTGTGAAATAGGACCATACCTAGCATAAACATACCCATTTACATTTAGACATTTTGGAACATTGTGTTTTGCCACATGAGTTCTTGAACAAAATTTGAACCACTTTACAACTTTACATTATTTGCATTTGACACTTTCTCCATCAAGTGAAAACTGGTCACCATGGGAAAGTGACTCTGAGATAACAAAAATGAGAGAATTTATTGTAGAGGTGCCCTACATAATCCCAATGCCTCAAATGGAATTCTCATAACTAACATGGTCTCCAGATAACAAGTCGTCAAATATTGTTGCCCTTTATGCAATTTGGACTATTAAGGGATTATGATGCATAAATTACAAATGTTTGAGGGCATCAATAAATTTGAAAGTTTGAGTAAATATAATTAAAAATGTTTATGTGAATAGATGGTATGCTATATTGATATTGATATATAATCATTAGGTTTATTTTTTTTAATAAATGAAGTTTTTATAATAAGTTAGTCAATTGGTGCTAGTTATAATAGGGAGAGAATAAAAGAAGAAAATTAATGATTGGTAACCATCAATGGTTATTACACTCACGATATTAATAATATGACTTTTACAATAAAATGAGATTTCTTTGGCATTCCTAATTCTTATGTTTGTGTTACAATTGTCTAATATGCTTCATACACCAGTCTGAACCCAAATCCTTATACTTGGAACAATGCTTTCTCAAAACTATCAAGCGATAATATGGGTCCTCAAAATAAGGATTATGGGTTCAAAGAATTCATAAAAGACAATTCCCAAGTATGGGAATATTGAAATTCAAATATAAGCTCCTTCCATGTTCAAAGAACCATGTACTCCACTAACCAATGCTCAATTTGAACATATTAAGATAGTTTCAATGAAAATTGGGAATTTTCAAAAACCCTAGCTTAAAATCAGAATTGAGATTTGTCAAGATCATCAAAATAAGAATGTTGCATTGCTTTTTAGCTAAATTTTTGTTTGATGGCTCATAAATCAACATTTTATGCAACAAGACACCAATCAATTTTTAGTAGTTTACTTAAAAATAGGTAAAGTAAAGGAAGAAAAAGAAAGAGCATCCAAAATGGAAATGAAATGGAAAGAGATGGAAGGCACTTACAGAAAACAAATCCACACCATTTGGTTCCAAGTCGGGAACAACAAGGTTTAAATCTTGATGCTTCCAATGAGGACAAGAATTCTATTCTCCCAACTTAGTCACTCCTGGCCATACAACTTCATTGGGAGTTCCAAGATATATGTATTGTACACAATAGCCTCTCATGAATAAAATAAATTGAAATTTGAGATGCTCTTATAATTTCTACATCATAGGTGCTCATAATGAGGTTAACTTCAAATGAATAATTTGAAATTCCCTCACTAAGCTTCACACACTTTTATAATGGCATAAAATCATAATTGAGATTTGTCAAGATCATCAAAATAAGGATTTTGCATTGTTTTTTTGCCTGAGATTCTCTTGGATGACTCATAAATCATCATTTTCTGCAAAGAGACACCAATCTATTTTTAGTAGTTTACTTAGAAATAGGCAAAGTAAAAGAAGAAAAAGAAAGAGCATCCAAAATGGAAATAAAATGAAAATAGATGGAAGGAACTTGTAGACAACAAATCCACACCATTTGGTTCCAAGTCGGGAACATCAAGTCTCAAATCTTGATGCTTCCATTGAGGATAGGCATGTCAGCCTCTCAACTTAGTCACTCCTGGCCATACACCTTCATTGGGAGTTCCAAGATACCTATTGCACACAACAATTTCTCATGAATAGAACATGAATAGAATGTAACCAAACTATTAATTTCCAACCTTTTGGAAACTTGTAACCTATTATAAAAACAACACAATTTAATCTTCCACTTAATTTACTAATCTATAGAGAATATACTACATCAATTTTTTGCATATTTTTGAGAAAAAATAAAATACCTTTGAACTCTATATATCCTTTGTCATAGTTCTAAACATAAAGTGAGCTACATTTGCAAGTATAATAACTTCATCAATCACCTAACTCCATGATATAAACATTAGATGATAATATTGGCATCATACAAATTAATGTGCATACAAGTACAAATTAATAAGAACCAATGTGAAAAATTACAAATTAATCCAACAAACCATCTAGGTCTACTATACTCTTTATTGTGTCAAGTATTGCCTCATGGTCAGACTCACACACTTTCCAAAAGGTCTTGTTCAAAGGTTTGCTCCCATATTTGGTCAAACAAACATTGGATTCCATGACAAAGTTCGAGTAATGAAGAATCTTCCGATGTTTGTCAAAGTCCTAAAACAACCAAAGTTTAACTCTTATGTGGGTACCTTCTAAGCCATGGTCTAGTAACAAGAACTAAGTCTATAGGGTATTCGATGTTTTCTCCATCTATATCCGGGGCCTCCAATTTTTTTTGGTCTAAACACAATGACACAAGTAATATAATTTGTTACCTTTTCATTGTTTTCATCTGTAATAACTACATGAACATACTCTACATTGATATGTGTAGAAAATTAGATGAAATTAGTCAACATTACAAATACACTACAAAGTAAGATAACAATAGGAATTTCAAAACATATGCAAGTAGATATATTACCTGGCTAAACTAGATCTGATATGTGGTCAAATTCAACCAATGAATCCATCTGTGTTAGTTCCAATGCTGTTAGAGGGAAATACTTGTGAAGTGGGCCAAGATAACTTAATGACCATTTCTCAACCCACTCCTTTGACTCACAATAATCCCAGGCTTGCATTGTACATGTAAAACAAAAGCATGCCATCTTCCATGTAAGGATACTCCATGAACCTACATTTGATCTAAGGAAAGACTGTAGCTCACTTGATCCTATCAGTGTACAAAAATCCTTATATGGTGCAATTTTAGTATCATCCATCAACCAAAAAAATCTATGAACTAAAAATGTACCTTCATTACCTGGACCCATCGAAGCATTACACCACTCGATGATTGATTTTGCATATGTCAACTTTGAATTTTCTTTATACTTTAAATCTTCTCATGCTAATGCTCTTTTGACACATGCTCCCCCTTTCCATGTCCAGCCTCACAAAAGTTCCACATATGCTAATTACCTGTAATGACATGCATTTTGCTCAAATAGTAGAACAAATGTGATTTCTTGAACTATGCTGCACAATTATCTAGCCATATTATATGTCGACAATATGCTATGCCCCTCTAACCAAAATCATTGTAGAACAACTAGAAGCAACCTCGCATGAACTTTGGAGAATGTGTGCGAGCATCACTAATATAAAGTTGATACTCCCTCAATACCTTCCTTTGGTCCTATGTAATATCAGCGACATGAATGAATTCTATGTGCACAAATATCAAAACCTGTGTGGAGTTATAATATTGTGATTTCACCACATGCTATGGTTTTAGAGTGTAGTTCTTTGCAAAATTGACCATTGAAACTATGCTTCCAACTAGAAAGGTGTCCTTGCATAACTTGAATTTTGTGTCCAACCATTGAGCTCTATGGGTATGTCTTGCATACTCGTACAGTATATTTTCATGAAACGTAGACATAAACTAATACACTAGAATCGTCTAAGTAACCAAACTACACCATTTTTCTTGATTATCATCTTTTGTAACGTATGACACTATTTTATACTTGCCATACCCTACTATTTTTTTTCCCACCTCATGTGTGCTTACCATATGTTGACATATTGGCATACATTGTAAGCCACCGCAACACTGACATGAACCATCCAAGCATAGTTTCCTATAGAATAATTTTGGCTATCCTCTATTTCACATAAATTTTTTGATAAGAACTCTCTTGAAGATGTTGGTGGGGCATGTGTGTCACAATCCTCCAAAACATTGTTAGTATGCAAATATAAACATATAGAATGATAAACATCATAATGGTTAGAGAATTCAATATGTAGTCTACAACAAGTAGTGCATGTGTGATTTATCTTGACATAAAAAGGTTTAATCATTTCAAAATATATTTGAAAATTTTAAATATGAGAATAATCCTATTGAAATTTATGAAAATTTAGGTTTGATTCGTATCCAAAAAATTCTTTGGATGTGGCTCACGATTCTAGTGACCAATTCTCCTTCTTACCACATCCCTTTGATTTATTCTTCCAATAGTCTTCAATTAGTGTTCTTAATGCTTCGTCAACTCATTTATCTTTTTGTGGGAGTCTCCCATAGAATTCCCATATTTCATTTGAATTAGTGCCCTAAATTATTTGCCAACTTTGAATGATTCTTGATAAAAAAATTCCATTAATTCTCAATTGTTCACTCATCTTTCTAATGAGATGAGATCTCCTTATTTGACTATTTACCAAAGTTGATGTAATGATTTTGGGTAACATTACTATCCTTTAAGCGTGAGGTCTTACCCACACTCTCATAAGTGTCCATTAGATTCTTCACAATATTGTTTTCACTTGAAGCATTCAATGTTCTCAACCCAGGAATCTTCATGATGTTTCTATACTTTATACCTCACATCATTTCAACAAATAGTTGACATCTTATGGTCTCCTTTATCCTTTCAAAGAAAAATTTGCAAATCTTATCAGCATATTTTCTACAAATGTGTGTTGGAATCTTACCTTCCATGTACTGCAAAATATCCTCACCAATATTAATCAAATACTTTGGCTTTCTATGCAAAATTCTAGGTGGTGTTCTCCTAGGTACATACATCTGAACATTAGGAATTTCATCAATATTTAAGTTAGGTGGGCTAGATTGTGTACCATCGATCAAGGGTGAACTAGACAACATACCTTGAGGTTGACATGGGGATGATGGCGTACTTTCATCAAATTTGAGTGATGATGTACTCTCAATTTGAGATGTGTTGGATGGTGTCCCTTCATATTCACTTGTGGTAGATGGTGTCCTTCCATATTCACTTTCAATAGATGGTTTCCCTCCATATTCACTGGTGTTAGACGGTTTCCCTTCAAATTCACTTGTGGATAATGTTTTCCCTTCGTATTCACTTGTGGTAGAGGGTTTGTCTCCAACTAAGGTATTTGAATCTATCTTAGCAGGATGCTTTCGCATTCATTCCTTTCGTGCCGCCAATTCCTTTTCTCTTTTTGATGGTTGAGGTTCCTCTTCAATTGTATTTTTTTATTCAATTGTATCTAATTTCTTCTTCTAAAGATATTCCCTCATCCATTCTCTATTTTTTCTTTATTAGTTTCATACTCTTCATCTTTTGGTTTATTCCATCTTCATTTCCTTGGCATGGCAGGCAATTTTTCCTGTAGCATGGTAATGAGACAATTATTAGTTCCTAAAAAATGAATCCATACAAATTAAAGAAATATATGTTATTCAAGGCTTCATACAATATACTTACAATCATCCTGTATAAATATGGTCATGTGGCATGCCATGATTGCAAGATAAGCTCAAAATGGAAGCATCAACAAGGCATGTGGATTGTTTGACAATAATATTTTTGTAGACATGTATGCAAAATGTGGTAACATTGGCAAGCTAGTGAGCTCACTAGCTTGCCAATTTGGTAGGGTTGACAAGGTAGGGGTAGTGTGAGAAAATGCCTCATAGAAATGATGTCTCACAGTGATGTACATTACCATGAGACCCCATTTCTATGGGAATTTTCTCATGGTGCCCCTACCTTGTCAACCATACTGAATTGGAAAGCCACAAGCTTGTCAATTTGGTAGGGTTGATAAGGTAGGGGCAGCATGATAAAGTTCCTCGTAGTACATCACAATGAGACCCCATTTCTATGAGGAATTATCTCACGCTACCTCGACCTTGTCAACCTTGCCGAATTGGCAAGCTAGTGTCAAATACTAGCTTGTCAATGTGGTAGGGTTGACAAGATAGGGGCAACATGAAAAAATGCCTCATAGAAATGGGGTCTCACAGAAACGTACATCATGATGAGACCTCATTTGTATGAGGAATTTTTTCATGCTTCCGATACCTTGTCAACCCTACCACATTGACAAGCTAGTGAGCTCACTAGCCTGCCAATGCTACCACTTTTTGTATACATTTCTATGAAAACATTATTTTCAAACAATTCACATTCCTTGTCCATGCTTCTATTTTGAGCCAATCTTGTAATCAAGGCATGCCACACGACTACATTTATTTAAGGCATTTCATCCAAAAGATCATGTGGATTAATGCAAAAACTTCTATACAATCTAATCTAAAAATAGGGTTTTGTATGAGCTCTGCTAGGGTTTTGTGGTGTCTGTGGTCACTCTTGTCCCCTCTTGCATCATACCGTGCTTACTGCACAGGAAACTCCTCTTTTCCTATGTGTACGACTGCATTTACTATGGTTTTTGTGTTTTAATATTCCTTCAACTAGCTCTAACCCAGCAATTCATGCTAGTGTTAGCAGTTCGATGACTCTACTCAATGGCTCCTCCTCTGAACAAACTACCCCAAAAAAAAATATTGAAACTCTTTCATGAGGTAAGTGTTCTGACTCCCCAGCTGATGTGTTTTCTCCTTTACTAGGTTTTGATTCTACTTGTCAATGGCTTGAGCAACATACCCTTGTTGGATTTTTTTTTTGGGAGGACTCCCCCTAAAAGTGTGCTTAAGGAGTAGGTTATCAAGGCCTAGGTCCTTCATGGGGTCCTCCTTGTTATGGTCCAAAATTTAACCAAGGGTTTCTTTTTATTTTTCTTTGTGAATGTCAATCATGTGTTGGCTATATTAGCCCATGGTCCCTGGTATGTCAAGTCTTCTTTGTTAGTTTTCCAGGCATGGCCCAGGATTTTGTTGTCTCAAATGACACCAAGTTGTAGGTCCTAGTCTGGATTGAGTTCCCTAGTTTACCTTTTCCTTGTGTTCCTTTTTTGAATCATATTACATCCTCTCTAGGGAGGGTCATTTGTATTGAGCTAGATAGGTTTTTTGCAAGCCTGACCCAAAAAAGGGTTTGTGTGGAAGTGGACCTTTCCAAAGACTTGAAAGAATCGATTGATATTCAAATTGGAGTTCTCTGGCATACCCATAATTTCACTTATTTTAATCTTCCCAACACATATTATAGGTGTCAGTCTGCAGACCAAAAAGTCAAGGACTACCCTTTGGCAGTGCTTCATACACCTTCTTCACCACAAGATACTGAAAAGCCTCATCAAGAAGATACTTCTGCTACCAAATCTGATGAAAAGTGGACCATGGTTGCAAACTGAAAAAATAAGTCCATTGGTTCTAGGTCGGCTTTTAAGGCCTCTAAACCATCAAAAAAAGTTTCAAACCCTTCAATGAAGGGGGAGGAAGCTCTTGTTAGAGCTAATAATGTTTCATTGCAGCCTTGGCCAAAGACAACACCTCAGCCTACTACCGTTATGATAGCATAGCCGAATGTTTCTCCTCCCATGTTGGGAGCTCAAAGGTGGTCTTGCAGTCCTTCTTTTCCATTGGAAGAAGGTGAATATGTGTAGGAAAAGTGGATATTTTCTTCTCCTTCTATCCATATTGGGTCAGTTTCGCCAATTTTTTTGTTGAAATGTTTCTCTTCTTTCACAACTGGACTCTGATAATATGGAGGAGTTTCATTCACGAATTTCTTCTCATGGAATGTTTGCAGTCTCACAGGCCTCTTGAGAAAGTATTCTATTAGGGATACCTTGGGTAAGTATTCTGGTATTGAAGTGCTTTGTCTCCAAGAGGTTAGAATTTCTCAATTTTTTCTTGCTTCAGCTTGTTGTTCTATTTGTCTAGCCAATAAAATGTTTTGCACTACTCATGATGCTAGGCATGGTAGAGCTATCACCCTTTTTTCCCCTCGGTGGCACACTTGTGTGGTCAACCATGGGTTTGACCCCACTCATCAGCTTATCTTGATCCTTCTCGACATTGATAATCATTCCTTTGGGATTATTAATGTTTATGCTTCTAATGATGTAGTGGAACACTCTTTGCTTTGGTGCTGGATTTCTGATTCATTGCTAGTTGCTACTTGGTTATTGTGTGGGGATTTCAATATGGTTGAGATGGTGTATGGAAAATATGGCACTTTTCCATTTAGATGGGTAGCTATCGAAAGAAAGCCATGATTTTACATGCGTAATAAATTGGAGCTTTTTTATCCTAATATGGTCACTGCCATTCTCATTCTCTCTAGCTCACTTGGTATAATTACAGGGTCAATTATGACAAGATATTTAAGCACCTTGATCGTGCCATGATCTCGGCTCAATATTTTTTCTCTTTTGATATTTCTTTCTAGGTTAAGCCATTAGTGGATGTGACTTTGTTAGACCACTTCCCCATTTCTTTTCACATTGAAAGGGAGACATGACAGCCTTGCACATGTAAGACTCAATTATTTTTTAATAAGTATTTGTTTTTCCATAAGCCTACCTTAGCCCACATTTCTAGAGTCTAGAATCTGAAATGTAGGCCAACTCATCATATAGGTTGGATTACATGGTGGAATGATGCTATCACTCACATAGCTATATTTTTGTGCATTTATGGGTACCAACTAGCTATCTTTCGATGGTGGTTTTATGAGGCTACCACTGCTAACCTATGCTCACCTACCAAGGCTTTGGTGACCAACCCGTTTTCCCCATCATTACAAGTCAAGGTGGTACAAATAAGGCACAAAAAGCAAGTTGCAGATAATTATGCTACCAAAGGTGCTCAAATCAAAGTTAGGTTGCACTGGTTAAAAATTGAACATTGATCATGCCTCTAATATTTTTTTTGGCCCTACGTGCCAGGCACTCATCCCTAGGCATTAAAAAAATTAAATATGGTATTTAGGTGCTCTCTAAGCTTTCTGAAATTCTCTAGAACTTTGTGTGTCATTATGAATAGGTTTTCATTACACATGAACCCACACCTATGCAACAACAAGCCCTCAAGGATTACCTTGATGTTGTGCCAAATAGGGTTCCTCAATGCAGAGAATTTTTTTTGATCAATTGTTAACAATTGATGACCTAAAGGAAGTTGTCCATTCCATTGCTAATGAAAAATCCCTAGGGATCGATGATTTCCCTTGTGACTTTTACAAGGCCCTTTGAGACTGTGTTGGGATTTAGATCTTTATCATGTTTACTTAGAGTTTTTTCATGCTAATTCTCTAGGTAATTTAATAAACAAAGGAAATATTAAATTCATACCTAAATCTAAAGATCCCAAGGATATTTACAATTGGAGGCCTATCATTCTTCTCAATGTCTCCTACAAAATCATCTCCAAGGCTTTGGCTCTAAAGATCCATCATCTTTTACCTCAAATTGTTTACTCGGAGTAAACAGGGTTTATCAAATCTAGGTTTGTTCTAGAAAATATTATTGTCATGTGGGAAGGCATGGAATGGGCCAAGCATTCAAACTAGAAAGCTATTTTTGTCAAAATTGATTTTTCCAAGGCCTATGACTACATTGAATGGCCTTTTATTCTTGCTATGTTGCAAGCTTTGGGATTTGGGCCTGATTTCATTCAATTTGTTTGAATGCTCTTTGTGGATGCCTCTACTTGTATCACCATTAATGATCACTAATCTCCTTTTGGAATATTTTGTTCCATTTGAAAAGGTTGTTTTCTTTTCCCCTCCCTGTATGTGCTCACCGCTGAAGGATTTGGTTACCTCTTGGCCAAAGCAGTTTCTTAGTAGCATGTCAAGGGCATTTCACTGCCTAACTCCTAGGCCCAACTAGTTAATGGCCATTTTGTTGATGACTCTTTCCTCACTCTTTTGAAGGATGAAGATAATATCAAAGTGGCCTTGGAATTTCTAAATATTTTTGTCTCTCTTCCAGCTCTACCATCTAGTGGCACAAAACCTTGTGCTACAGATAGTCTATTCTACCCACTCCTCCTTGGTTTCAGTAGTATGGTTGCAAGTGGATTGGTCTAGGAGAATTTTTTTTGTTCCTAGGCATTACCTTTTCCTTCCAGGTGTCCCTGGATGAGCTATGGCAAGTTCTCCTTTCTAGAGTTGAGAAAAATCTTTCTTACTAGATTACTAAGCTCCTCTCTATTGCAGAAAAAATTTAGGTATTTTCTAAAATTCTTGTGGCTACCCATGTTTATTATTGTTCCTGTTGGGCCCCTTCAAAATCTGCCTATGGCAACCTTGAAAAGTTTCTCTAGGACTTCCTTTAGGCTTATGTTGAATCCCATATAGGGTTTCACCATGTTGCTTGGGAATTCTACTGCCTTCCCAAAGATTCTGGAGGACTTGGGCTGCTCTCTAGTCAATGACAAGGGACTACCTTATGTGTAAAATAGACAAATTGTGCCCTTACTAGAGATGAGGCCTGGAAAATTCTCCTCAAGCATTATATTCAGTTAGGCTTTCTTGCTCAAAGACCTGCCTAGAAAGGGATTGGCTTTCAAACCCTTCTGGTCATGAAGGAACCAATTCAAATTGTGGGGAATTTTATTGCCAAGAGAATTTGGAGAGCTTGAGAGGTAGTTAAGCCCTAGCTCCACTAGGCTAGCTCTAGTTTCCATGATGGGTTTTCACTCAACCAGTAGAATGTTTGGTGGTTGCCTCTTTTTCCTAGCAATGGTCACCCTCTAGCTAAGTTTCCTTGGCTTAAGGAGCACAGATTCCACAAGAAAGGTATTAAAACCTTACAATAGATATCTCACAGACCCACAATGTGCATCATGTCATGGGAAGATTTTTCGTGCCCTATACATGCTCCATAACTAGGATCGTGCAACTTATGATGGCCTGGTGAATGCTATTCTTGTAGATATGCTTCACAAGGTGGGATTACATGGGTTGAAGCCTTGGTGGAAGGACTGGAAGTAGTACCCAGACATCCCTTTCAAGAATTACAAGCCTAGGCTTGGTTATAGGTGGCTCTCACCATATTTTCCTATGATTCAAAGTTTGAACCAAAGGAGGCTTCTTCAATCTCCCATTCATGTCTACCGTAAAAGATTTGTTGCCACTTGGTTTGCAAGTATTGAGCCGAAACTTGATCACTTTGTTTGGTGTATTATTTTCCATGGCTTGCCTGTGGGTTCTCGACTTGTTCACCAGGGGGTTCAAGACCCTCATTGCCCTTTTTGTTGGCAAGCTGAATTTTTTAAACATCTCTTTTGGTTTTTCCCCAAAGCCCAATAGTTTTGGACTTAGATTCATGAATTCTTTCGACCTTTGAGACTGAAGCCTTTTTCTTAGCATATGATTCTATTGGGAGACTCACCCAAACTTCCTACTAAGTATACCTAGCTTTGGTACACTTTTAGGGTGGAAATCCTCTTCAATATCTAGAAAGATAGAAATTTTTGCATATTTTCTGACACCCAAATGGATAAAAATGTTTCTTTATGTACTCTAAAGCTATTATTTGTTCTAATTTTCTCTTGCAGATTCAGGTGTAGGTGAATAAAGTTGCACTTGAAGTTTCTCACTTGCGAGTGCTTTTGGAACACTAGGGAAATTTATCATTTACTATTGCTTGGGTGTCTACTTCGCCCACCTCCTTCCACATGAAGTCACCTTCTCGAGGCCACTAGTAGAGTGGTTATATGCACCTCCACTCTCAACCTCCTTGTTGGTGGGATTCTCACCCTCCTTGACAAACCTACTCTCCTCCATTGCAGGCTAGTCAGGGGTAGCCCTCTAGCAGTGCTTCGAGGAGTGACAATGGAAATTTTGGGTGGCCCCCTAATAAAACTCCTATCTCTAGCTCCATTTGGCCAGACTCTAGTAAAATATTTTTGCAGCTTGCACTTGCAATCTTGCCTTAGTGAAAAGAATTTAAAGATAAAGATAAAGAAGCTGATGATGGTTGGGGTCCTCTTCCTGACATCACTCTAGACCTCACTGATGTATGGGGGAAAAAATGGATGATAGAGACCCTCCTAGCTTTGTTGGCACTGCTTTGGCTGCTTAATGGCCTTTTTTATATGTTTGTAATCATGGACTTTTGGGCTCAACCCATGTGACTGGTTGATCTTTTGGATTTTTTGGGATTTTCCCATGTGACTCTTAGGGTGTACCTTCTTACCACCCACCTTTTTTGTGAATATGTATTTTAATCTTTAATTTAATATAGATTAGTATGTATTCATCAAAAAAAGATCATGTGAGCATTGGCAAGCTAGTGAGATCACTAGCTTACCAATTCGATAGGGTTGACAAGGTAGGGGCAATGTGAAAAAATGCATCATAGAAATGGGGTCTCACAGTGATGTACTAGCTTACCAATTTGGTAGGGTTGACAAGGTAGGGGCAGCATGATAAAATTCATCATAGAAAAAGGGTACATCATAGTGATGTACCCCATTTCTATGAGGCATTTTCTCTCACGATGTCCCTACCTTGTCAACCCTACAGAATTGGAAAGCTAGTGAACTCACTAGCTTTCCAATTTGGTAGGGTTGATAAGGTAGGGGAAACATGAGAAAATGCCTCATAGAAATGGGGTCTCATGGTGATTGTCAAATACTAGCTTCTAAATGTGGTAGGTTTGACAAGGTAAGGGTAGCGTGAGAAAATGCCTCATAGAAATGAGGTCTCATGGTGATGTACATCACTATGAGACACCATTTCTATGATTCTTTTTCCCATGCTACCCCTACCTTTTCTACCCTACCAAATTGGCAGGATAGTGAGCTTGTCAAATACTAGTTTTTCAATGCAGTAGGGTTGATAAGGTAGGGCTAGTATGAAAAATGCCTCAAACACTAGCTTTTCAATGTGGTAGGGTTGACAAGGCAGGGGCAACATGAGAAAATGCCTCATAGAAATGGGGTCTCATAGTGATGTACATCACTATGAGACCCCATTCCTATGAGGCATTTTCTCATGTTGCCCCTGCCTTGTCAACCCTACCGAATTGGCAAGCTAGTGAGCTTGTCAAACACTAGCTTGTCAATGCAGTAGGGTTGACAAGGTAGGGGTAGTGTGAAATAATGCCTCACAAAACTGGGGTCTCACAGTGATGTAATCACAGTGAGACCCCATTTCTATGAGGAATTATTTCACACTAGCCCTACCTTGTCAACCCTACTGCATTGGAAAGCTAGTGAGCTCACTAGCTTGCCAATGCGGTAGGGCCAATGCTACCACATTTTGCATACATTTCTACAAAAACATTATTGTCAAATAATTCACATTCCTTTTCCATGCTTCCATTTTTAGCCTATCATGCAGTGAAGGCATGCCACATGACCACATTTCTTTAAGGAATTCCATCCCAAAAATCATGTGACCATCAAGGTAAGCTAGTGAGCTACATCATCGTGAGACCCCATTTCTATGAGGAATTTTCTCACGCTACCCCTACCTTGTCAACCCTATAGAATTAGCAAGCTAATGATCTCACTAGCTTGTCAATGCGGCATGGTTGACAAGGTAGGGGCAACGTGAAAAAATTCCTCATAGAAATGGGGTCTCATGATGCTCTACATCATCATGGGTCCCCATTTCTATGAGGCATTTTTCATGTCGCCCCTACCTTGTCAACCCTATCGCATTGACAATTTAGTATTTTTTCAATAGAGATGAAAACCAAACTAGTTTCAAAGATCTATCAATGTTGGAGGAGTATATTCCAATTTTGTGGAGACATGTATGGAAAATTTGGTAGCATAGACAATGTAATCAACTGTTTGATAAAATGTGCATCACCATGACATCCCATTTCTTTGAGGCATTTCTTCAAATAGTTGATTTCCTTGTCTTTGTTGTTTGATAAAATGCTTTGGTAGACATGTATGGAAAATTTGGTCACATGGACAAGGAAATCAGCTACTTGGTATATTTGTTTGAAAAAATACCTCAATAAGATATGTCCTCATGGACTAGAATGATTGCAGGATATGCACCAAATAGATTTTCAAGCATATGTAATTTATAGGTGTAAAACCAAATTCAACGACATTTTCCAACATCCCCCATGCCTATACCAAAATGAAAGCTTTGGAGAGTTGTATGCACATCCATTGTAAAGGATTGATAAATTATGTATTATTTTACTTTAAAAAAAAATCATATATAAATGTGTATAAAAAATGTGAAAGCATACACAAGGTAAGTCAATTGTTTAACAAAATGCCTCAAAGAGATGTGGTTTAAAAATGTAATTGGCAAGTGTGTAAGAGTGGGAGACTAACCATGTTCAAGGCCTAGGTCACCAGAGGCCAAGAGTGGAGGGTTACCAAAAATTACCTCATCTAATGTGGGTTTCAGGGAGTAAGGAATGAGAATGATGAGGGCTATAGGGTCCCTCAATCACTCTACAAAACTGAAGTGAAGCAGGAGGTCAAGCGAGTTGACTTTTAGATTTGGCTCTATGCTTCATAAATCTTTCTAACTGAGGACAAAAGCATAGAACTAGGACAATAGCATGATGCACTAGCATCTCATAGGGGTGCTAGCATCCGTATGACCAGAAATTTTGAAAGACAAGATGGAAATGTTGAAAATAAACTAACAGCTCAATTGGTGATTCCAAGGAGGTTAAAATGAAACTATGAAATGGAAAATGAGACAAGGAGATTATACCAATGGGTTCTTAGAGCTGAAATCTTCTTTCCAGCAAACTTCAAGAGCACCAAAACCTACACACATAAAAGAGATAAATTTTTTGGGAAAGGGTTGTATAGGGGCCTACCTCAGTTTGACCCCGTTTTGGTGTTTCCACCTCCACATAAAACCAAGATAAAAATGATAAATAAATATTACCAAAGCTCTATAAAAGCAATAACGTGCCATTCAACCAACGTAATAGAGAAAATAAATAGGAAGCTTACCACCTTCACCAAATGCACTCAAGGAAAATGGGGAGAGAATGAGAGTACTCGATCCTCTACTACAATGGTGTGGTCCCAAACATGCTCTACTGAAGTGATTGAAAGGTTTTTTTGCTGCTATAATGCAAGATGCAATGCAAATGGAGTGCTCAAATGGTGTATGGAAAATAGATTGGATGCTGGAAGATTGTTGAAAGGATACCAAAAAGATGAGATTGCATGAAAAGATGGAAAAAAAGGATGGAATTGCATGGAGAAATGGTCAATTTGTAGTGGAAATGAGCATAATAAGTGATTTCGGTTCAGTGAGGTCAAAGTGGAGGTGTTATAACTTGTTCAAAATAGCAAGTGTAATGTCTCTGCATGCTTCAGATATGAAATTTTGTTATGGATGTTAGCGCACCGCGTAAATGTATGTGCACCGCGTGAGCATCCATGATGGTTTTGCTTCTACTGGCATGCAAAATAAGTGCCAAGGAGAACCAAGGCAATGAGCTTATGTGTATTTTTTCCTCTGAACTTGGTTTTCGAAAGTGGAGAAAGCAAAAAGGGGAATTTTTACATGGGGTGAAAATTTATTCTATCACATTTTTCCCCCACTTTAGCGAGCACAAATACTGATGAATGCTCGGTAAAGTAGACTGAAGTAGTAATAATAGGGTTAGAAATTTATACCTATATTGTTAAGGAAGCATACCATGATTTGGTGAACTTGAAGGTTCAGGATAAGCAAAGGACTCTTTAGCTTCTTAGAACTATGAAGCTAAAGAAAGAAAGCACCCTACAGGTTCTCATTCCTACAGGGAGGATGTTCTCCAAGATCTCTCACATGACGAACATCCAAGGAAAGAGCCCTACAGGTTCTTGGTACTATAGGGAGGTTTCCTCCAAGATCTCTTGCATGGAGGAAACCAAGGGAAAGGGCCCTACATGTTCTTATTCCTGCATGGGAGGTGTCCTCCAAGATCTCTCGCATAGAGGAAACCAAAGGAAAGGGCCCTACAGGTGCTCAGTCTTGCTAGGGAGCCACCTCCTAGATCTCTCGCATGAAGGAAGATCAAAGGAAGCACCCTATAGGTGCTTGGTCCTAGAGGGAGGTATCCCTCAAGATCTCTCTCATGGAGGAAACCGAAGGAAGCAGACTTCGCAAAGTCAAAAGCAATGATACGTTTATCTTCAATAGAACATGTTAAGAAGTGGCCACACACACAAGTAGGTAGACAGTCATGCAGACCATCAATCACACAAAAATAATTTAAAAGGGGTCCCTCAGGAACCTAGTGTGAAGAAGGGGTCTACTTCAAGAGACACATAGTTTGAAAGTAGATTTTTTCCATCTTTCAAATCAATCCATCATCAAGGGATCCATCTAAAAGATGTTCACTTCATCAAGGAATTTGAAAGGAAGAATATTCTCCCACATGAGGGGAAGATCAAATTTGTTCCCACTTCAGAGGAAGGTTCTCAAGCCCTTTCTTTATGAACCCATGATTAAGGAAACATGTTTCATTAGGGTTTCAAGTTGAGAATCTGATTCTAAAGAAAAAAAATTGTGAAGATATTTGAGAAAAGATTCACTAGCGATGAATGCATTTTTTGAAAATTATAATGTTGAGGTGAAACATTGTCACACATGAGAGGGACAACTCAAGAAAAGAATAGAAAAAGATAAAGAGAAAGCAACTTGGAGAAAATCACAAACAAAGGGCACATGGGGATCTCTAGTTTAGCGGGGTTAGATCTATCCAAGCTTATAAATAATAGATAATTGTGGTGAAAGGAAAAAGATCATCAATCCCCACCTAGATTAAGAGGAATGCATAGAAAATTAAAAATTGGGTCAACATGGAAGGGAAGCCTAAATGCCCCCAACACTTTGCATCGTCCCCAATTTACTGGAAATCAAGCACGAACATGGAAGGATGATGACACAAATAGAAGAAGGTTTATGACATAAAAAATGCCTGTATCCAAGCACCAACAGGGTGAAATGGGTCCTCTAGGTACACATAGCACAGTTATGAGGGAAGCACATTTAAAACACATATTTAATCTATAGATAAAGAAGAGAGGTTCTCCCATAGCATTGATCAACCAAGAGGTCATCGGCTTCCCACTCAAGATCATCATAAGGGGAAGGCAGATGAACCTGTAATGGTGCAACATCAAGGGGAGGAGTTTCCAACCCTCCTGCAATAGGGGATAAGGAAGAAGGCCCCACAAGGTCTTCTCCACTCACCTCTTATGGAGTGACAGTCAACGATTTGGTGAAGATCGCTGAAAGGGCTAGAACTTCATCTATGAAATTGAAAAAACACTTCACATGAGTACCATGTTCAATCCTAGCGAACAAAAGAGGGTGTCCTTGAGATCCACTACTGAGTGGTTTAAGAGTGGTGACAAAATCAAGAGAATTTGGGATGGGTTTTGTTGCAAAGATAGAACAAGGGAACACGGGGCTACCTCACGGAGGAGGGGGACTCCTCTTATGTTCTTCACTATCAAAGGACCTACTCTCCATCTTCAGCCTCATCAGGAGATGCGAACTTCCCATAAATGAGGCAAGAGGTGCTAAGGAAGAGGAGGCAAAGACAACTACAGTAGACACCACCAAATTTTTTACCATTTCTACTAAAATTTTTGGAAAGGGTGAAACATTTGAAACTGAAGTTAAGAAAGGCAGCTCCACTGAAGGAGTGATGAACACCTGTACATGCACCCTTGTACTCATAGTAGGAGCTAGAGGTGATGTAGAACTAATTTGAGTAGAAGCTAATGGGAGAAGAGAAGAGGACGCTGCAACAGACCCTGAGATAGGGGTGACCTACTCATCCATAAGAGCCTTTCGTCTGTGTTTGCATTCACATGCAAGGTAGTTTCTACAAATCTTAAAGCTTGAGGTTAGGGGAGGCATAGGGATGGAAGGATCCTATTCAGTCATGGGAGTGTCAACTGTAGCCATTTTTTCCAAAGGAACAGGCTCCTATATGGGAGCAAGGGGAGCAGGTTGAAAAGTCTCAAGAAGATTCAGCTCAAGAGCCTCAATAGTGGGTCTCTTCCCACTTGTTGTTTTGGAAGCAGGGGCATTAGGAGGCCTTGGATCGAATTCCATTCAGGAACCTCTCTTTCTTCCATACAAGTAGTAGCATGGTCTAGGATATTCGTTAGAGAGATTCGCAATTCTCATCTTGGTTCAATGCCAAGGAGGAATCATTAGACAGAGCAGATAGCCATCAGACTGACTCATCCAATACTCTTCCCAAGAAAGGGGAGAGTTTGTGGTCGCCCGGGAAGATGCACCTTTCTCTTTTCCTATGCAAGAAGGAGTTGGAGTTGACACAAAATCATCCTTTCATTTTTGAGAAGAGAGAGATATCAGTGTAGGCTTGTCCTCCATTCGGGAAGAAGAGGCAACCGATTGTTGCATCATGAGAAGGGTCAATTTTGGTTGTCCCTTGCCCCCAGTCTTATATTTTACATAATTCTTGTAAAGTAGGTCCATCCTTGGATGGAGTAGACCAACTGGGGTGGGCCAAAAATGATCCAATGAGTATCCACCATGGGACACCAAGGGATCGTATCTGGTGTCATGCACTACGTGCATGACACCTTCATGGGAAAATTTTAAGCACTTGTGGATGATGAAGGAAACTCCATTCATGGAAGGGTATGTGCAGGATCATGATGGGCCAAAAAGTGGTGATATTCAAGAGATATGATGGACCATGTGGCTGACAAATTTTATTTTACCCAAAATTGATGAAACGAAAAGGGTTTTTAAAGGAGATTCTTAGCTTTCCACCAATATGTAAATTATTCTTTACTTTGAATTTAATAAATAATTATTATTCATTTTCTATTTGAATTATGACTACAATCTTGATTGATAGGCTAATTGAAAAACATCTATAGCTTTCAAATGGTATCACATTTTTTTTAATTTGAAATGTTCGTCACATTCTATGCTTCGTATACTATAGGATTAAAAAAAAAATTGTGAATTTTTCACCAAGTTAAGGTGGTCAGACATACGATTTTTTATATTTATTAAAATTTGTAATAAAAAATTCATAATTAATTATTTACTTAGAAAAAAATTACAAAAAAATATGCATTACATCGAGAAATGAGTCCTCTACTTATATCTAAAATCTTATAAAAAATTATTATCATTTTATTGTGGTTAGGGTGGTCAGACATACATCTTATTTTTCCCTTAAATTTAGTACTGCATTGAAATTTCAAATTTTCACCAAATAGATTTTTTTTCTTTAAATAAACCTAGTAGTTTAGAAACTACAATCAATTTTCTATAGATTCCATTGCTACATATTTTTGAAATAATATAGATAACTTATTCAAATTTTTACGTCAAGTTGTCTAACTCTATTTTTTTGAATTTTTCGCCACTTAAGGGCTTGTTTTTTCCATGATGATCCTGCATATACCCAGAAACTAGCTAAGGTATGCTTAGCTTCATTCTGAATAGGTCGGACTCTAGGATGACATCAAAAATGATGTCAACGGCCCTAGGTCTAACTAGGATGGAAAAAGTTATTGAGCCATAAGGTTTTAATGAAAGACCTTCATGTGTACAAATGTTCAATTTTGTTTCCACATATTATTTTTTGTGTAATGAAATGAGCCACAACATTTCCTCCCTAATGGAATTTACTCGACTCACGGGGTATACCAAGACTCATGTCACAATGTTGCCATTGAGATGAGAGGGAATGTAAAGAGGAGTGGCCTTATTGTTCAATGGTAGATCTTGTGAAGTGAGTGTTATATCTGGAGAACTAGATGTAGATTGAGTGGTAGTCGTGCAGCTGTAATTATATTGATATAGGCCTCAGGATGGGTTGGAGAGTCAATGTAATCATCAATCAAATTGGCAAAATGTGACGGAAATGGGTTTGTGTATATTTACAATTCACTATTCTCCTTCACCACTGACTTATTTGTACGTTGTTGGTTTCCATCGAGATGAATAGTACCATCCTCAATCTGATCCTATATCTCATGAAACAGGTGCATACAACCTTCGATATCATGCCCATTAACTCGGTGGTATTGGAAGTAGGTGTTTTTGTCATGCCATTTAGGGTAAGGTTCTTTGACTGGCTTTGGGTTTGGCAAAGTTATGATCTTATCCCTTAATAACTTTTGCAAGATAGCTGAATAAGATTCTAAAAACTTTGTAAACTTCCTATTATGTCTAATATTATCATCATTTGTTGTAGCAACAACATTTTTAATAGACTTTCCTTTCCTAGAGGTCGTTATTATAGACCTCTGCTCAGAATGTTAATGTGAGGAAGGTCCCCCAAACTAAGTAACTGTTTGTTGATATTCTCAAAAAGTTGCACACAAATACATGAAAGAAGGGTACTTCATAAGGGTGAACTTTTCTTATCAAAGCCTTTGTAAGTTCCCCAAGAATACCTTCTAGACATTGGAATCGGGTAGTGAGTAAGATATTTGTGAATAGAGCACTTGATATCATGCTATAAAAATGGTAATATTTTAATTGTGTCTTTGTTTACACCAGATGAGATATGAGGATGTTATCTTTGGTCCAATGTTGGTCTAGAATTGTCTGAGGAATTCATTTACAAGTTTATCAAAAGAGAAGATGGAACTATCTAGCAAGGAACAATACCAATCTAGTGTTGTATCCTTAAGAGACCGGGGAAACAATTTTTCCATTAATGCATCATGATGAAATAATTCGATACACAAGACATTAAAGGAGAACAAATGGGATTGTGGATCCCCTTTGCCACTATATTTATCAAACTTTGGAATCTCTACTCCCTGAGGATTCAAGGGAGTATTTAAGATTGCTGCTGATAGTGGACTATGTCGAACAAAGGGTTGAAAGATAGCTTGGGTAGAATCTTGGGAAAGATTCACCAACTGGCTCTGCATCCTACCCATATTCTAAATAAGAGTGTTCAGAATAGGGTCACTCAAAGACATAGGGCTTGAGGATCCTCCTCCAAAGCCACCACCGAAACCACTAGTGTGACCCCCACCACCACTAGAGCCTCTACATCTGGTGTGGCCTCCACCACTAGTGTGGCCCCCACCAGAGCCACCTCCACTTCCAGAGTTGCTGCCGTGGCCTCCACTAGAACCACTTCCACCAACACCACCTCCACTTTTGAGTCCACCACCATTACCAAATCCTCCATCGCTTGCCTCGATAAATCCTCCACTGTTAGGGATGATATGAGGGGTGAAACTAAATCCCAAGGGGACCTTGTTCACTTTGATGGTTTTAGGCATTCAGATGTGGAAGGAATGTTGATTGAGGGAACAACATCAAACATATGCGCCGAGATAGAAGGCATTGATACTCCAAATTACCCTTCCCATCTCTCAAAAGAGGCTCCTTGTATAAAATAAGGATTACTGGAAGGAGAACATTCTTCTATCAAACAAGTAAGAATAGCTAGGAGCTTTATGCCCATTTAGCCCTTTTTAACCATGCTCTTTAACTTGCTAATGATTTGAGAAGCTCTAGCCATCCTTAGGTCTTTTTCTAAATGATTTCCTAAGTCACCCAACCTTTTTCTAAAGATGGTGATGTATTCAAGAGGGATTTGTGTAGATTCAAGTTCATCCACCAACGACTGTGTGGGAGATGTAGGAGGGTTGGTTTCATCAGAGAATCCTAACTTTCCTCTCAACAACTACTCCAAACCAAGGGTAGGAGCAGAAAAGAAACCTATAGAAAATCCAGTAGTGAAACTAGTAGAGAGAATAGTAGTAAGACCAAAAGTGACCTTCGAAATGTCCATTGAGAGGTGTCATAGACTTCTCCTTATGATATGCCCAGCAGTTTTTGATTGGGTTGTAAAGCTCATACAACTCTTCAAAAACAATAGTCACAAGGTATAGGAGGAAGAGTCTTAATACCAATAGATTAACGGACATTGGTTCATATCAGGTTGACCAAAAATGTAAGAGTAGGGGATTGACCACATTCAGGACCTAGGTCATGGGAGGCCAAGAGCGGAGGGCTTCCCAAACTTACCTTAGCTAATGTGGGTTTCAAGAAGGAATGAGAAAGATGAGGACTATAGGGTCCCTCAATCACTCTGCAAAACCAAAGTGAAGTAGGAGGTCAAGCAAGTCAACTTTCAGATTTGGCTATGTTCCTCAAAGAGCTTTCTCACTAAGGATGAAAGAGCACAACTAGGATGACAACATGGTGCATTGGCGTCTCATTGGGGCACTAACATCTGTACGACTAGAAAATCTAAAAGAAAAGAGGGAAATGATGAAAACATATTGTAGCTCAATGGGTGATTCCAAGGAGGTTAAAATGAAACTATGAAATGGAAAATTAGATAAGGAGATTATACCAATGGGGTTCCTACAACTGAAATCTTCTTTCTAGCAAACTTCAAGAGAACCAAAACTTGGACACATAAAAGAGAGAAAAATGTTGGGGAAGAGCTATATAGGGGCCTACCTCAATTGAACCCCATTTTGGTGTTTCCACCTCCACATACAACTACGATAAAGATAATAGATAAATATGATAAAGAAATATTACCAAAGCACTACAAAAGTAGTAAATTGTTATTCAACCAACGTAAATAG
Source organism: Sequoia sempervirens (assembly GCA_007258455.2). Lineage (NCBI taxonomy): Eukaryota > Viridiplantae > Streptophyta > Pinopsida > Cupressales > Cupressaceae > Sequoia > Sequoia sempervirens. The sequence continues at coordinate 19,398,700 of VDFB02281492.1, read as the reverse complement.
AGAAAAGAAATGGGAAGATTACCACCTCTACAAAATGCACACAAGGAAAATGGGGAGAGAATGAGAGTAATAGAGCCTATGCTACAATGGTGTGGTCCCAAACTTGCTCTACAAAAGTGATTGAAGGGTGCTTTTGATGTTGTAATGCTAGATGGACTACAAATGGAGTGCTTAAATGGTGTATGGAAAATAGATTGGATGCTAGAGGATTGTTGAAAGGATGCCAAAAAGATGAGATTGGATGAAAAGATGGAAAAAGGATGGAATTGCATGGAGAAATGGTCAATTTGTAGAGGAAATGAGCATAACAAGCAATTTTAGGTCAGTGAGGTCAAAGTGGAGGCATTACAACTAGTTCAAAGTATCAAGTGTAACATCTTTGGATGCTTGAGACTCAGGATTCTATTATGGACATTAGTATACCATGTAGACATATGTGCAATGTGCAGGCTTCCATGACGGTTTCACTTCTACCAACATGCAAAATAAGCACCAAGTGGAACCAAGGCAGTGGACTTACGCAAATTTTTTCCTTTGAAATTATTTTTCTAAAGTGGAGAAAGGAAAAATGGGAATTTGCACATGGGGTGCAAATTTACTCTATCAAAAAGTGTAAAGAATTGTGTAATCTAAAATGTGCATTGACAAGCTAAGGTTATAATGACAAACAAATAATGATCAATGTTCATGGAATATGAAAAATAACAAAATCAAAGCAAGCCAAAATAGAATGAAAGAAAATGTGTAGAGACTTCACATACCTAAAACACCAAATTTTCAAGTGGAGGAGTTCTACCCAATTATGTAGCCTTTGCTTCTTCTTTCTTCAAACTCCTCAACAATTTGAATTTTTCAAAAGCTTGTTCCCCTCCAAACTTCAATTGTATATCACTTCAATGGAATTCATACTTGAATTGATATTAAATATACATTTCAAGTTGAAATCTCTTCTATTTCATAAAAAGGTGGTGGAAATATCATAAAAAAGGTGGTGGAATATGAAAAACTTGCATGCACACTTCACAAAATTATCAGAAAGCTTTTTTTTGTCAAAACACATGCATAACCAGGAGAGTATGCAGAATGTGGGCCCTGAGATCACAGGTATATTAAGTTTTTAACCATTTTTATAGCAAGGAAAAATGCACTCGCATTATCTTTTGCTCAAATAACAGTCATATCTGTACTACTTCAATACTTGCTCGCGTTATGAGAAAGTTGATTTTTTATGTTTCTTTTCTCTCTATTTCTCTCTATCCCTTACTCTATATCCCTAAACCCTTTAACCCTCTACCCTATATCACCCTCCCTCTCTCGTTCTCAATTCTCTCCCTCCTACCCCCTCTCCCTCTCTCGAGTCTCTCTCACTCACTCACTCCTATCTCTATCCCCTCTACCCTTTATCCTTGAACCCTCTACCCTTAACCCTCTCTCTCTCTCTCTCTCTCTCTCTCTCTCTCTCTCTCTCTCTCTCTCTCTCTCTCTCTCTCTCTCTCTCTCCTCCTACCCCTCTCCTCTCTCAAGACTCTCTCTCTCTCACTCTCACTCCTATCTATCTCCTATACCCTTAACCATCTACCCTCTACCCTCACTGTCTATCTCTCCCACCCTCTCAAGTATCACTCTCTCAAGTCTATATCTCACTCAATCTCCTCTCACCTCTACCCCTAACCATCCTACCTCTCTACCCATGGCATTAAACCCTTAAACCCCTCTACCTACCCTTTATCTCTCTTGTCTCTCCCTCCTAACCCCTCTCCTCTCTCAAGTCTCTCACTCACTCACTCCTATCTATATCCACTATACCCACTCTGCCCTCTATCCTTGGCTTAGCTAAACCCTCTAGCCTCTCTAGCCTCTATCTCTCTCTCAAGTCTCTGCCTCCTCTCCCTCTCCTCACTCACTCACTCCTATCTCTCCCTCTACCCTCTACCCTCTCCTGCCTCTCCTCTCAAGTCTCTCTCTCTCTCCTATCTCTCTCCTCCCCTTGGCCCTCTACCCTCTAGCCTTTATCTCTCCCCCTCTCTCTCTCTCTCTCTCTCTCTCTCTCTCTCTCTCTCTCTCTCTCTCTCTCTCTCTCTCTCTCTCTCTCTCTCTCTCACACTCCTCCTATCTCTCTCCTTTACCCTTTAACCCTCTACCATCTATCCTTGGAACTTTAGGCCAAAATCTCTACCCTCTGTCTATCTCCCACCCTCCCTCTCTCTCTCTCCCAAGTCTCTCCTCCTACCCCTTCTCCCTCTCTCAGTCTCTCTCTCTCTCACTCACTAACCTTCTATCTCTCTCCCCTCCACCCTTAACCCTATACACTCTCTCCCTCTCTCTCTATAGCCTCTCTCTCCTACCCCCTCCCCCTATCTCAAGTCTCTCTCTCTCACTCAGTCACTCCTATCTCTCTCTGCTCTACCCTTAGCCCTCTACCCTCTACCCTTAAACCTCTATCTTCTATCTATCTACCCTCTTTCTCTCTTCCAATCCTCTACCCTCTCTCTCTCTTTCTCTCTCTCTTTCTCCCTTTATCTCTCTCCCCTCTATCGTTAACCCTATATGCTAAACCCTTAAACCTTGTACCCTAGCTTGCCAATTTGGTGAAATTGGAAATGTAGTGGCCTATTTGAAAAAATGGGTCCAAGAAATGGGGTCTCCTGGTGGAGACCCCATTTCTTGGATGCATTTTTTCTAATTTTCCACTACATTGTCAATTTCAATGAATTGACAAGCTAGTGGGTACAATTTCATTGAATTGGCAAGCTAGTGGGCCCACTAGTTTTCTAATTCAATGAAATTGGTAATGTACTGGAATGTTTCAAATAATGGGTCCTAGAAATGGGGTCATTTGATCATGTAGCTTGCCAATTCAATGAAATTAGCAATGTAGTGGCCTACTTGAAAAAATGGGTTCAAGAAATGGGGCCTCCCGGTGATGTACATCACCAAGATATGCCATTTCTTGGACCCATTTTTTGAAATAGACCAAGTTAGGTTTCTAAAATTGGAAAGCTAGTGGGCCCTCTCCCTCTCTCTCTGTCTTACTGCCTTTATCTCTAGCTTGCCAATTCAGTTAAATTAGCAATTTAGTGGCCTATTTGAAAAAATGGGTCCAAGAAATGGGGTCTCTCGATGATGTAAATCACTAGGAGACAACATTTCTTAGACCAATCTATTCAAACAGACCAATTTAGGTTTCCAATTTCATCTAATTGGCAAGCTAGTGGGCCCACTAGCTTGCCAATTTAGTGAAATTAGCAATGTAGTGGCCTATTTGAAAGAATGGGTCCAAGAAATGGGATATCCCGATGATGTAAATAATCAGGAGACCCCATTTATTGGACCCATTTTAATAACCCAATACCCTCTACCATATACATTGGACCCTCAACCCTTAAACCCTAAACCATTAAACCATCTACCCTCTACCCTCTACCCTCTATCTTAATCCCTCAACCCTATACCCTCAACCTAATTCCCTAAATAATTAACCCTATAGTTCCACAACCCTATACACTCAATTATCAACCCTCTACCCTATACATTGGATCCTCAACCCTCATATATCTTTGTCTCCCCTCATCTTCTCTCCTTCTCTCTATCTCACTTCTCCCTCCATCCCTCCCTCCCTCCATACATCCCTCTCTACCCTAATCCCTCAAGCCTATACCCTCAACACTTAAACCCTTAAACATTAAACCCTAAACACTCAACCCTAAACCCTAAACCCAATACCCTCTACCCTCAACCCTGATCCCTCAACCCTCTACCTTCAACCTTAAACCCTCAACCCTCAACCCTCAACCCTCAACCCTAAACCCTCTACCCTCTACCCTCTACCCTCTACCCTATACATTAAACCCTCAAACCTTAATCCCTCAACCCTCAACCCCTAAACCCTATACATTAGACCCTAAACCCCTAAACCCTAAACCCTAAACCCCTATACCCTATACATTAGACCCTCAACCCTAATATTTTAACCATATACCCTCAAACCTATACCCTAAACCCTCTACCCTCAAGCCTAATACCTCAACCCTATACGCTCAACCCATTACCCTAAACCATCAACCCTATAGGTCCTCATCCCTATACCCTCAATTCTTAACCCTCTACCCTATACATTGGATCCTTAACCCTCATTTATATTTTTCCCTCCCTTCTCTTCTCTTCTTCTCTCTTTCTAACTTCTCCCTCCATCTCTCCATCCATCCATCCCTCCCTCTCTACCCTAATCCCTCAACCCTAAACCATCAACCCTTAAACCCTCAACCCTAAACCCTAAACCCTCAACCCTCAACCCTCAACCCTTAAACCGTAAACCATTAAAACCTCTACCCTCTAACCTCAACTCAATGCCATCAACCCTCAACCCTTATCCTTAAACCCTTAAAACCAAGTAAAATCTCTACCATAATCCCTCAACCCTCTACCCTCTTCTCTCAACAAAAACCCTCAACCCCTATATTATCTACCCTATACATTGGAACCTCAACCCTAATCCCTCAAACCTATACCCTTAACCCTCTACCCTCAACCATAAACCCTCAACTGTCAACCCTTAAACCCTAAACCCTTAAACCTGTTAGAATCCAAGATCACCTGCATGCAAGATGGATACCTATCACATGCAAAAGATATGAAGAACCAAAAAAGATGTTCTCTGTATAACCTCTCAGTGTAAAAATGCATTAAGAGAATCAATTATTACAAAGTGATCAATCCTTATGAAGGAGATCAAGAAACCCTAAAAAGGGAAACCCTAAATGAAACCCTAGTGTGCACACTTAATAATTAATAATTAATTATTAATGTGCCTAAGTTTAGCTTAAGTAATAAAGAGGAATAAGTGACTTAATTAATTAATTAAGCATAATAACTTATTAATCTAAGACCCCCCCTTAAGATGAACTTAGGAAGAAGCTAAAGAACTAGAATAAGATGCATGAAAGCAAAGATGGGTCCCGACAACTAGGCCTGATTAGGTACCAAAAAATTATTGAATCAGCAAGAAATTATTGAATGATGGATTACTGAAAATGAAGTGCAAAGATGCAAGATGCACTCTCCCAACTGCCAAAATGTCCAAGTAATCGCCAAACAACCCATCGGGCCAAATCTGGACTAATTGATAAACCTGGGATAGATACAGAAAAAGTGCATGGACAGCAACCTAGAGCTCCTCAATACCTTTCCGACGCTTCAAACGAGGCAAAAAACGGAGATCAAGGCAAAAAGTTATGAGCTCGGAAGTCCAAAAAGTACATCTAATTTCAAACAGAAATAAATGCAGTAAAACAGAAAAATACAGTAAAATAAACTGCACCAAATGAAAGTGCTCGGAACCAGCTTTCTGGTGATATCTTGTTTTCCCAATTTTGATACCGTATGCCCAAGTTATGACCAAAAGAAAAAAACTGCTTCTTTAGGGCAAATTGGGGTTAGGAGGGGCAAGGAGGGGCTGTACGGCCGATGACGTCATGCTGACGTCAGCGAGTCACGAAAAAAAATTTGACGGCCATCTAGCCGTCGGCGCAAAAAACCAACCCCCCTGCAAAAAAATTTCGGCCCTTGGTCCTGCATATGACCGCAGGCTGGTGCTGGAAGGGTTTGGTCACTGTGGGGGCGGAGCCCCTGGTCCCCATATGACCGCGCTGGAGGAGAAGAGGGCCCTCGGGGGCTGAGCGAGGGGTCCGGGCGGCGGTGGGCGCTGCTAGAGGGTGGCGCCACCGGGCAGAGCGGCCCTCCGATGGCCACTCGGTGGCCGATGGGCGGCACTGCCCATTTACATTGGGAGCGTAGATTTTTCTGCAAAAATTCAATTTTTTTAATTTTTTTTTGAATTTTTTTTTAAAAAAATGCATCGTAATGCGTGCTGGGGAGGCCGTACGGCCCCCCAGACAAAAAAAATTTGCTTCCCGGATCAACTGCACCAAAATGGATGATTTGACAGGCGTTTCTAGGGTTTTGGGATGCTACGAATGCGATGGCGACGTCCGTTTGAGCCCATTGTGTCCCGAAAAAATGGCTACCCCCAAATCTTGCAGAAAAGATGCTTATGGAAACCCTTGCACTTGAAACTCACTGAAAGGCCATATCTTCATATCACAAATAGGCAGCTGCAGGTCTGGAGCTCTGATACCATGTTAGAATCCAAGATCACCTGCATGCAAGATGGATACCTGTCACATGCAAAAGATATGAAGAACCGAAAAAGATGTTCTCTGTAAAACCTCTCAGTGTAAAAATGCATTAATAGAATCAATTATTACAAAGTGATCAATCCTTATGAAGGAGATCAAGAAACCCTAAATGAAACCCTAGTGTGCACACTTAATAATTAATAATTAATTATTAGTGTGCCTAAGTTTAGCTTAAGTAATAAAGAGGAATAAGTGACTTAATTAATTAATTAAGCATAATAACTTATTACTCTAACAAAACCCTCTACCCTCTACCCTATACATTAAACCCTCAACCCTCAATTCTCAAATCTCAACCCTTAAACACTAAACCCTCAACCCCTATACCATCTACCCTATACATTGGACCCTCAACCCTAATTCTTCAACCATATACCCTCAAATATATACCATAAACCCTATAACCTAAACCCTTAACCCTCAACACTAAACCCCTAAACCATAATCCCTCAAACCCTATACTCTCTACCCTATACATGGACCCTCAACCCTAAACCCTTAAACCCCTACCCTCAACCCTTAATTATCAACCCTCAACCATTAATCCCTCAACCCTCAACCCCTATACCATCTACCCTATATATTGGACCCTCAACCCTAATCCTTCAACCATATACCCTAAAACCTATACCTTGAACCCTCTACCCTCAGCCCTTAACCTTAAACCCTAAAACCTCAAACCTTCTACCGTATACCCTCAACCCTAATCCATCAACCCTATACCATCAACCCAATACCCTAAAACATAAAACCTATAGGTCCTCAAAACTATACCATCAATTCTCAACCCCTTACCCTATACATTGGATCCTCAACCCTCATATCTCTATCCCTCCCTCCTCTTCTCTCCTTGTCTCTATCTCACTTCTTCCTCCATCTCTCCCTCCATCCATCCCTCCCTCTCTACCCTAATCCCTCAGCCTTATACCCTCAATCCTTAAACCTGTAAACACTCAAACCTAAACTCTCTACCCTCAATCCTTAACCATTAAACCATCTACCCTCAATCCAATACCAGGGTAAGTTCACCAAGATGGTTCCCAAAAAGGGGGCTTAAGTGGCCACTTTTTTTCTGAAATCAGGAAATGCTAACCTTGGACATGAAATTGAGGATAGTTACACTCAAAATTTTGAGATGGAACAAAAAAAAGGATCAAAGTGCTCCGATTCTACTTTCTAAAATACTAATTTATTTTGAAAATGGTTGAGATTAAGTGGTTCAAAAGAGGGATGTACAGAAATTGGTGCTATTTTTTTCAGAAAAACATAACATAGCAACTCTTGTATGACCTGAGCACGGTGAAATTTTTTGTAGTATTTTTAAAATCGCTATGGTCAGAAGTTAGCTAACAACATCTAGTTGATGCACAGTTTTTCTAATAATTTTTTAATGAATGTTTTATTTTTTACTAATTTTCTAAGTGGGTACTTCCTGAAAAGCAGAATTTTGGCCGTGCTTCCCCTACAAATTTTGGAAAATAATTGATTTTCTTTTTATTTATTTTTTTCAATTTGTAGAATGGAGTATAGTTTCTAAAAATTTAATTTATTTGAAATTTTGATGAATGGTTAATTTATAACCAAAACAACACCAAACACTACTTTTTGGAAAAAAACAGAAATACAAACAAAAGAAATTATGGATGAAAGGCTTAACATTGTCAAAAATTAAAAAAAATTACATTGTTGGATAGCTAAGAGAGAACCTAACATTACCCATGTGTTTTATTTTGTCAATGTTGAACTAGATGCAATCTTGATGGTGAGCATGGACCCTATTATGTGGAAAATTGTAGAATTTGCAAAAACACTTATCTAGCCTTGTTGGGAATGCCTTCCAAGCCTTTGGGTTGGTATTCCAAGGAAAATACTTTCAATTTTTTCTTCTTTTTTGAACGTGGAATAACATGAGCGTATTTTTTAAAACTTTTTTTGAAAAGTGGCCACAAAATTGGTACCCAACTTCATGCACCCACCCACCATCTACCCTCAGTACTAATCCCTCAACCCTAAGACATCAACCCTTAAACCCTTAGACCCAAGTAAACTCTCTACCTTAATCCCTCAACCCTTAGACCCTCAAAACTCAACCCTTAAACCCTAATCTCTCAGCCCATATACCCTCTACCCTATACATTGGACCCTCAACCATATACCCTCAACCCTCTACCCTCAACCTTAAACACTCAAACCTCAACCCTTAAACCCTCTAACCTCTACGCTCTACATTAAAACCTCAACCCTCAACCCTTAAACCCTAAGCCCTCAACCCCTATACCATCTAGCTTGTACATTGCACCCTAAACCCTAATCCTTCAACCATATACCCTCAAACCTATATCCTAAATGCTCTACCCTCAACCCTTAACCCTCAATCCTAAACCCTTAAACCTTCTACCCTCTACTCTCATCCCTAATTCCTAAACCCTATACCCTCAACCCAATACCCTAAAACATCAACCCTATACCCTTAATTATCAACCCTCTAGCCTATGCATTGGATCCTCAATAATCATATATCTTTGTCCCTCATCCTCTTCTCTCCTTCTCTCTATCTCACTTCTTCCTCCATTTGTCCCTCCATTGATCCCTCCCTCTCTACCCTAATCTGTCAACCCTATACCCTCAACACTTAAACCCTTAAACACTCAACCCTAAAACCTCAACCCTCAACCCTTAAACCCTCAACCCTCTACCTTCAACCCAATACCCTCTACCCTCAACCCTTAAACCCTCTACCCTATACCTTCAACCCTTAATGCTCAACCCTTAAACCCTAATCCCTCAATTCCTATACCCTCTACCATGTACATTAGACCCTCAACACTAATCCTTCAACCCTATACCCTCGATCCTCTACCCTCAACCTTAAACCCTAAACCTTTAAACCATATACTCTCTACCCTCTACCCTATAAATTAATCCCCAAGCCTCAATTCTTAACCCTCAACCCTTAATCCCTCAACCCTCAACCCTTATACCCTCTACCCTATACTTTGGACCCTCAACCTAATCGTTCAACCATATACCCTAAACCCTCTACCCTCAACCCTTAACCCTCAACACTAAACTCTTTAACCCTAAACCCTTAAATCTTCTACCCTCTACCCTCCAGCCAATACCCTCTACCCTTAATCCTAATCCCTCAACACTATACCCTCAACCCAATACCCTAAACTATCAACCCTATAGGTCCTCCACCCTATACCCTCAACCCTCATCCCTTTCTCTCTATCTATACATGTCACCTCTCTCTCCCTCCCTCTCTCCTACCCTCTCTAATTGTCTCTATCTACCCTCTCCCTCTTTATATGTACCTCTCACTCAATCAATCCCTACCACTCTCTCACTCCCTCTATCCATCTCTCTCTATATCCCTCCCATTGCCTCTCCATCACTCCCTCTCTCTCCCTATCTCTGAGGTCTCTCCCTCCCACCCCCTCTTTCTCTCAGGTTTCTCCCTCTGGCACCCTACCTTGGTAACTCTCTCTCTCTCTCTCTCTCTCTCTCTCTCTCTCTCTCTCTTTCTCTCCCCCCTCTCTCTATCTATCCATCCCACAATACCTAGATAAGTCCCTTTCACTCCACCTCCCTCTCTCTCTCCCTCTCTCTCAGGTCACTCCCTCCCACACCCTCTCCCTCTCTCAAGTCTCTCACTTTCACACTCCCTCTCTCTCACTCCCTCTCTCTCCCACTCCCTCTCACTACCAGTCTCTAAAGTCTCACCCTCTCACCCCCCTCATACTCTCAATTATCTCCCTCTGGCACCCTACCTACACAACTCTCTCTTTCTCTCTCCCTCTCTCTCTCCCCCCTCTCTCTCTCCCTCTCTCAATTCCCTCTCTCCTGCCCCCCTCCTCTCTTTACCACCCTACCTAGCTAAGATCCTCTCACTCCAACCCCTTCTCTCCCACTCCCTCTCTCTTAGTATTTTCCTTCCACCCCCTCTCCCTCTCTCAAAACCCTCTCTCTCTCTCTCTCCCTCTCTCCCTCCCACCCTAACTAGACAACTCTCTCTCTTAAAATTCTCCCTCCCTCTAAAGACATACATAAATACATACATACTTACATACACACAAGAATATTACATATGTACATACAATCCTACATTAATACAAGCATACATGTACACATGTACATACAATCTTGCATACATACATACACACATATAGGCATGCATACATACATGTATTGATACATACATACATACATAGAAGCATGCATACATGTACATAAAAAACATACAAATATATATAAACATACATTCAATAGAGTATCATTAACATAAAGTAAGATGTAACATGAGCATGTTATAATGCGGACACATTATGTCTTGCTAGAAATGTCCCACACAAACAAAAAATTCCATGTCAAAACTAAGATATAACACCAACACATTATAATGTGCTTGCATTATATATTTCTTTGGGAATCCCCAAGCCTCGGGCTTGGTATTTTCCTTGGAATACCAACCCAAAGGCTTGGAAGGCCTTCCCAATGACCAGAGACATTCTTTTGCAAACTCTACAATATTTCACATAATTGAGTTTGTGCTCACCGTCAAGATTGGACATATTTCAATGTCAAGCAAATCAAACACTTGGGTAATGTTATGCTCTCTCTTAGCTATCCAACAATGTATTTTTTTCACCTTTTGACAATGTTAAGCCTTTGATCTATAATTTATTTTGTTTGCATGTGTCTCTTTTTTGGGAAAAAGTAGTGTTTGGTGTTTTTTCGCTATAAATTAGCCATTCATAAAAATTTTAATTAAATTACATTTTTAGAAATTAGACTCCATTATATAAATATTATATATATATATATATATTTCAATTAGTTTTCAAATTTTTTTGGGGTAGCACGACCAAAATTCTATTTTTCAGAAAGTGGCCACTTTGAAAATTAGTAAAAAATCAAATATTCATTAAAAAATTATTAGAAAAATTGTGCATCAACTATATACTATTAGCTAATTTCTCACCCAAGGGATTTTAAAATTACTAAAAAAAGAGTTCACCGTGCTACATTCCCACAAAAGTTGCTATGTCATGTTTTTCTGACAAAAACAACACCAATTTCTATGGGTCCCTCTTTTGAACCCCTTAATCTCAACCATTTTCAAAATAAATTAGTAGTTTAGAAAGTATAATCCAAGCACTATGATCCTCGTTTTTGTTGCATCTCAAAATTTTGAGTGTAACTATCCTCAATTTAACGTCCAAGGTTAGTATTTCCTGATTTCAAAAAAAAAAGTGCCCACTTAAGCCCCCTTCCCCCCCCATCTTTTTGCATTAACCCTGAGCTAGTTTAGTAATGGAGATACGCTGATCTAATATTTTGGTCTGCATTTTATCATATGATAAGATCTACTTACATGGTTCTAGTATGTTGTTCTTGACTATTATTTGCATCTATGTTCAAGATTTTAGTTAGTTTGGAAGATATAAGTGACAGTAGTTTGGCATACAATTTTTGGCTATGTATAGTGCAAGTGGGTATGAGTAATCCGATCTATGCTCCTCCAATGATCAGAATCAAACTTAGCAATTTAATAATATTTCTTATAGGTGTCAGTACATTATATATTCTAGATGGCACATGATTATGTGGTCATATTGATCGTTGGTGTTGATCAATTATCATATTTTGTGATTAGGTCTAATTTCTAGCTGACCTAATTATTTATGTGTATTACAATGATTAAAAATGTAATGCAGATGTTAGTGAGATCTATTTTAGGTCCATGTTGACCTAATCAAGTATTGCTTCTTTTGGTTTAAGCACAAAGATGTTTTTGTTTAAGTTTGAAATCAACAAGACAACTTTGATTTAATTTAGGGCTACATCCAATTAGGTTGACCTAATTGATGTATGCAGATGAATTGGGTGTATACGCAAGATATTTTTTAGGTTGTAAAAATGGATGAATGTGAGTGTTGGAATTTTGTGTGTACATGATTCGAATAAGTAGCAGATGTGTTGTGAATATTGAATAAAGTCAATTGAATGTAAAGTAGAGTAGTGTTTTGCATTTTGCATCTAATAGAGTGGATAAAGTTAGTATATTGAGCTTCAAAGGAACTAAATTTATCACAAGGTGCATTTTGTATCATTTTGCATCTTGGTTGTGTAGCCATTCTATCTTATTCTATTTATCTAAGTTTTGTAAACAGTGACTTCACTTGGACAGAGAATCCACCTAGCAATGAGTCTTTCTATAATATCTTATAACTAGTTATAATATATTATGAACTAATTTTCATCGTGGTTTTTCCCTTTTTGGGTTTTCTATGAATACTTCAATGTTCATGTGTTATGTGATTTTGTGACTATTTCATGCTTTCATTCATTATTGCTATTGGATGTATTTTGTTAACTAGATGGATTATGATCAAGTGGTTTAATAGAAATTGATTCCTCCCCCCCTCTCAGTATTTTGGGTGTTCAACAAGGTTATTTTATAAATAAAAAATAAAATTTAATTTATAATAGAAACATAAGAATAAATATCATATTATATTAAACAACACACATAATTTACCATGATTATCATAGAAAACCCCTTTGGAAAAAAACCTAGTTGCAACATCAATATCACTCAAAATATTACCAATATTGAATGGTTACAAATATAATTAGCATTTCCTCTTATTGAAATGATGCTAAAAACATGTGTTAAGAACCTCCAATTTCATTATAACACCATCTCGACACTCTAGAAACTTGTCACAATAGCTTCCAACCATACATCCATTGCATACTATATTTTCAAATGTTATGGCTTCCTACACTTTTGTAAACACAAACTAAACTAATGTAAAACCTCTATGCCAAGGAATTGATATATAAGAAAGGAATTCCCAAAAAACCCACTAATGGTCTTCTCAAATTGTGATCTAAACCCATAGTCTTGTAGTGATTTCTTAAGTATCTTCAAATTTTAATATAATATTTTAAAGCATAGTATGCTAATATTATCATTTGTTAATCATTTATTTTAATTTTAATTTAAAATCCCCAAACTACTCCCCATATGAAGATTGTGGGATAATTTATCTAAAAATATGCTTATTTTTACATTGGCATTCTAATTATTCTGATCCATTGGATTACCCTATTTGATCAAAAGTTTATATTTCGTTTCTTTTTTAAATAGTCTATAAGTATAGGGTTTTCTCATCTCTAAGTATCTTTTAGAGCTCTTGATAAATGAAAGTGTTGTTTTGGTTTTGCTTATCATAATTGACGTGGAGGGTTTTCTCTAGCTTGATTTCATGACTTTCATTTATTCCATTTCTTATGACCCTATTCTAAGTGATATGAGCTAGCCCTAGCTATAAAATTTTGCATTTTAGGATTAAAAGTTGGTTGAATGTTGAAGGAAGAATTGATTGATCACCAATTTTGGTTCATCATCTCATTTATTTTTCTCCCTCACCACCCTTATCTCCTTTTAACCTTACCCATCCATCTACCCCATTTCTCTAAAAAAAATTGATTAATTTTTAGATTAGATCTAGGAACCTACCCTTATCTTGAGTTTATTCACTTGTTTTAAGTTGTCCATGTAGACATCCAAGGCTACTTACTAGTCAAATAAACATTTATTTGGCCTCCATAGCTAGGAGCATTATTTTGAGATAACAAATGAATTTTATTAAAATATAACAACAAATTACATAGGTATAACATCCCCCAACCACCTTAAGAAAATTCGCATACACCCAATTATAGAAAATCTCATCTCTACCCTTACAAGATTCTAATCACTACCCTACCATTAGACCAAAAAGATAATGCCCAGGGTGGTTGGGAGAAAAATTACAGTTTAATATTGAGCTTTTATACTCCTTCGATGGTCACCCTTGTGCATCTGTTACCTAGAAAGTTTAAAGTATCATCGACATACTCATTTCCATCTTAATTTCAATATTATTAAAGTAAAAAGCACAAAAATATAATATCTACAAAAGGAAGAATGATTAACATATGGCTATTGCTATTGCCATAAGATGGAAATGATTAACTTATTTTAATAGAAAATATTATTATTTTAAGCTTAAAAACACTCATTTCCATCATAATTTCCCATATTCATAAATAGCTTAACAAGTAGTCATCACTTATGGATAATGCTATTTTATACTGATTTAAAATTGTGTGTCGGTATTCCCACCGAAAAAATAAAGATATGTTTTTCTTGATGTTGTGGGAAATATTTATTAAAGACAAATTATCAATTATTTTTTGCAATTTTTTCATTGGTTGCTGATATTTTCCTTGGTTTTGTCATTTTTATTATTTCATGAATTTGTTGGCATAGTCATTTCATCCCATGCACTCTTCCTCATGATGCATGGTGTTTAAATTAGTACATTTTCATTTGTGTGTAGTAAACTGAAGTGCAACCATCATTAATGGCTTGTGGTATGAAATTTTAATTCTAAATTTGTATGTAAATATATGCAAATTAAGGGTGAAATTTTTGTTACTGTGACCAGGATACATTTGGCGCGAGGTGTTTTTTTCTATTTTGAAAGATGGTAAGGTAAATGGTGTTTTTCTTTATAAATTTATTGAGCTATGTTGTTGGAGGCTTGTGTAGGGTGGCCTACCGAGGGTGGAGACAGGAAGAATCATCATTGGTGCATTCAATTTTGTAGCTGTCCCTGTTGCTTGGCAAAAAAAATAGTCAAAATTTTATAAAGGTAGGATTTATTTTGTCAATAGAACTGGTGATGAGGAATAGCAGATGTATTTTTCACAATGTTTTGCACTTAGACGGTTTATTAAATGCAGCTCACTTCGTGCAAGCCCATGTTTATGTTTAATGCCATTTTGATGGCTTTCTTTGTTCCTTAGTGAAATGTGATATGCAGGGTCTCCTCTGTTCCTAGGTTGACCAAATTACATTTTTCTGCCAAGACTGCTGACTTTTCTTGATGAATAGCTCTTAAAGGAAGATTGAATCCCCCATCCTTGGGCACCTCAAAGAGGTTTTCACTGTTGGATGCATCCTTTCTTTTTACTCTTTTCTTGTTAGAGAGTGCCACATTATGGTTTTCACTCAAGGACTTGGATGTTAGTCTTAATTTCTCACTTTTGTGACTGAAGGATTCAATTGTTTCCCCATAATAGGCATGTGTGTCCAACTCCATTATAAACCCTGCTTTGTGATCTCCATCTGGAATGTTATCTTGCAGTCCCATGAATTCTGAGAGTGCCTCATCATTTTTGAATGTATCAAGAACCAATGGTCCTCATTGGTCATAGTCGATCAATTAGGGGTATACTAAGCAAATCTCATGATTTTAATGGTCTGGCTCAAAGGATAGGGTACTAATCATGCAAAGGGCGGTATCCTCAAATAACCTAGGTAGATTGGATATGGGGTCCTCATCATCGCTACTACTACAGACATCGGTTATATCAAAGGTATAGTTATCTAGAACACGACCTATGGATACTGGTAATCGTAGTTCTGTTGTAGTTGGCTGATGAGGTTTATTAACTGCTCTAACCGGAGGACTTCAACCATGTATGGTTATACTTGGAGGGGTACATCCAAGGCCAATATTTGTTATCGGTCGTGTCTCTGGAATGATAGGTATTATGAGCCCATTGTCGTTTTATCCCAGTCTTTGATTTTTGTCATAGCCCATTGTGAGCATCATTTGTAGACCCTTGCTTTTGTTATCCATGTTGGTAATTCTGGTATAGGTCTTTCATCTTGATATAGCATATGTGATGGATCTTCCTCAATAACCTCCTGGCCAAGGTCTCCCCAGCTTGTGAATTCGGGATAGTCTTTAGGAGATGTTTGTGATGTGGAAGCTTGATTTTCTTGTGGACGACCCCGTGATCTAGGAGATTGTGGTAACTCTCCTACCACAAAATCATTGTTAGGGAGCTTGAAGCTTCCAAAACCATCATCCTGGATGATGAGCTTAATGTCAGAAATGGTGGGAATGGCGGGAGTGGTAGGTGTCTTTGTCACAGAAGTGGATACGAGGGTGGTGGGATCGATGTATGGTGTGGATGGGCCCTCATCATTTTTTGGTACTTGGGGGATTTTTTAATACTTTGCTTCAAGATTTTTGCAATATGAGAAAGGTTCATGATCTCCATGGATGGTAACTTCTTGTCCATTATGTGTAAATTTCACACATTGGTGGAAGGTTGATGCTACTACTTTCATCTCATAGATCCATGGACGTCCTAGGAGGATATTATATGGCAAGTCAAGGTCCAAGACCTGACAAGTGATTTCCATGATAGTGGGCCCTACTTGAATAGGGAGTTTGATTATGCCTTGAGACACTCTTTCTTGGTCATCATATGCTCTTATTGTGACACCCTTCCCTTTGTCAATAGAATCCTTTGGGATTTTTAATTGTTTGATGAGGTTGAGAGAACATATATTTAAACCCGCACCTCCATCCACCAAAACCCTTTTGACTTTGCTCTTATGTACTATGACTTCTAAGTGAAGCGCATGGTTGTGAGATGGTTGAGCGGGGAAATCCTGGTCAGAGAATGTAAGAAGATTAGGCGTAATGATATTTCTGACCATATCTTGGAATTACTCTGCATCAAGATCTGCAGGGACAGTGGATGAGGCCAACACTTCTTCAAGGATTTTCCTATGGGCAGATGAGATTTTTAGCAACTCCATGATGGAGATTTGTGCTGGTGTTCTCTTGAGTTGATCTAGGACACTGTAGCCATTAGGAATTGATCTAGATGCAGGGACTTTGTTTGGCTAGGATGATCCTGCGATGGTTACTTTGCTGCCTCTTGTGGTGACTCCACAATCTTTGACATAGGCGCCCTTGATAGTAATGACCATGCAATTTTCATCTAGGGAGGCGACGACTATTTCATACACATGATTTACATTTGAGTGGATTCCCTTCCCTTTATCTTTGTTATTGTTATTCCCTTTGTTGCCATGATTTGGCATTGGATTCGTATATATCTTAAGATCTTGATTTCCAGTAGGTTGTTCTACGTTTATGATTCTTTTATAGATGAGATCTTGAATAATGTTTTTCAATCTCATGCAACTATTTGTGGTATGGCCTTTAATTTTATGGAATTCACAAAGTTGATTCTCATTATACCAAGGAGGTTTCACATCTAGTTCCTGGTAATTTTCAAAGGTAGGAGCTTGAATGAGTTTTTCATCTATCAACTTTTTCATTATGTCCTCAAGTGGTTCCCCCAAAGTGGTGTATTTTCGCTTGGGATAACTCTTGCGTTGGGGTGGTCCTCTTTGCTCATTGAGATTATTGATTGTCAGGTTGTTGTGCAGTTGGTGTGTTATGTGATGATTGTTTTGGTGTTGTGTTTGGATTTGCGGTGTAGGTGTATTTTGGTGAGGACCACTAATGACCACCTTGGCATCGACAACACCATCATTAGTAATGTTTTTGTTCCTTGCCCACGTGGGGGGTTTATCATTGTAATTGGATGGTGGGCGGTTGTTTTGTTGTTTGGGGTATGATGTTGATTCTGCGGGTTAAGTCATAAGGGCTCTTTCGATGCTGAGCGCCTTGGGGATCAACTGATCATATGTGGTGATGCCCTGAACCTTGAGATGAAATTCCAAGTGGCCTTCAAGGTTGGCTATGATGGTGCAAACTTGTTGTTCTTCTGGCATGTTCCACTTGCTCTGATTGGCATTAGATCGCCATCGTTGTAGGAATGAAGTGAAAGATTCACCCTTTCCTTGTTTCAGAGCCGAGAGTTCTTGTAGACTAACATCCATTGCAATGTTGCATGCGTAGTTCTTAATGAATACGTCTATAATTTCTTGAAATGTTCTAATGCCTGAAGGTAAGCAAGAGAACCATTCCATAGCGTGGCCTGCCAAACTCCTAGGGAATAGCCGCATCAGATAAGTATTGTCATATGTGACTTCCATGCAATGAATCTGGAATTCCCTGATGTGATCTTCAGGGTTTCCCATCCCTTGATATTTGTCAAATTTGGGGATCTCAAATACCTTGGGGAATGGTTTCATCACTAGGCTCCTGTCGAATGGATATGAACATAAGTTGCCTGGTGTCTTCATTGTTTGCCTTGATTGAAGATCGAGCACTTGTTGCGAGAGCAACCTGATTTGTGCCATCACATCATTTTGTGGATCAGGGGGTGGGATGAAGGTGTTTTGGGGTGTTTCAATCATGGGTTGGATGGGTGGGTTGGTCGGTGTGTTGTTTGATGGTATCTGTATGTTTTGCCAAGCGAGGTAAGCTTCCACCTGCTTTTGTATGAACAACGCTTGTTGTTGATCTTGTTGTTGCTGCGCTAAGATTTGTGCTTTTTGTGGCACTTGTTGCTATTCCAACAACACTTGTTGTTGTGCTTGTTGTTGGGCTGCCAATTCTGCTACTTCTTGCTGCTCTTGATATTGCTTTATTGCTTGATGATATGCTTGCAATTGTGCTGCTTGTCTTTGTGCAAGAAGTTGTGCTTGATATTGGGCTTGTTGTGCCTAATATTGAGCTTGAGCTTGCGCTTGTGCAGCTTGTGCTTGTGCTACTTGTTATTGTAATAGAAGTTGTGCTTGAGTGGCCTTTTGTGCTTGCAATGCTTGCGCGACTTCTTTTTCTTCTTGTTTTTGTTGCAATAAATCTTGAGCTTGTTGCACTTGTAATGTGCCTTGTGCAGCTTGGGCAACTTGCATAATTTGAGTAGCTTGTTGAGCAACTAGTTGTACGACCTTTTGTTTCTGCACTTGTTGGAATCCTCTTTGAAAAACAACTTGCAATGCCACATTGTATTGGTTTGATGTGGTGGAAGTTGGTGGTGGTGGGGGTGGTGGTGGATTCAGGATGGCATTTGTGGTGGTGGTGAATGGTGATGTCGTGTTGATTATTTGATTGGTGGATGGTGTTGTTGGTGTGGTGGTTTGAATGATAAGTGGCGCCGTTGATGTGGTTGTCCCTTGAGAGACCATGATTTGCAATGTTATGGGGGTGTTTGATGATGTTGCAATTGCTTGTGTGTTTTCCATCTGTTGTTGTGATGTCGACGAAATTTTTTGAGCATTTGACATAATGCTTTGGTTGATATTTGGGATGTTTTTATTGATACTTGGTAAAGGGGGAAGCCCTAAGCCAAGGAGTGGTGCGGATGATAATGGAAATGGTGGAAGTGGTGGGAATGTAAGGGATGTGAGTTGTTGTGAGAATGTTGTGTCGAAAATACCCCCAGGTCCGAACATATCTCCTTCCTCTTGCGAATTTGTGAGGAGAGGTGTTTGAGGTGTTGTGTAAAAAAATGATGATGATGGATCATGATGGAATGTGAGAGGAAAATTTTTGTGTAATGGGTTTTGGGGTGTGTTTTGTTCCAATACGGTGTTTGCATCCAAGTTTTGATTATTAACAAGGGGGTGTGTTTGAATAGCATCGAGGAATGCATTTCCCTTATTAACATTGGGTTGGGTTGGAGCGAACGATGTCATGATCTGCAAAATGTTTTACGTGATGTTTTGGGATGGGGGTGTAGATGAGATGGGAATGGTGGATGAGATTGGAGGAAATGGTGTCTCTAGTATGGTACTCACGTCAAAATCTAAAGGTAACTTGGCTCCTTGTTTTGCTAATTCAAGCATGTATAACAAAGGGTTGAGCCTCATCATGATGTTGATGATTTTATGGTTTTTTTGGATTTTGAAGCAATTCAATCATTTTGTCATGAGTCATTCCAAAGGTAAGATCCTCTCCTTGGTTTTCCTCTTGTGGGTTTTGCGATGATTTCATAAGGTTAACTGTGAGAGTTCCAGACCCAATGGGATTCATTTTAGGAGTGGTTTGACTTAAATCACTTGAAGCAGGTGTTTCTTTGTTGGCTTCCATGCTCTTCTTGTATTGAGATCTAGTTTGAACCATAAAATAGGGATCAATTTTTAAGAATGGGAGATGAATCTCTTGATTCTTTGAATTGATCTTTACTTTATGCCCAAAACAGAAAATTTTAGGATATCTTGAGGATCGAAAGGTGATATGATGATGATGTAAAAGATTAATGATGTGGATGTTATGATCTTTTGGTAAATATTGAAGCGGATACTAGGCTTTTGGGACTTTCAGATATGTTTCGGATTTTGATTTTGATTTTCCCTTGGGATTTGTCCTTGATTGATTTTGATTTTGATTTTGATTTTGAATAAATAGACCCTAAGATGTTTGGATGATTATCTAAGGGATAAATTTGATCAAAGGATGATAATTTGAAAATATGTGGGAAGAAGGATGCATCTACCCACACCTATCCAAACAAGATGATAGTTTCACTAAGCATATGAAGAAGGATTCATCTACATATACTAAGCTAAATGAGATGGTTTTTTGATAACTTTTGACTAAGCATATGCAAAAGGATACATCTACACATACCTAGCCAAAGGTGATTTTGATAATGTTTTCAAGGATTTAGTCTCAAGGATTTTGATGATTTTGATTTTTCCAAAAAGCCTAGTATTAAGGATGATTTCAAGATTTTCCAAAAGGTGATTGTGAGATGATGTTCATTTTGATGGTTTGAAGGATGGATGAAAAATATTTTGATTTTCTTTGATCCTAAGATGAACCTAAAAAAGACACTTTTTTTGCCTAGAGTATTGAAGAACAAGCTTTTCTCTAAACAATATGTTCAAACTCTCTAAAAAGATTTGGGTTTTGGTAACTAATAGAATGAATACAAACTGGGATTGTTCCTTGACGCCTTTTTGTAAAATTTGAAAAGCAGTCTTTTTTTGACTTCGTATAACATAGAGAGACGTTCTTGATGGGCTTTCAAACTAAGGGCTTTCATCTTTGGTTTCTTGATCTTGATTTTGCATGAAATCATTGGAGACACATGTGTGGGGTCCAATTGTCTTTAATCTTTGCTTAATGGATTCTTTTTACCACAAACACTTCTTGATTAGCTTTCAAATTGAATGTCCAATGTCTCAACTTTGTCTCAATTCACAAGGTATATTATGTGGAACTTTGATGAATTTAAAGCAAGGGTTACCTATTGTTTAACTTTAGTGGGAAAATTGAGATGTAAATTCAAGTGCTTAGAAACCTCTAAGGATGTAATCCCAAGGGCAAGAAATAACACAAGAATTTGGTCAATGGTATTTGCCTCCTAAAGGGTTTGAAATTTTGAGGATCATGTTGAATGTTTGTTTTCAAATGTTTTCAATCAAAGCATTGTGTTTTCAAACAAGGACAAGTACAACCCCTATGGATGTGTAAGACAATATTTGTTGTATTCCCACTTGGACAAGTCCATCTACGCTTATCTTTAGCGAATGGTTAGATGCTTGACCCCATTGGCTCCCCTCCACGACACTCACTTATACGGGGCAGCCAAGCATCAACACCCATGAAACTCCCATGGCATGTTTTCCATTTCTACTAAAGACCGTAAAAGTGTGGGGTGGCTTCAGAATGACCGTTCTTGCACCAACAAATAGATTAAAAGATTTTGGAAAATTATAGCACATGAGTTTTAATAAGGACTTTCTGTTCATGGAGATTGACCCATATGGCAAGAGTCCCCTTTCAGATCCATCTTGTCAGAATTAACCGCGTGATATTGGCATTTACTCCAATACCCACATTTATATCCCGGTTGGAAATACTCTTGGATTTAGAGTGTTACCGGTTGAGTCGTTCCCTTGGGTGAGTACTTTTTCCCCAAGGCAGGCCCTCTAGGATAAACAAAAGTGAGTAAAGACAAAATCCATAACTCGATCAATCTTTGATAACAACAAAGAGAGAGAATATATGCGATAATGCCCCCACTCACACTCACACAAGATCTTGTTCAATTTTAAACCCAAATCAAAGTGTGGAGGTGATGGATTTGTCTCAACCTAAAGTCATGAAAAAGGCCTTTTGATTCTCAAGATCGCTATAAAGCGCGAGAGAAGCGCATACATCCTTTTTCAATGCCTTTAGTTTAAGTAAGCTTTCACGAAAAATAAAGTTTGCACTTGTTCTTTTGAAATCCACAAAACAAAATGTGAGTTTTTTTTAAGAACCAAAAGATGAGTGAGAAATACTTTGTTCAATTGTTAATCTAAGAAACAAAATCTAGTAAGTGGTATCCCTAATGTTCATTTTAGCCTTTGCAAGAAATGGAAATATTCTTTTTAAACCCAAACGACGTTTAGTGTTCTAAGAAAGAAAAGAAACAATTTTTTGAAGAAGTGTTAAAAAAACACTTAAAGTGTTTAAAAACACTTTGATCTTTCAAAATATCATCCTCATTCTTTGTTTTCTTTGTTTTCTTTTCTTTGTTCTCCTTCATTTTCACCTTTGTTGTCCTTCGTTATCCTTCGTTATCCTCATTTTCCTTGTACCTAATTAAACAAAAGACACTTATGTGAGGATAAAAATATTGAACTCATTTGGATCATTAACTTCACACAATGGCATGATCTTAAATGAAAGGACAAAAATTTGGATGATAAAAGGATGGCTTATAAGCGGATCATGCTTTGGTATTGACTTTATTGAAAAGATATCACACATGCTAGACCCATTCTCTCTCTTATCATCATCCACATTACTAAGGACATTAAGCCAATCAACATCATAAATTTCAAATTTTAACCATGACCATAATGATGAAAATGACTCACAAAGCTAATGAATTGTATCCCTAAGTCAACTTTAAAGAACAAATATTTCAAAAGACTTATCATCAATTTCAAATTTTAAACTATGACCATAAAATGATTCACAAAGATAATGAATTGTATCCCCAAGTCAACTTTAAAAAAAAAATCTTTCAAAAGCCTTTATCATCAATTTCAAATTTTAAGCTATGACCATAAAATGAAGATGATTCACAAAGATAATGAATTATATCAGATTAATTAAATGTGCTGAAATCATCAATTGACTATCACCAAAAAAACATCAACCACAAGAATTTAAAGCACCCGCCAACCTCCAGATATAATCTCTTGTTTCCCTACTTTGTACTCTAGCTGTTTCAAGAATGACAGTGTCAGGGAGCCAGGGGTCAAAGGAAAAATAGTCAAAGTCTGACCTAATGCAAATGTACGTTAGAGCCCAAAATAAGTGCGATAGGAGATCTTTCATTCATTATGGACATGGCTGGACACAAGGCATCAATGTATAAATGATAGGAAGGACTACAGTTCAGTTTAATTCAAAAGGTATCAAAACAGTTAATGCTACTCAGGAATAACATTCAATTCTCACAACATTCCTATACTATGCCACCGCACCTATGCCTGCAGTTTTTAAGACTAAACAGTTTTAAGATTCAATTCTCACAGTGAATGCAGAGATAATGTGACCATGTGCATAGGTTTTAGAAGTCTTCAGATTCTACAGATCTGAAATATAGGCGCCTATTAAAGATATCACGTGAAGCGCAGACAAGCCATGTGAACTATTTGACAGAATGTCTGCGGTCTCATAAAAGGCCAACAACTCCCTTAAGTGTTTCAGAAAACTGTGATCTCATGAAATGCAATGATGGCGTGATATGCACAAAATAGATTCATTGAGAAGGCACACATAAATCTAAAGCAAGTAAATGTTAGCAGGTGTAAAAGCCGAATTCCCAACCTTTCTCATACCCTACCTTCCTACGTGAAAAAATTTCATGACAATAATATCAATGAGCAACAATTAATAAAATAAACCATCTATAATCCAAAGGGAATAAATAACGCACCAATTTAATGCTGGGAGATTATAGAATTAACAAAGCTCCAATCAACAAAGGTTGAGCCTAAGTGTTTTAGATGCCTATGCTGTTGAGTGCATACATAATGATTCTTTCAAACTATAGCATAGCCTACTTCATTTATTGTTGTGAACAAAGTCCATGGTGTGGGTATTTAAGAACAAGGAAATAATCAGCGAGCATGATATAAAGGTCAAGATCATCAATGAGCCACTAGACATTTTTATGCAAGCTAGTAAGAATGATGCATCTTTATTGCTGAGCAAGTAAAAAGGGCAGCGGCTAAAGTCACCAGTGACTGATAACTATGGAAGATACATACTCCATGTTTGCGGCTTCCCTTAGAAACTAACAACTCAGGTTCAAACATTTAAATTTGCAATATTGAAGAGCTCATTGCTATGAAAGGCTCCATTTGCAATTCTTAATGAAAGGAATGGGTTGTGTTTGTATTGCTGAGAGAATAGTGATATTTAATGACATATATCAGCAATATTGATGAGCAAGATGACCACGTTTAAGCAGTTTGTACCTATATTACTGAGGGAATGACAATATTCAATGACAAATATTGACAACTTTACTTGATATTCTGTCCACGTAAACAAAATCATATTTCCTCCTGAAGACTTGTGAGGAAAACAAAAACACAAAAACAACTACTGGAGTAAAGAGATGGTGTAAGAGTTCCAAAACTAAAAAGAAGAAATAAGAAGTGACAACAACAAAGTTCTCAACTTTAGATACTTGCAATCATAAAACATTTTAGCATAGACATATAGCCACATATTACTAATGATGTTTCAGATTTCCGTAAGCAAGAAAAAAAATTCATTGAAGACTATCCATATTTCTAAGATTTCTAATTGAATTTACCATAGGAAGCCTATGTTAGACGTATTAAAATAAATTAAAGAAGCTCCAATGGCCATTAACATCAGACAAAATGCATGAAAATACAAGACCGATTAAAACAATATGCACAAATCCAAGCAAATATTTTATAAATCAATTTCTATAAAATTTGTAACGCTATAGCAATCATATTCCTTAGCAGAATGTATACTAAAGTGGTCAATGATGACAGAAATTTTCCTCCTTCTAGAGCCAATAATGAAGTGTCTAAAAATCTGCAAATGAACCATCTCAAACACTCATTAGGAGGGTTAGTTTACACATGCAAATCTACAAATACCTCTATGAAATAACAATGTCAATGCTCAAGAAACACAACAAATAACAAGAGGGATCAAAAAGACATTCCAAAAGCAAGACAAAACTGTACCTATTCCATATTGGATTGGTGTCAAATGTGCAAATGACCCTTTCCCAATCCTTGCTAAAATTCAAGTGATGAAGTGCAAAATTAGTTCTCAAATTAAGAGAGTAACTTTGCATGAGAGTGTAGATGAATTGATGAAGAATGAGGCCCTTCATTTATAGAATATTTTGATGAGAGAATGGCCAAATGGATGAACATGGGACTAAAAGCAAACCAATGAAAAGAGGCCACTTGTCAACTTGCCATAGGTTGAGGGATGTGCAAGTTTTGGCCAATGTGCCCAAGAGAGGGAGATTTCAAATTCAAATTTGAGAGGGGGACATGAAAATGAGAAGTTAATGCAATGTTGGAAGGGACAAGTCAACTTGTCTTCATTTTCAAACTTGAGGGAATATTCTATTTTTATGCCAAGTTAATAGAAAATAAGGATTTTAATAAACCAATAAATTGATTTACTTGTACAAGTGGGAAAAGCTAGAGGATGTGATGGGTAGTTAGGTTAGTTTAATCAGGATTAGATTATCTTAATGATGATTAGGTGAGTTTGACTTATTTGACTTGAATATTGGAATTTATTTAAATCAAGAGGAATGGAAAATGCATTTGGGATTTAATTAAATGAATGTTTGATTTATTTAATTAAAAGGTTGATGATAAAGTTTATTTAACTTTAAATTAATGACCTTAGGAGATTGAAATTAATGAGTTTACCTGATGAATGGATGAAGGTGAACTTGATTAATTTGATGAGTGGATGAATGTGAAACCTGGTTTACTTGATGAATGGACCTAATTGAATGCATAATGTTAATTTTGCATGTCTACATGTATATTATAGAGTATAGGATATAAAATGTAATTGATTTGAAATTTCAATGATCAAATTAAAAATTTCATCAAAAACGCCATGCATAAGTTTTTGGTGAAAAATGAAGACACTACTAAAACTAATTAGACATCAAGACCTTCATAATTTAAGGTTTTTAAAATAATATAGAAATATAAAACACATAAAAATACCTCATAGTGGTGTTATATTTGGCATTTTGTTATAAAATATGACTTGATGGAGAGCACACTGAAAAATGTGTTCTTGTATATGATTTTTGTAAAACATATATTTGATGCCCATATTGAATGCTCAACCCATAGGATTGGTGAATTTAAATGTGTATCAAGCCTAATAAAGGCAACTGATTACTCAAAATAGGCATTTTAGTGCATTATAATTTTCTCATATTTTGGAAAACATGTATGAGCCATAACTTGTGTGTGTTATGATGTACACATGCTATGTTTTCTAAAATGTGTTTGTTTTGAAGAATTATTTATTTTGGCCATTTTTCGGCCCTCCAATATTTTTCATTAATATATCTATATGAGAATTATTTAATTATTATATTTTTTACGATGGTACTAATGGTGTGGGTAATATACTTGACATACATGGTTCTACTGGTGTGGATTGGGCAAGAGATTCATATAGTAGGAAATTGACTAGTAGTTATGTTTTCACTCTATTATGAGTTGTTGTGAGCTAGATGAATAAGAGGTGGCCTATAATTTTTCTATCCACTACAAAATTAGAATACATGAATACTACACATGCTTCTAAGGAAGTAGTGTGGTTATAAAATTTAACTTTAGGTAATATTTTTATTGTAGAAAGGTAAAGATTATATGTGATAGCTAGAGTACCATCCATTTAAATAAAAAATAATAAGATATTAATATTGTTAGAACACACCAAAATACTGAGAGGGGGGTGAATCGGTATATACCTCAAATTAATCCAATTCAACTTCTATCAACCAAATATTTCTATTATCGTAAACAGATGAAGAATCAAACTATGCAATTCACAACACAAACATACAATCATAAAACAAGATTTACATGGAAAAACCTAGAAGGGAAAAACCAAAATGAGTAAGTTGCTTGGATTTAATATCTAAGTCCATCCTCACAAATAAAAAATAAGATTTACAATAAGTTTTATGGGATACAACCCAAAGGAAGCTATAACTCCTTGAAACATAATTTTATGGCTTCAACCAAAGGAAGCTATAGATTGCTACAAGTTACAAAAATTATAGAAAGAAGCTACAATCTCTATACAAAATGCTTGACAAAAATTTTCCGATCAATCACCTCCGCATCATCAACACCCTTCACACAAACATATATCTTCACCACCTTTGCTTAATAACATCTACTATCTTCAACCCACTTTCACACCCACATAGACTCACATCGAGACTTGTGTATACCTCCTTCACATTCACACACGCTCAGATCATATTTGTAAGAAACTTGATCTTTTATTTATATCCTTTGGCACTAAAAGGAAAGCCTATGATATTTTGGATCCTAAAACTACCAAAGGAGTCACGATAAAAATAAGAGATGAGGAGGAGCAAGGAAATTTGGAGGACTCTAGCAGTGTGAGGGGTGAGAGGTAGTAAGCTAGGATTGCTAGTCAGTTTTCCAAAGGGAAGAAACTTTGTTTTGAAGAGCGTGGGGATGAACCTAAGAGTAAACTTTTCCTCCTATTAATTTGAGTAAGAAGGAGCTGTCAGTTGTGTTGGGAGAAGATCTCTCAGATGATTCTACAAGTAGCAAACAAGATGAAGAAATGGTTGGTGATGATCAACCGATGGTCAAAGATCCAAAGGATGTGGAAGAGGAAGGGATTCAAATATTGAGCATGAAATTGAGGATGTGGTTAGGGAAGCCACAAAGGGGATGGATGTTTAGTTTATGAATGAAATGAGTGGGATTTGTCTAGATGATGTTAGACCCCTAGAGCCTTATGCTTCACAAATTTTTGAGCTTTAGTAGAAAGTGGACAAGATGGACATGGCCTTCAACAAGTTAATGTAAATTACTTTGGGCATAATACATAAGGCCATCTTTAGGGTGGTGAGTGAGGTGACTAAAGCTAGGAAAGGCCATCATAAGCAAAAAGCTTCTCAGGATGTGGAGGACCAATTGGATGGACGTGTGACTAGTTTTAAGTATCAGTACAATGGGGCTATGGAATAGCTTGAGAAGGAATGAAACTTATCTTCTTTCTGAAGGAGTAATTGGGTCTGGTGGTCTATGTTTTTTGGTTTTTACTCATTAATCTTAATGGGCCTGTGTTCCCCTTGTAAATTTAGTATTGGTTTTTTCTTTTATAATTTCATTTTGTGCTGGTATGTTGATTCTACTATTTTGTGTTGTTAAGTGTCAGACTCTTTTGTAGGGTGTTGGTTGGTTATTTGATCATTTCTATTTTGTTTGGTTGTTTTGGTGGCCTCTAAGCCTTTTTCTACACTCTGGTTGGGTTTAGGGGTCCTTTCCCCTACTTTTTTTACCAAAAACATACCAATTCAGCCTAGTAAACATTTTAACCTTCTATTCATTAGCTCTAGATCAAAAGCAATATTAGAGAGACCAAATAATATCATGCAAATTACTTTACAAATATTATATGAAATGTTAAAACATTCTCATATACTCCTTTCACAACTTCATGCTACAACATGGTGGTGCAAACAAATAGACACTAAACCCAACATCTCTTACAAACTCTAAATATAGTCTTGAAATAGAACATTGAAAACTAGGCTTGCAATACTCCTCAATGCCCAAAACTTGAAATGAGAAGACATACATATAATCTAAAATAATCCCCCAATTAGTAACATCACATCTTCAAATGCAAAGAAATGAGGAGAATTTCTGTCTCTTTCTAATTGTAACAACATTGTACTATTGTGTCCACTTTGCTAGCTTTAGAAACTTCTACAGTAACTTAGACTACGTTTTGAAATTAGGAACATACATACTTTGCACATGAATCCGACTAACCTCTTGTAGTGTAGAAAAATGTATCCCTCTACATTTTCACACTTGATTGAGCCCTCCCTACTAAAACTAGGGCTCTTTATGCTTTATTTGGTCCTATTTTGCATCCACAAGCCTTATTTAATGCATCTTTCTGAGGATAATCTTGACACATATCAAATGACCAATCATAATTTATTTATTTTTGGTTTTTTTGTTCTAGATTTAGTGATCTGGGACTCATACACCACCTTGGGTGTATGCCCGCCCCACCTAAGTTTCAGAGCCTGAACCTGAATTTGGCATAGAACTTAACATTTCTTGAAATTTGTGTCCCAAGACTAGGTTAATGGGACTCATACACCCCAAATGGTGTATGAGTCCCATTTAGATTGGACCTATTTTAAATTCCAATTCTTGGAAGGATTTTATTCTCCTAGATATGATGTCACCTTATAGTGTTGTAATTTTGAGAAATTTGGCATAAACAAGTATAAATACAAGGTTATTTCACACAATTTCTTCTAACGAGGCCTAGCAATTTGGAGTCAATCATCCTAAGATTTCACAAGAGCTAAATCATTCTTTAGACATTATCATTCGACCTCCCATTGTGATTAACTTGGATGATGATGATGAGGTTGCTAAAATTGATGAAGTGAATAATGAATTGAATACATTATTTTCCTCTTCTATGAGCTTAAATGATAATTCTCCTAGGAAGAGTGTTGAACTTGGCGATGACCCTAGTTCGACACTTTCTATTGTACCTTTGTCTATTTTTATGCCTTTTGTATATGATGAACAAGATTGGGATGCAAATGAATTGCTAATAGGTTGAATTACATGTTTCTTACTAGTCTTGTCTTTATTTTCCTTTCCATGTTTCTTTTATGTGATTGCATGTGCGTAATGTGATCCCCCATACTATTCTATTTGATGTTTCTCTCTTTGTGACATTCCTCTATTTTTACCTACATTATTCTCTATGTTGTAAACCTTTATCTTTTTCTTTGTCTTGTGTTTTCCTTTTGGGGATGATGCAAGGCATCGAGACATTTAGGTCTCTTCCATGTTGACCCAAAACTTTTTTCCTTTATATTTTCTTTGTCTTGTGTTTTCATTTTGGGGATGATGCAAGGTGTGGAGATATTTAGGTCTCTTCCATGTTGACCTGAAAGATTTTCTTTGTTTTCACTCTCTTTGTGTCATTGTTCCTATTCCATGAGTATTTGGGGAATGATGACAGTTTTGAGTTCTCTAATAACATTGTAGAAAAGAAATAATTACCCCAAATTCATGGATCCCTTATGTGATTTTGGGATTTCATTTTGGGGGCAACCCCTTTTCATGACGTAGCTTCATTTGGAAACATATGACTTGGCATAGGGATTTCCAAATAAGCTCTCATATCCTCTTTATTGTTAAAATTTATCATTTGCTACTTTAAATTAATTACTCACAACATGGTGTTTAGCAATTTCTTTAAAGTGGGGGTATACATTGGCATTATTCTTTTATATTTCAATTACAACTCATGTTTCATTGTGTAGTATTCTTACTTCATGCGATGCATATTTCACTTTGTGGTGACATTGGGTGTGATGTACCTCAAGAGTGTGATGTCTTAGCATAATATATTCCTCTTAGTGGCTTGATGTGACACAATGTATCCCCTAAGTTGTGAATCTTATATTTTTTGATTGGTCCTCTCTTGGAGACATTAGGAATGTTGTTCCCTAAGTTAAGACCTTACATGAACTAAGAAAAACTCCTTTGAACATACCTTACACTATTTTGCATTTACAATATCTATTATATGGCCACCTTGCATAACACACTTTGCTTTCTTATGGAGCCATCATGTTTGTTCATGGGTGTCAAGCATACAAAGTTTTGCTTGCCTCATGAATCTTGCTGTAAGTGTTGTGTGAAACCTTATCAAAGTTATTAGGAGGTATATAGCTTTGGTATGGTTAGCGTATGTGAGCCAAAATTAGGTGTGAATTTCCCATAGCCACTTTCTTGTCTATGCGAGTGCATACTGGCTGTGTGCGTATGTGTCTCTAGGGGCTCATGGTCCTAGTAGATGGCCTAAGGTTCCACTAGCCCTTGTGAGCATTTGGTTTACATAGTGTACATTGTGTTCCACTTTTAAACATTTTTGGACAAACAACTTAGATTTGATTGACATCATGTTGGACAAACAATCGAGGCTTGATCCACCCCTTTTGTTTTTGTTTTGTCTTTGGAAGTGTATGCTTTTGCCTTGTTGTTGCTCCTTACATTATTCACATGTGTGTTCTTTTGTGCCTCTGTTGGTTTTCCATAGGATCTTGATCCTGGGGGCTTGTGTAACCCTCTTGATCATTGTCATCCTATCTTACTAGCATTGGTACACTTGGACCCATCTTTATGTGAGTTTGTCTTCTTTAGTGTGAGTTTGAAGCAAGTTCTTCATCTCACTAAAGTGAGGGCTAAATGTAGTGTAGAAAAATGTATCCCTCTACATTTTCACACTTTTTTGGTCCCTCCCTACTAAAATTGGGCTTCTTTATGCCTTATTTGGTCCTATTTTGCATCCACAATCCTTATTTAATATATATTTTTGGGGATAATTTTGACACATATCAAATGACCAATCATAATTTAATGTTTTTGGGTTGTGTTTCCTAGATTTAGTGATCTGGGAGTCATACGACACCTTGGGCATATGGGTCCCACCTAAGTTTTAGGGCATGAACCTAAATTTGGCATAAAACTTTACATTTCTTGAAATTTGTGTCCCAAGCCTAGGCTACTGAGACTCATATGCCCCATCTAGCATATGAGTCCCACTTAGCTTGGACGTATTTTAAATTTATATTCTTGGTGGGATTTTATTCTCCTAGATTTGATGTTAGCTTGTAGTGTTGTAATTTCAAGAAATTTAGCATAAACAAGTATAAATACAATGTTATTTCACATATTTTCTCCTAGAAATTAAAATATTCAAGCATTATAGAAAGTTTATGAGACCAAGAGCATTCAAGAGCTGATTATCAAGAATTTTTGAGCTATATTAAAGATTCCAACATCATGTCAAATTCATCATGCATCAGGTGTGTTCTTTGAGCTAACATTTGTGATGTAGGTTTTCATGATTCAAGCAAGCATTCAAGTCAATATTCATAACATACAATCAAAAGTCAAGATCTACATTGATGCTAGCCATTTCATACAATATTGTAGCCTTTTTTCCAAGGGTTTGGTGAGTTGAAACATTACATATTGTTCATGTTGTCTCCTAATAATGTGCCCCTGCCAAGTTGTAGAACTTAGCATATTGGAGAAACATGGGAACTTTTATAAGGCTATGGGTTGCCTAAAGCAAAAAATAACTTCTAGAGAAAGCTGGCTCTTATGGTACTCAACTAAAACTAATTCTTGTTGGGAAAAGGGTAAGAAAGAAACATGAAAATGAAAACTAACTCCTAGGGTGATGCACTAAATATGTTTTCTTAGAACCTATACTACTATTTTAATACATAATTTTCTCAATAGCTCAACATAACACAACTTAGATATTTTTATATGTTAATGCATAAGTGTTTTGCAAGAAGGCTTGGTTCTCTTAGCATTGTGAAGCCTTTTTTCCTTAATCATATTTGATTTTTGGCTTTTATATGTGTTTGTCTTTGGATGTGTCCACGCTCAAAGTAAAGTTTTTTGGAAAGGTGCACAATGTTTGGTGCTGTCATAATAGTGGTTTACAATTCCTGAGAGGAACAAATTTTTGCTGAAATCACATATTTTTAGAAAATATAATGATTTAAGCCTTAAAAAGTTCCATTTTAAGGATTCCAATTGAAGAGGGTTTGATCAAATCACCTTAGATCAAACCCCCTTGGATAGAACCTCGCTAGTTTTAAACCATACCTATAAATTCGTCTCCTTTACACCTATCAAAATGCTGATAAAAAATCACTTTTGATTTATATTTTGGGGGATCAAATGAATTCATTTAAAATCTATTTCAAATGATTATGGTATTCCCCAGAACAAGCTATCCAATGAATATAATTTTAATATGGTTTGGTTTTGTTGTGTATTTGCTTTTTAAGTTTTATTAAACATAGGTTTTTCATTGAAAATAAATTTGTTTGTCCTTCACATGTGGAAAAATAGAAGATTAGCAAAAAAAATTTGAAAAATATGAGTGCACCAAATATTGAAGTCCTTGATCCAACAAAAAAAATAAAATAAAATTTTGACACATACAAAAAAAGTTACACGTTATATAGTCGCACTGTGTTTGAATTGTAATTCGTTTGACTTTGAAACTTGATTAAGAAAAAAATATTCAATAAAAAACTATCTAAGTGGAAGCACTAGATATCAAGGTTACAAATCTAAATTTGAAAGAATTAGAATTTTATCCTTCATGGAAAAAAAGTTATGCGTTATACGGTGTGCGTCACTTTTTAAAAATGTTGTTTTCTAAAAAAAAATTATTTTCGTGGGAGATGGAAAAAGAAGCGCAATTTGATTCCAAAAAATTTGAAAAAAATATTTTTAGAATCTACATACAAAATTTGATGAGACTCTAGTTTAAACCATCATCAAATTCCTCACAGTTTAGCCACTATAGGTGCCCGAATGTGAAGATTTAGTTAAAAATAATAATTTCAGTGTCCAGTTTGGCCAAAAATTGTAAACCACTATTATGGGATCACCCTGACATCAACATTCCATGTGGTGGTTGCATGAATTTAATTTATCACCTTCCTATCGGGAGAGACGTGTCAACTCATCAAAAGTTTTCTCAAGGAAAATTTTCATCAATTCTCAGAATACCCACCCGCTTGACATGTCATCTGTTCGCTATGGGAAGTTTGCGCTTTTATGAAGCAATCTCTTTTGGAGTGTGTCGGAGCTTGCTGGGTTCCTTTTAATTTTTTAGGATGGAAATTTTGAGTCGGTACAATCGAGTCACATGATTGGTCAACTAGAATTTTGGCAGGCTATTTTCTAGGATCTAATCATTTCAGATAATGATCTTTTCTAAATTTCTAAAGGGGAATTAATGCGACAGTTGAGAATTGATGAGCAAAGATTGTCATGACCTAATTTAAGATATACGATCAGATCATGAGCTATTAAATGCCAACATTTGGTAGTAATTAATTTTGGAATGTGGTGGTGGTCTTCTCTTTTCTAGCTATAAATGGGAGGCGACAACAAAGAAGAATTTTTTTTTCCTAAAAAAGTTCCAAGTTTCAGTTTCCTATTTTCAGAAAAAGTTTCTATAGTTTTCTAAGGTTATAAAACTATTTGCAAAAGTAGAATTTGTAAAAATGCTTTTCTCTAGCATGTTATACTATTTATGTTCAAACTATTATCCAAACTCTGTTTTAAAGTTCATTTTATATTCAAGCACGAACCATTTGGAAGAAATCTTTGAGATTGTGGATGATATGGCCTTTATCAAGTTCTTTCTTTATGCTTTCATTCTAAATGAAACACCATGTTAAGCTAAATTCAAGTAGTTTGAGTAGTTAATTTCCATGTTGTAGGCTTATATGGTAGGATAATAACCTGTGAAAATTGGACTATGTCTCTGAACTTCTCTATTTTTCTGAAGGGTTATTGTTTATTTATATTATGCTATAAGAAGAGAGAGGGTTTATGCAATTTCTAAATTTTTTTCTGTTAACCTTGGAAATCTTTATGCTTGATCAGACCTTAATGAACACTTCCTGCGGGGAGATTTGAAATATTTCACTATGCTTGTAGTTAGCCTTTGCTATTCGTTCTCTTCCCAACAATGAAGGGTTGTGGTGTTCTATGTCTAAAATATCATTCATAGGAAAAATTGGGTTTAAAATGTTGTAAAACCTTTGGCGCATCACCATTTTATGTTTTATGTTTACATTTTGATCTACCCTTTTCTCCAAAACTTAGAGAAGAGCTAAGTTTCTATAAAAATCCTAAAGGTATTCGGTGAGGTGCAAATCAGTCCTCCACTCGCTAAATTTACCATAATGATTTCAGAGAGGCGCAAGTTTTGATGATCAATAGTTCTTTTTTTGGCATGGCCAGTGGGACCCAAAGTTCTCTGAATGCCTGATTAGAAGTCATAAATATTTCTTAAATCAATCCAAGGAAAGAAGCTAGAAATGTCATGCCTAGAATGCAAACAAGAGCATCGTCAAGAAGCCATTTCTAGTACTCTCGGTTACCTACTTTGGTACCTAGGAGAAGAAGACTTATAAGTTCTATATCACCTCTAAGGAGTGATAGAGCAAGGAGTGAGAGCCCAGAGTTTAGAGCCTTATCTACTCCACCTGGAGGCTGAACTTTCCAAATCAGAATACCCGTATACCCAATTCATAGGAATCTGTTCTCCATGGCTCATATAGCTGCCCTTGCTCCTAGAAATTTTGTAACCTGGGATAGTGGTAGTCTGCTACAACCACCTATGCCCCCAGACGTATGCCTACCATACTCACTAATGACCTTAAGGATATTCCAAATTTTTTTGGAGAATACTTTAAAATCCCCTCTAAACACCTTCAAGATATAGTAGAGGTATGTAGGGTACATAACATAGCGGAGGAAAATATTGCTCTTAAGCTGTTAGCCACCTCTTTCAAAGGAAAGGCTCAAGATTAGTATTGATCTTTGGCCTCCGGTTCTATCTGCTCCTAAGATCAACTTGAAGAGAGGTTGTTCGAATTCTTCTCAGAGAAGGGAGATCTTTCTTCATTGCTACATCAACTAATCACCATCAAAAGAGCCCCGCAAGAGGCCATGAGTGACTTCAACACTAGGTTTGATAAAACCTGGAAAAGAATCTGTGTGACTTCCTGAGATCTAGTTGCAATGTCATTTATGTTCTACTTGAAGGATTTCAATTCAGATATCATGAGGATGATAACCTCCATAGGAGGCGATATCTTACTCGATGCATATAAATTGGCTGTGTGCATGAAAAATAGTTTGATTTATGTTGGGAAGCTTCCACCATGACCTTCGATGCCTGTGTTTGCATAAATCTATGGTAGTCCTTGGGAAGAAGCTACTCCAAGCACTTTTTCTACACAACTGACAACATTTTATATGCCGCAATCCATGTATGTGTACCCTGCCGTACAACTTAGTACATCAGGCTCTTCTTCTATAGTAGCAGAAATCAATGCCATGAAGAGTCTCATGTAGAATTTTTTTAATGAGTTGGTTCTCATAAAACAACAAGCAACACTTCCAAAGAAAACCACTAAAACCTATGGTGGAAGCAGGCCACCCTATCAACAGAGCATGTACCAAGGACCCTTCAGAGGAGGAGGTCAACAAATGACATCTGCAAACCAGATAGTTCTAGTCACCATGCCACTTCAGGTAGTGAAGGACAACTAGAGTAAGGAGTTAATCTTAGGCCAAAACAATTTGGCAGAAGATGAGAATGTATGGTGCTTCCCATGCAGTGATAGTCATATGCCCCGAAATTGTTCAAGGGGAAATATGCAACAAAAGGTAGCTGACCAAAGAAACAAGGGCGCGTTCCTAAATGCAGATGAATATGAGTCTTCTAAAATAGAAAAATGCTCGCTTTAGAGTACAAATGCAAGGAATTTCCTTGGAGAAAGAACTAGATATAGTGCCCGATCAAGTGCTATTTTCATGGATGGAGGAAGAAGATGTAGTATTCGCAAATGAAGCTCTGATGACTAGTACTCCACAATTACACTTGGACTACAACACAAGATCCAAAAGAAGGCTAATGGGAGAATACATACTGTAACAATGCAATTTTATGGTGTTAGCCAATTAGAGCATAAATCATAAAATCCAACATTAACTATGAAGCACAAAGGAAGAAAATTAAATAAAACAAAAATGATTATACCGAATTTCCTTTGAACAATCCATGAATCACCTCCATAGGTCTTCTAACTTATTGCAAATGTAATTGTGTTGCCCTCAGATTGAGTGTGTGAGCAATGACTATGACAAAGACAATGTCCAAAGCAAGGTTTGAAGCATTTTAAAATGATTATAATGCTACCGTGCAAATGATAAGCATTAGGATATGACTAAACTATCTAAAAATAAAGCCTATGACCAAATGAAAAGACTATAAGATTGCCTAAGACTTAGAAATTATTCCAAAATGAAGCATTAAGAAAATTGTAAGCCTACGAAGTGTAAGTCTAAAATGTGAGCAAAATTGGCATTTTATAGAAAATACAATTTTGGATGGACAAACGAGATTGAAAGTTGACAAAGCCTAAAATTAGTGGACGATATTTCATGTGACAATCCCTAATTAGGGTTAGAGAAAAATTATTAAATGAGTGGTCAAGATGTCATTTGAGAAAATTGAATCGGCGGTCGAGAAAAAATGTGAATTAGTCAAAAAGATAAATATTTTTGAAAATCAAGAAGATAAAGACTGGATAGAAAAGAAGATTTAGAAATTCAAGAATTTGATCAATTACTTGATTTGTAGAAGAATATTACCATTTTTGAATTAAAATTAATTCAAAAATGTGGGTTTTCTGTGACAGTAAATAATCT
Source organism: Sequoia sempervirens (assembly GCA_007258455.2). Classification (NCBI taxonomy): domain Eukaryota; kingdom Viridiplantae; phylum Streptophyta; class Pinopsida; order Cupressales; family Cupressaceae; genus Sequoia; species Sequoia sempervirens. The sequence goes on along the minus strand of VDFB02281492.1, from coordinate 19,361,098 downwards.
TTTTTTAGATTATTTACTAAAAGAAGTGATAGTTAATAAAATGAAATCATTTTAAATAATTAATTTATTTAAAATGAGAGAAATGTTAAATTAGGTAATTAAATAATTAGATATAATCATTTAATTTAGAGAATGAGACCAATAATTAAATAAATTAATAAATCTATTTAATTATAAGAAGAGTTAAGAATTAGTGACATATTAAATAAATAAATAAAATATATTTATTTAATAATTAGGAAGACATAATGAATAAAGATAATTAAATAAATTAAGAAATTTATTTAATTATTGGAATACTTTAGACAATTAGTGACATATTGAATAAATAAACAAAATTTATTTATTTAATAATCATGAAGAATAAAAGAGATATGAATTAATTAAATAATTATGAATTATTTAATTAATAGTCGAATGTGGACCAAGGACA